>CM030365.1:37368043-37475543 GCA_017893485.1 Hemerocallis citrina
GTTCATAGAACGTAATAGAAATATAAAGAGATGCAATATAATTAAATTTACTTGAATTTTTCATTCAATGGATTTCAAACCCTAACGTAATGAATAAAAAAAATCCGAAATAACGAAATATCAGGCCTCAACTTTTCCTATCTTGGCCAAGATATTGGAAAAAATGTTCAGAATGAAATTTTATCTAAAATATAGGATCAACAAGGATGTCGAGAAGATATCTTAGCAAGATCTTAGACTAGACTTTTTGTGTTTGGCTACATTGAAACTCTATGAAACTTAGCCTTCAAGAAGTTTTATAGAATGGGTTTGATGTAAAACCAACCCTAAAATAGAGAATTTCCAAGAATTTTAATGGGTTAATTTTACCAACACGTTATGCAGATTGAAGTTAGGAATTTTAAACAATTAATTGGTTGGATGGATTTTCAAGAACTGAATTATGCTAACAATCCCAATTAATAATTCAACCTCAATCAATAATTAAATTCCTATATGTTAGCAAGTAATAAGTCCAATATCGATTTGTACTCTATTCTAGCATGTGGATCACTCAATCTCAGTTATTTTGTGGTCGACAGGCAAATCAGATAATATACTAGATAATAGAGCAGTAAAACACAAATATTTAATAAGGGAAAGAGCATACCGAATGCAAAGAAAATTCAGGGCAGATCTTGGAGTGGACAGTACCCAAGAACACAGCAATGCTTCAAAGCTAGAAGGGCGGCAGCAACAACAGCAAGGGCTGCTAGATCCGGCCGACGGGGAGGTGCGACGGCGCTGGCGTGGCGTCGTCAGCGGGGTGCGACGGTGGAGGTCGTCGTCGGGATGGCAAGGTGCTGGCGCTGGTTGCAAGGGGTCGGGAGTGGACTGCTGGGTGGCGTCGAGTGTAGGGGATGAGGGATTTGGGGCTTTTGGATTTGGGGTTCGGGTGTTGGTAGCGAGAGAGGGAGAGGGCGATGGCGTGAAGGTGGAGCGGGATTGGGGAAGAAGAAGACGAAGGGCTGGGTCCGACTTTGTGGGGATCGGGATAGGGAAGAAGGAGACGAAGGGTCCGGCTTTGTGGGGATCGGGATAGGGAAGAAGGGAGAGGCGGCTGAAGTAGAAGTTTTGTGATTAGGGTTTTGTAATAGGGATTAGGATTTGTATTAGAGATTTTAAGTTGGGGATAGATTTTAGAATTAATCACTAACTCTAAAATTAGATTAGGATTTATCACAAACCCTAATTTTAGATCTCAGTTGTATCACACAAAGGAGAAGGAGGAAGAGCAAAAACTCAACACAGATTTTTTTTATCAATAATGGCATGCTTTCTCATTAATCTCAAGGCCTTTAAATAGGCTCAAATACATCTTGAAACACATCTCCAAAATATTCTCAAAATCTAAAAAATTACAAAAAGATTACATATGGCTATAATTGCCAGAAATAAAAAATGGTAATAAAATAAAAATCCTAAACTGGAAAGATGTCCTCATCATTCTCTCCGGGTGGGAGAGAGCTCGACCCAGTCGAGTCAAAACCAGTGATCCTATCATGGTGCTCCAAAAATTCTGGATCCAGTTGCGGGAACCCCCTCACGATCACTGCAAGTGTCATCCGACTTCGGCTTATTTTTCCACCTTACCAAATACTTGTGCATACCACCATCTCTTGTGGAGATTATCTGATCATCTAAAGTATTATTCAATTCTTCTGTCGGTGGGTAAGTAATATCTGGTAGTGGAGGTAATGGGGGAATCTCACCATTAGGCTGCAAGGTAGGCTCATCTATAAGAAAATTTCTAGGGTTGAATTTTGAGCCTTCATAAAGTACTAGATCCTCAATATTGAAAGTCTTACTTATGCCAAAACCTTCAGGAAGGTCAACGACATAGGTACTATCATTGATTGCATGTAGAATCTTAAATGGGCCTGCAGCACGTATGTTCAAGTTCTTAACGGGTCCAACAGGAAACCGTTCCAGATGAATCCGAACCATCACTTTGTCACCAATATCAAAAGTTATAAATTTTCTTCTAGTATCTGCTATTAACTTGTAGTTAAAATTATTCTCATTAAGTTCCTTGGAAATTTCTCTATGCAAGTCATGAATGTTATATGCAAATGTGGGTGCAGACTCTGTGACTTTGTGATGTTCTAAGACATGAGTAAAATCTATGGGTTGCCAAGTGACTTGGGAAGAAATGGGTGTCTCGGGTATACTCAATGGAGGTGACTGGATAGGCTGAATACAATTGAGAGACTGGTCATCATCTTTTTCATCAAAGTCATCACTTATATTAGGTTCATAGGTAAACTCATTGTCGGGCTCATCAGCGATGACTGCGGTACCCTCTACTATATTGATCCTACTTGGACTATGACAGTTGCCAGCAACATGGCCGTATCCCTTACATTTATAGCACTTAGTAAGAGGATCAATCTTAGAATAGTCTCTTTCAGTGTTCTTACCCGTATTGGCATTTCTAAGTGGATAGGAATTTGAAGTATGTTTATTTGGGTAAGACTTGTTAGGGTACTGAGGAGAGGAGTGCTCAGGTCTAGAGGGGTCAGGAGGATTCATTCTAGAGGAATGATCCATCGAATCGCTGGACTTGTAATGGGAACTAGCTTTAAGGGAATCCATATCGAGGACTAGGGCGTAGGCTGCCGCTATTGAGTCCACGTTTCTATAAATTAGCTCGTTCCTAAGGTCAGCTCGTAGTCCAGCTCTGAACCTAGAGAGAGTTTGTTCTTCACTCTCTTTACCTAAAGCATTGCACCGAATAAGAAAGTCATCGAACTGATTAACATATTCTTGTGTGGATTTACTTCCTTGATACAATAGGTTCCACGAATCTAGCAATCGGGTGTGGAACGATAACGGTACATATCTCTCAGTGAGCTTCTCTTTCATGGCCTCCCAAGTGGCTATGGGTGCCAGGCCTCGGCCTCTGCGGGCATGTTCAAGATTGGTCCAATGTTGTTGAGCTTTACCCGTTAATTTCATAGTGGCAAATTTAACTTTAAGGGCTTCGCTCATGTCGAACCACACAAAGTAGTGGTCCATGGCACGGATCCAATCGAGGTAAGCTTGGGGTTCCATGTGGCTGTCGAACTGGGGAACGTCAGCCTTAACGTTCTTTTTGTATTGTTCGTCAGGGTCACGTTCTTGACGTCGATCGTCATGAACATTCCCTTGAGGGATCTGACGATGGGCATGAAGCTCAGGGACAATGGTTTGATTTAGCTCCACTTTCTCAAGCCTCTGATTGATATTGGCAAGAGTTGCTTGAATAGCAGCTAGGGTAGCGGAGATATCAGAGTTGTCCATTTCAGGTATGGGAAGTCTAGGGTTCCTAATTGGGTGATTGGGAAGGGATAGGAAAGGCTGTTTCAGGATCTGTGATGGTGCTGCGAAGACGCATTCACCAAAAGTGAAAACTATGGGTCGTGTGTGTCCTAATTTTTTTTTTTTTAATGAATCTGAAATGACCTAAAATAAAAGAAAGACAAAAAATAAAAGACTAAACAATCCTAAATGAATACAAAAATGATGCATACGATGCAAGAACTAGGGTTTTAAGAACCTTCGCTCTGATACCAAAATGATGTAAAACCAACCCTAAAATAGAGATTTTCCAAGAATTTTAATGGGTTAATTTTACCAACACGTTATGCAGATTAAAGTTAGGAATTTTAAACAATTAATTGGTTGGATGGATTTTCAAGAACTGAATTATGCTAACAATCCCAATTAATAATTCAACCTCAATCAATAATTAAATTCCTATATGTTAGCAAGTAATAAGTCCAATATCGATTTATACTCTATTCTAGCATGTGGATCACTCAATCTCAGTTATTTTGTGGTCGACAGGCAAATCAGATAATATACTAGATAATAGAGCAGTAAAATACAAATATTTAATAAGGGAAAGAGCATACCGAATGCGAAGAAAATTCAGGACAGATCTTGGAGTGGACAGTACCCAAGAACACAGCAACGCTTCAAAGCTAGAAGGGCGGCAGCAACAACAGCAAGGGCTGCTAGATCCGGTCGACGGGGAGGTGCGACGGCGCTGGCGTGGCGTCGTCAGCGGGGTGCGACGGTGGAGGTCGTCGTCGGGATGGCAAGGTGCTGGCGCTGGTTGCAAGGGGTCGGGAGTGGACTGCTGGGTGGTGTCGGGTGTAGGGGATGAGGGATTTGGCGCTTTTGGATTTGGGGTTCGGGTGTTGGTAGCGAAAGAGGGAGAGGGCGATGGCGTGAAGGTGGAGCGGGATTGGGGAAGAAGAAGACGAAGGGCTGGGTCCGACTTTGTGGGGATCGGGATAGGGAAGAAGGAGACGAAGGGTCCGGCTTTGTGGGGATCGGGATAGGGAAGAAGGGAGAGGCGGCTGAAGTAGAAGTTTTGTGATTAGGGTTTTGTAATAGGGATTAGGATTTGTATTAGAGATTTTAAGTTGGGGATAGATTTTAGAATTAATCACTAACTCTAAAATTAGATTAGGATTTATCACAAACCCTAATTTTAGATCTCAGTTGTATCACACAAAGGAGAAGGAGAAGGAGGAAGAGCAAAAACTCAACACAGATTTTTTTTTTATCAATAATGGCATGCTTTCTCATTAATCTCAAGGCCTTTAAATAGGCTCAAATACATCTTGAAACACATCTCCAAAATATTCTCAAAATCTAAAAAATTACAAAAAGATTATATATGGCTATAATTGCCAGAAATAAAAAATGGGAATAAAATGAAAATCCTAAACTGGAAAGATGTCCTCATCAGGGTTTCACTTCTTTCTCTAGTGAAACCAATGAAACCTCTTATACTATTTTAATAAGATACAAGTTGCAAATCTCCTTAAATATTTCCAAAAGTATTATTTACATGGGTTTTACCATTCAAGGTTGTAAAGATCCAAATATGGTTTACAACTGCAAAACAATAGTTTTAAGAACATACATGAAAACCCTAAAACTTGGGTTTCATAGTTGCAAGAAATTTTAGTGGG
The DNA here is from genome assembly GCA_017893485.1 of Hemerocallis citrina. Taxonomy (NCBI): domain Eukaryota; kingdom Viridiplantae; phylum Streptophyta; class Magnoliopsida; order Asparagales; family Asphodelaceae; genus Hemerocallis; species Hemerocallis citrina. The sequence goes on from CM030365.1 coordinate 37,373,050, forward strand.
TTTCATTCATGTAGCCAAAGACACCTTGATGTGGGCATCAGTAAGTGCATAGGTGCAGACAGTTGTGTGCAGTTGTGTGTGTGAGAATGTATGGTCAGTTATCAGGAGGTGCAGGCAGTTGTGTGCAATTGTGTGTGTGTGAGTATGTGTGGTTAGTTATGAGTGGTAGTAGGCAGTTAGTTGTGTGCAGTTGTGTGTGTGAGTATGTGTGGTCAGTTATGAGTGGTAGTAGCCTATATAAAGGCTTGGATTATTGTAAAAAAGGGGAATGATTTGGTGAATGAAAAAAATCAAACAAAGAGAATGTGATGTCTCTGTGTTCATGTCTTGAATGTGTGAAACTTTAAGGCAAGATATGAAACTGACTATTATCCTTCTCTCTTCTATTGATTCATCATCTTCAAGGATCAATTACAAACCAAACTGAGGGAATTAGAATTAGAAGCAAATGCATTGATTTCTAATGATGGAAATGTTTCGGCTTCTGTTCTACCATATGATGAAGCTGTGAAGTGGTGTGGTGGTGATCTCCCTAGTTACATTTCTAAGAACAGCACTCCACGAATTGTGAAATTAGGTGATAGTCCTGGGTGCCCTTGTGGAGGGACGCATGTTGCTGATATTGCTAATATCGAGAGTTTGAAGTTGGTAAGTTTTTTCAGGTAATTAAGTCTATCGAATTTCACTTTCATTATCTCCAAATTATTATCTGTTGACTCTGCTACTATATATGAGAGTGAGAGTTTCCACATGCCTGTAGCTTATAAACTATTATATCATCAGTTTTAAATTGCACAACTTTAGTTTTGTTGATAATGTTGTCTAGGGTGTTAAATGGAACTGCTAGTGAATATGCAACTCTTGTAAAATCCATTAACCCGTAAATGTTTTACACTTCAGCCAATAACTATGTTCAAACGTGTTGGTGAACACTACTTGATTTAATTTACTTGGATAAATCACACACTCACAAGTAGTTTCACATCACACCTAAAGCATAACTCATGACAATAAACGATGTTAAGTATCTAAACTTTGCACATATGTGGGATAAACTGATGATGTAATACCCTGATTTTTTCGATTAATGAAAAATTATTTTATTTTGCACGTAGTGTGCACGTGCAATATTTTGGTTGAATTATTTTATTATGATGTGTATAAATATTTTTAAATATTTGTTCTCAAGTTATTTTATACAAAAAAGCCCTTTTCTTTAATAAATAAGAAAGCTTTATTTTGATTTAATTAAAAGCCCTTTTTTCTTAAAAAGCCCAAATATATTTTATTTTATTTTATTAATAAACTATTTTGGCCCAAAAATAAAGCCCATGAATTAATCTAATCTCTTTTAATTAAACTTGTCATGTAGAAGACTTTTTTTAACTAATTTATTTTTATACAAAATTAAAATGTACAAATTTGGCCTAGTTGCATGCACGTGCACTACACGTACACGTGCATTGCACACTTTCTTCCTAGGCCGGCATGCATGCTTTTTGGAGGGATTTTTGAATTAGACATGGTGATCATGGAGGTAGTTTTATGGATGTGGGTAGTTTTCATAACTCCTACTTTAATCTAGGCCCTCCATTCTACAACCACCCAATCAATCTTGGCCCTCCATTTCACTCATTTCCTAGTATAAATACCCCCCCCCCTCTCATGGCTATTTTCATATGCAATTTCATATTTCCAAACTATAGTCTTATTTAATATTAGTGTGAGTTATAAAAGAGTGAGAGTTGAGTGCTTTGTTGCTTGGTGGCCGGCTACTACAAGGAGAAGAAGCATTCGGTGTAGCTTGGAGGCTTGGAGCTTGTGCACGCTTTTGGCTAGGAGGTGGTGCTTTCATTCGCAAGGCTTGTGTTGCTAAATTTGTTTAGTTCTCTCCATACAAGGTGGGTAAACAATTCATATTTCTAATATAGAAGTATATGATAGATCTCATTAGCAAATTGCATGAAAAATGATTAATAAGAATACGCCTTTAATTGAATATATAATCTCTAGTTGATTGAATTAATGATATGTGAATTATATGTGATTGTATGCCATAAGAATGTGATTACAAAGTGAGTTGATTATCTTTGTTCCTAATTAGAAATAATCCATGGAAAATGTTAGTAAAATACATTTTTTTATGGAAAGTTAGTTTACAACTTGATTAGCATGTTAATGAACAAATTGTATGTGCTTATTATTGTTAATTGAGTTGTAGATAAATTTCTTCATGCTCATTAGAATAAATGGATGATGTTAGTATTGATGTTTGAGAATGCTAAATGATAGTTTAATTGAAAATTTGAAGCATGCAATTTGACTAAGAAAGAGCACGCTTTTTAAAGGAGCAACTTTCTTGTATGTTGATGTGTGAACCTAATAATTGATAAGTGACTATATATTTTTGTGATGCATATGATTGAACTAGAAGTATATGTTGATTTAAAGAAAACACATTTTTTGCCATCACTAATTGTATGAAAAAGAAAATCCATATCTTGTTAGTGCTAATTTGTGAAGAGACCTCCTTAATTATTGTGGGGATGAATAAATTAAAAGGAAGTAGATTTGTGTATGTTAGAGGAAAGATTAATATCAGCAAATGTGTATAATAATTTTGGATGGAAGAGACTTGGAGCCTAAGTGTAACCAATGTCGAAAGTAAAGAAATATAATGATTTGTGATTAACAATTCATGGTTTTGTGTGAAAAAATATATTGTATTAATGCAAAAAAAAATTATATTAATCTTACTGACATGAAGATCATGTAAGAGAAAGATAATTTGGAATTTTTCAGTACCTTTCATAAAAGCAATGTGAGACTAAGTTTATTTGAACATCGAGTTGTTTTAACCACAGTATCAAAATAACTTATTTGGACTTTAAACCAACACTTGGACAACCTGAGCTAGTAGCTCAGGCGGTCAGCGTTGGCGATTGGCTTCTCTGGGTCGAGCGGTTCGAACCCCAGTGTCTACAACATTTTTTACAAATTTTTTTGAGAACTTATAACTCCCGGCCCGTATACCATATATACCATTTGACCCCTACTTATATCGCTAGCACAGTTTGGCCGGTTGGCGGGTGCTCTTGGCTTGTTTCCCGTTGTGCCTGGGTTCGATTCTTCCCCTCGGCATTTATAAAAAATATTTTTTTTGTGAGTTTGTGATGTCCAAAGAATGGGGAAAAAATATGGTAATTCTCATAAAAATGCAAGAAATTTTATAAGATTGAGTTGGGTATTATTTGAATGAAATACAATATGGTTTGTGAACAAAAGGCACAATTAGAACTATGGTTCTAAGATACACACTTATGAAAATTATAGTTTATAAAGATAAATTGAAATGGATTATTAGAAAGTAATTGGCAAAAAGAACCTTGTTGTGTGACATGATATTATTAATTCTCACTTGAGAATATTGTGCAAAATATGAAGTATGAATGTTTATTAGTAATATGAATTTCAAATGTGGAATTATGAAGTGCATGAGTTCATGTATGATTATGGAATTAGAAATCATGTTGATGAGAAAAAAAAAGAAATCTGTTGGCTATGAATATGAATCTTATGAGTTGTAAGTACTCAAGTTGAAGATTGTGAAATGAAATTCGAACTAGAGTAGCTAAGTCTCCCCGGCATTGAAAAAGAAAATGAATTGAGATGAAATTAGACCAAGGTTGGTCATGATGAAACAAATGAATAAGTCCGGTTGATGGAGAGGCTAACTCTAGAGATTATTTTGTTCATGATTTTTAATAAAACTAAGGACTAGTACATAGTGGTGATGTGATGAAAGTAGAAGAAAAACACGGGTATGGGGGCCAACGGATTTGCGGCGAGAGGGTATTCACAGGTCCTTCACGATGTGTCGTGACATGGCGTGTATACGGCTCCCGAGTACCGTCCCGGTGGCGACGCTCGTGGGATGTTCGAGTGGCTATGGGTGGTGCCATTGTTCCATGGCAGAGGCTGAATTGTCCATAGGTTGCCTGCTCGATGCGTCGTGACAGTGCGTGGGATTCCCCTCCAGGCTGCCTGGACATGAGCTCATAGATCATAGGACATCTAAGACACTACCGTAATTACAGTAGCAGACTAAGTCATAATGGGGGATTGAACCCCATAAAGATGAAGAACGAATAAGGGCTTGCCCTCGGACCTATGTAGTATGGGATGCATAAAATCCGAACAAGTGCGCATTAGTGTCATGTAACATTAATAAATGCATTAAGGATTAAGTGCACAATCACAATACGACATCAATAGGATAGTCCCTTTAGTTGAATGTGACAAGTTTGTGTTTGCTAAATATGAAAAGTTAAGTTATACTATTTCCGGCATAGAGAGGATGGCCGTGTATAATGTTCGTCGGTTGAATAAACTGACGTACCCACAGTCTTATATGCAGGTAAATGTCATGTTAAAGATTAAAGAGGAATGGATACTTAAAGATTATATTATGTTGTTGTACTTTTATTCAATTGTTGTACAATTTACTTCCGCTGTGCAAAAGAAAGATGTAATTATGATGTAAACTCTGATGTATGATGAAAAGTTTTAATTTTCCTGTAAAATTGTACTAAAGAAAGTGAAAAGATCCTGTAGAACATCTCGAATTCAGTGTATTTGGGATTCGGGGCGTTACAGATGATATGGCTACAAGAATAGCTTTGTGCCCAACAACAAACAATATAAAGTCAAGTCTGTTGGAAAAACTGTGTTTTTTAAGTGATGAATGAAGTATAGAAATAAACATACATGTTCATGTTTCTAGATTTTACCCTTCAATGGAACAGGACATACCTCTGCCATTTTTTGAAGCATTGTCATTGGCTCAAAGATAATAACTGGAAGTGACACCATAGATGTTATATCTGACCCTACATACTTTTGCATCATTTTCCAATAACCATCTCTTTCCTGCCAAAAAACCAATCCAATCTACATGTCAGATTTATAGATATTGACAATGATATAAATCTTGAGAATTTTGCACTTCAATTAGTATTACATTATATTACTTGTCATCCACTTGCAAATATAAAAGAATAAATAAAACATCTACATAATAAGAAGAAACAAGCCAAATTTTAAATTAACCAAAATTCTCAACTTAAAGACCACAATACATCAAAATAAGGATGTCTGTAAATACTTTAATGATACATATTGAACACATTGTTCATATTAAGGTATCAAAAGAGTCTTCAGTTAAATCTGCTCAGTACTTGTAATGGGTGGTTCATGATATCAGGAATCATAATGTAGCTTTTTAAATAAATGGATTTGGAGGGCTGTAATGTATGTTGCACGTGAGAGGCTATACAGCCCCACTTTAACAGTTGAGAAAAACTGGCTTTTTAAAAAGTAAATTTAAGTGCATGGTTGATATAGATTGGAGCTTTAAATATGCATGAGATTAAAGTGGATGGTTGAATCTAAACAGATAGTTGCTATAGATTGGGTTTTAAATGTGTCTATGAGATAAATCTTTTAATAGTTGTCCACAATACAGTGATACACACATCCCCAACTCTCATAATAGTTGAGATTTAAAGTGGGTTGAATTACTTAATGATGTGGGCATCACCTACTGTAGGTGCAGGCAGTGTGTGTGGGTGCAAGCAGTATGTGTAGGGCATCAGTTTCTATGCAGTTGTGCAGTTATGTGTTCAGCTATGCAGTGTGCAGTTGTGTGTGTGCAGTTATGTGTGTAGTTTATGGAGTGTGTGTGAGTATGTGTGATCAGTTATGAGTGGTAGTAGCCTATATAAAGGCTTGGGTTATTGCAAAAAGGGGATGATTTGGTGAATGAAAAAAATCAAACAAAGAGAATGTGATGTCTCTGTGTTCATGTCTTGAATGTGTAAAACTTAAAGGCAATGTGTGAAACCGACTGTTATCCTTCTTTCTTCTATTGATTCATCATCTTCAAGGTTACAAGCCTCCTCTACCATTCCTCTTCTCATCCAATATTCCTCCATCATCATCCTAACATTCTATTTCATCCTTCCACTAATAGTCTAACCCTCCACCCTCCAAACAACTCATCCGAACACCTTTTACAGTACCCCATAACTCCACTACAACGCCCCACCAACAACCCCTTATCCAACCAATCACATAGGACCTCCCCACCATCACTAGTACCCATTTTATATTCCAAACAACCCTTGGGCAGCAGTGCGTAAATTGTGTCTTGATTGGGTTGGACAGTGACGTATGGTAGATCCACAACTCAACCACTACCCAGTTCTCCGGTTCCTCCATGTCCATAGTTGGTAAGTTTTTCAGGTAATTAAGTCTATCGAATTTCACTTTCATTATCTCTAAATTATTATCTGTTGACTCTACTACTATATATGAGAGTGCTACTATATATGAGAGAGTTTTTACATGTCTGTAGCTTATAAACTTGTATATCGTCAGTTTTAAATTGCACAACTTAAGTTTGGTTGATAATGTTGTCTAGGGTGTTAAATGGAACTGCTAGTGAATATGTAGCTCTTGTAAAATCCATTAACCCGTAAATGTTTTAAACTTCAATCTATAACTATGCTCAAACGTGTTGGTGAACACTGCTTGATTTAATATACTTGGATAAATCACACACTCACAAGTAGTTTTACATCATTTTGGTATCAGAGCCAGGTTATTCGTAATTCGTCTCTTGCATCACTCCGTTTAGGTCATTTAGTTTCAATTTCAGCAAGCATTTAGTTTAAAAAAAAAAAATTTAAAAAAATCATTTAGGTTGATTTATTTTTTAGTTTGTGCATTCATCTTAGGTCTTAAATTCATTTAGTTTTAGGCACATTTAGCCATTTTCCCAGGGAATTTCCGCAGTTAGATACTTTAGGATTTTCCTTCCAAGCCCTCCTTCGTCCCTGCCTAGCGCATGAGACTACGAAGCACTGTTAAAGGCCCCGAAGAACTTTTCTTAACTATTCCCAACCATTCAATTAGGAGACGTAGAATTAGGGCGATAACACCTCTAGGAGAATCTAGTTTAAACATCCCTTGTCCCTCCCCTTCTTCAGATACCTCTAGTTCTTTCCATCCAACCTCTCAATGGATGCTCTCCAAACAACCCTTACTGAAATTTTGGACCGGCTTGCCAGAATTGAACAAACTCAAGCCAATTCCCCAACTCCCGACCGTACAGAATTTCGATATGACGGTCAAGATCATCACAAACAAGCTCGAGACCCCGACGAACAATACCTGAAAAGTGTTAGACCTGATGTTGGCACTTTTGACGGTCGTTTAGAGCCCCAAGCCTTCCCTGATTGGATCCAAGCCATGGACCACTACTTCGAGTGGTTCGACGGACTGAAAAGCGAAAAGTTAAGATTGCGACAATGAAATTAACTGGACAAGCTTTCCAGTATTGGACTGACGTGAGAAGCACTCGACGAGCACGAGCCCAAACCCAAAACCCCATTGCCTATTTCAACGAAAAATTAAATGAAGCAAAACATAATTACTCTACCTATGATAAGGAATTCTATGAGGTGATACAGTCTTTAAAGCACTGGCGTCACTATCTTCTGCCGCAAGAATTCGTTATCTTTTCTAACCACGAAGTCTTGAGGTTTATAAACTCCCAACATAACTTGAGATCCAGACATGGTTGATGGGTTGAATTTCTTCAGGAATATTCCTATACTATCCGGCATAAAAGGGAGTTGAAAACAAGGCCGCCGATGCACTCAGTCATTGTCACATGCTTATATCTTTTATGCCCACCCAAGTCATTGGCTTTGAGAGCATCAAAGATGAGTATGCATCCTGCCCTGATTTCCAAGAAATTTATTCTCTTTTACAGGATGGCGTAACTCGAGTGATAAATAACTACCTTCTTAGAGATCATTTATTTTATCTATCTAGGCTATGCATTCCCCGCACCTCTCTTCGAGAATATCTTGTTTGGGAATTGCATGCTGGTGGTCTTGCTGGACATTTTGAACAGAGCAAGACAACTGATGCTGTCAAATATCGTTTCTTTTGGCCCAGTTTAAAGAAAGACGTTGTAAGACTTATTAAACGATATCATACCCCTCAATTAGCCAAACGTAAGCAAAACACTAGGTTTGTATACTCCATTGCCTGTCCCTAACTGCCCATGGCAATATGTCAATATGGATTTCGTGCTTAGTCTCCCAAAAACCCAAAAGAAGCATGACTCCATCCTTGTTGTAGACCGTTTTTCAAAAATGGCCCACTTTCTGTCTTATTCTAAGACATACAATGCCTCACGTGTTGCTCAAATTTTCTTCGACGGCATCATTAAACTTCATGGACTTCCCAATTCTATTGTGTCTGATAGGGATGTTAAGTTCACCAGCTAGTTCTGGAAAACTATGTGGCACAAGATGGGGGCAAAATTGAAGTTTTCTTCGGCCTTCCACCCTCAAACCGATGGACAGACCGAAGCTATGAATAGGAGTCTAGGAAGTCTGTTGAGATCGTTAGTAGACAAAAACATGGGAACATGGGATCTGAAATTGTCTATTTCTGAGTTTGCATATAATTCATCTAAGAGTCGAACCACTTGTATGAGTCCGCATGAGATAGTTTTTGGGTATCGACCAGATAACCTATAGACTTAGCACCTATGTTAGAACCACACAGAGAGTCTGAGTCTGCATTTACATTTGCATCAAGCATACACGAATTACACAAAAAAATATTCAAGAAAAATGAAGAAAGTAATGCTAACTACAAGTTGAGAGCAAATGCTAGAAAGAGGTTTAAAACTTTTAAGGTGGATGATGAAGTAATGGTCCGGATTCGTCCGGAACGGTTTCCCCTGGAGCCGTTAAGAAGTTGCATGTCCGCTGTGCAGGTCCATTTAAAATCTTAGAGAAAATTGATGACAATGCTTATGTTGTCGACCTTCCTGAAGGTCTCGGCATTAGCGAAACTTTCAATATCAAAGATTTAGTAAGCTACGAAAGCCCAAATTTTAACCCTAGCAACCCATTGATAAAAGAGCCTTCCCAAGAGCCTAATGGTGAGATTCCTCCACTACCCCCACTCCTTGACATCACATACCCCTCAGCAGAGGATATTGATAATATTTTAGATGATGAGATTATCTCTACAGGAGATGGTGGAATCGCAGATACTTAATTAGGTGGAAAAACAAACCAGAGACTGAGGACACAAGACTGGACCATTCAGATCTTCAGACTTGATCCAGATAGGCTGGAGCAGTATAAGAGCCACCCTAGCTTTGATGCACTGACACTGAGTTCATTCCAGAGATTTGGCAAGACCTATCAGCATCGGCGATATATGATTCTCATATTTTTCTGAGACAGAACATGCACCACAGCAGTATCAGATTTGACTCGTCAGAGTCGAGTTCTCTCCCACCCGAAGAGAATGATGTGGGCATCAGTAGGTGCAGTTAGTGTGTGTGGGTCAGTCAGTATGTGCAGGGCATCAGTGTGTATGCAGTTGTGCAGTGTGCAGTTGTGTGTGTAGTTATGTAATGTGCAGTGTGTGTGAGTATGTGTGATCAGTTATGAGTGATAGTAGTCTATATAAAGGTTTTGGTTATTGTAAAAAGGGAATGATTTGGTGAATGAAAAAAAAACAAAGAGAATGTGATATCTCTATGTTCATGTCTTGAATATGTGAAACTTTAAGACAATATGTGACACTGAATATTATCCTTCTTTCTTCTGTTGATTCATCATCTTCGAGGTGACAAGCCTCCTCTACCATTCCTCTTCTCATCCAACATTCCTCCATCATCCTGACATTCTATTTCATCCTTCCACTAATAGCCAACCCTCCACCCTCCAAACAACTCATCCGAACACCTTTTACAATACCCCATAACTCCACTACAATGCCCCACCAACAACCCCTTATCCAACCAATCACATACGACCTCCCCACCATCACTAGTACCCATTTTATATGCCAAGCAACCCTTGGGCAGCAGTGCGTAAATTGTGTCTTGATTGGGTTGGAGAGTGACATATGGTAAATCCACAACTCAACCACTACCCAGTTCCCCGGTTCCTCCATGTCCATAGTTGGTAAGTTTTTCAGGTAATTAAGTCTATCGAATTTCACTTTCATTATCTCTAAATTATTATCTGTTGACTCTGCTACTATATATGAGAGTGAGTTTCTATATGCCTGTAGCTTATAAACTTTTATATCGTCAGTTTTAAATTGCACAACTTTAATTTGGTTGATAATGTTGTCTAGGGTGTTAAAATCCAGTAACCCGTAAATATTTTACACTTCAATCTATAACTATGCTCAAACGTGTTGGTGAACACTACTTGATTTAATTTACTTGGATAAATCACACACTCACAAGTAGTTTCACATCACTTAAAACTCGTATAATCATGTGCAATAGTGCACAAAATTTTTCAAAAATGAGAAAATAAGTAAACTATTTTTGAAAAATTCATCTAATAACATCGATATAACAGTGCACAAATATTTTAGGCTTGATTAATAGATAAGATTCCAGTTTAAAATTTCGATGGAGAAAGAGTGGGTGGTTGCCTCCCACATTTGCTCTTCTTTTTTTGTTTTAAAAAGAAAAAAAAAAAGAAAAATCTTTGCACCAAAAGTGGTGTTAGCATAATATATTGTATAGATGCACTCTTTTCAGAAAAAGTAAATCTAGAACTTACATACTTTTGAATAATTTCCAATAATTAAGTATTTCCTGGCAAAAAACCCAATGTGAGCTTCACATCACAATTATAGATATTGACAATGATGTAAATCTTGATTAAAGAAAATTACAGATTTGCATTTCCATAAAGAAACTGAGAGTTAATATGCTGTGCTTGTGACTTACACTATCTTACTCGTCATCCACTTGCAAATTCAATGAATAAATAAATGGATGGATAAACAACCTACATTATAAACAAAAACAAGGCAAATAGAAAATAACCAAACTGATCAACTTAAAGACCAGTAATGCATCTTAAAGATACCTATAAATAGTATATGCTAGAAGTTGAACACAGGTAAGTATCAAAGCATCAGTTTTCAATTAAATTCTCTCAGTAATAATAACAGGTTTTCTTGATATCACAATTATAGTTTAGCTTCTGTTCCTAATATTTAGTTGTAAGTTGGATTACTTGAATTGGACTCTTTTTACAAAGGATAAAATTGGAACTTATGGAAATGCTGTATTATTTGGAAAGGGGTAATAATAAGTCATAAACGTTGTGAAAACATTACAATAAGGGGTCTACTGTAAGCTATTTGAGTTATATTCAGCTTTGTAAATACCCTACTTATTCATTTTGACTATTCATCCTCATGTTGTTTTTCGTTGTGGAAATCTCCCCATACTTATGTTGAATCTATATAATAAAACACAAAGAAAAGCTATCAAGTGGCTCTCCTTCAATAGTAAGGAAATCAATGGTCCAAATCTAAGCTCCCAAAAGACATTTTTTCTCCCAAAAGTTTTCCCCCAAAACTCAAATTCAAATTCCCCTCCAAAACAACTCCTTTATTTAATAAATTATATCCCTCCCTCCCCCCCCCCCCTCTCTCTCTCTCCCCCCTATTCAGATCAGTTTGCTCCTTTTATTCTCCAAACCAGAGAGCTCCAATTTCTCTCTCCAAATCCCTAAAACTATTTTTTTAAACTTTCGCTTTCATTCCATTGGCAAAGCCTCCATCGTCCTCTCAAGCACGAATCTCAAAGCAAAACCAAATTCAAATCCAGTGCGAACCCCAATGAAGAGGTCGTCGCCGATATCTGATCCGCTGCTGATTCCATATTGGCGACTCCTCTCCACCAAATCGAGAGGCTCTACATGCGATGCGGCGATTCTAATTTCATCTCATTAACCGAATTCACATTCTAATTTTTACTTTTGTGTGTGTAAGGGATTACTCAGTTTTTTTTACTCGAATTTTGTGTGTGCATGGGATCTAAGCTCAGAGAGGTATGATTGTTTTAATTTTGGATTTAAAAAATTTTAATTTGGTGATTTATTTGATGAGTTTTTATTGGTTTTGATTTAAGGTGTACGCAAGTGAGATGGATTATTTGGTGGCCTCAATTTGGGCTTCCAAACCATAGTAAGACAGGTAAGCTGATCAGCAACCTAAAATAACTTGATAAATATGCAACATTAATTTCTTTACTACAAGAGAATATACTATCGTGAAGTGTTCCCTTCACTGGTTATTAGAAACCATGGATAACATAACATATAAGAACTTTTAATGTATGTTTGGATATATAGGATTGGGATGATTGGACTTTACTAGTGAAGGGTGCAAACTCTCCATTCAAGAAAGACAGTTAAAGTAAATTTGTTATTGATCCATTTTGATTTTTTTTATAAAAGTGCAATGGGGAGACAAAATGAAATAAAAGAAATGATTAGCTTAGGTTAGAGTTTTGAGAACTTTATGTATTACATTTTGGTTAAAATAATAATAAGAGGTATTTCAATTGTAAACTGAGTCTTAGACAAACAAATGTTTAGATTATTGGTATTGTAGATACCTTCGCACCTGCACTTGAGTTACCATTGTATTTAGACATGCTCATAGTGATTATCGGATTAGAGTAAGCTCAATAAAACCTATATGATCATACCCTTGCATAACTATTACAAGTATCTAAAAGTGATGCTGAAGTTAAAAAAACTCTATGCAGTGTTTCTAACAATCTATATGCATTCCAGGTAAGTTCAAGCTAATGATCAAGAAGACGATGGTTGAGCTTAAAGGTAGATATGCTACTTCCTCGTATAATATGTTTCCTACTTCAATTAATTTGTTGGACCTCTAAAACTATTTTATATAATCAAACTAGGTGCACCGTTCCAAAGACGTGCCGTAGACACGTGTCAACAGGCAAACCTAGTAAATATAAAATAGAGAGATGATAAAACAGAATAACTATTCTTTTAGCATTATTGTTGATACACCTAATTTTATACTGTTCATTTCAATCAGCTCATGTAAGTGTATTGGGGGGTTCTCGATACTGAATGCTTGAAATTTTAATTCTTTTGGTGTTCTTTGTTAAGTCTTTTCATAATGCATTCTGGGAGGAGGAATAGAACAAAGGTTTAGCAAAAGACCCACAAGAAGAGAAATATAGGAACAAGAGTTCAACACCACCAAAGCCTGGCAATGCCTAGACAAACGTTGAAGTGACTATAGAGCTGCAACAACTTTCTTTTCAAACGCAGTATTTAAATAAAGCAATGCTGAAAATTATTGACAACAAAGTGTTAGAATGAAATAATTCAAGAATTTGAAAGAAATACCTCTTTCTTCCATCTTCCTTCATGTGCCTCAGCTTCTGAATCTTCTGTGCCCCCATCTGGGTTTATCACTACAAGCCCCTCATAACCCAATAACCTAAAAATACAGAAATATTAACTACACAGACCCAAACTTGAAATATGTAGTATGTAATAATCAAAATAAAATTCTGACTTTACCAACATGACAAATTTACAGCATGAGAACAGACGGCGACTACAGATAGAGTATAAGTATCAAGTACAATGTATTGACAAATGACAATCCATTACATATATTCCTAAATCATTCCTATAGGCACGGTTAAGGCGTTTCAAAATCCACATTCCCATGTAAAGAACATCCAAATTGGATAACCAGGCAACATCCAATTAGAAAGTCCTCTACAATTTCAGCAGCTTTACCAAATTTAACAGTCATAAGAATGAAAGTGGTTCGCTACTGCAGATCTTATCTATACTCGTCCATTACCTAGGTAAGGTTTGACGTTTGCTCCTTGGCTGCATGATCTTATTAAACTGTATCAACAAAAGGTCTTTCAACCTAGTCAATCTATTGTTATTTCCTAGAGGGCCGTCACTCATGAAAGCATTCGTCAATTTCTTATTTTAATGCTTTTCAACATTGATCTGTGCTTGGAAGTTGATAATGACAATGCATACCATAGATATCATGTATACGCTAGCAACAAAAAAGGATCATTTTCTAAAAAATTTAAATAAATAAATAAATAAATAAACGGGTATCATTATTATATCACTATGTAAATTAAGCAAGAAGCTAGGGTTCCAAAAGGTAATAATTCAAATAGGAAAAAGAAAATATTCTATCTCTCCAAGCTCTTAGCAGATATCTACACATGAAAAATACATACCCGGTAACCGATTTCTGCACGGCGCTCCCCCAATTTATGATCGCCGAGAAGAACCCGCCGCCGCTGGGCCCCTCCTCATTATTGGAAGACATTGAGAAACCCCTTACAATGAGTCGAGATGGTAACAAGATGTTCGATTGGAGATGGAAATGTAGATGAAAGAGGCAGCAGAGATGTAGATAGGAAATGATGAGAAAAATGATAAGAAGAAGAAGAATACAAGGAAGGAAGGAATGCGAAAGAGAAGGGAAGGAACTTTGTGGATATTTTGGTGCTTGCTTAGTTCGGGAGGCCGGCCGGTGATTGTGGAGGAGAAGGGGGCATTCAACTATGACATTCCAACTCGGAGTGACAGGTATACCCCACCCGCGCTTCTCTGAGTTTTTTTGCCTACATAGGCCACTTTTTGAAAATATTTGTATTTTTGGGCCAGTTTTTTAACTATTAGCGATTTTGGACAACTTTGTGCCACGTCAGCAGCGGCCGTTATTCCCAATAGTATTGGTATAAATACCCCAAACCCAGATCCGACCCAGACCTGACCCAGACCCGACATTGGACCGGAACCGACCCGGCCTATCCGGGTCCGGGTCCTAAAATGGGACTCGTTGTACTTTCGGGTCCAGGTCCGGGTCCGCTCAAATGAGACCTGATCCGGACCCGGACCCGGACCAGTTTAAAAAACCCAAAAAATCAACATATGAATAAATATTCTATCATCATCCCTCCCCTCATTCCTTCTTAATTCTAAATCTTCATATTCCAAACTCAAAACTCATGCATTTTTCTTCTCTCCTCTATTCTAAATCCTCAACTCGCCGCTCACACTCCCGATCATACCCGAATGGGTAGAAATATTTTAATAGGACCCGGACCCGGAACCGGACCCGGTCTTCACGAGTCCGGGTCTGGGTCAAATTTTTGGACCCATAGAGGACCGGGTCCGGGTCGGGTAGTGAAAGACCCGACCCAACCCGACCCGATACCAATGCAAATTTCCAATGGGGGCCTCTGCATTTTCGAGGTTGATAATGGGAATAGTGACCTATGTTTTAATTTTTTTTGAATTTTTTGTTTACTGTCGCTATTCCCACTAGCGACCTTAGTATATATGAGGTCGCTAATGGGATTAACGGCCTTTAATGAGTTGTATTCTAACACTTAGCAAAATCTAGAGAGCTTTTGCTCTCTGAAAAGTGATAATCAATTTATGTTTAAAACTAAGGTCACTATTCGAATAGAGACATTTATTGTACTAAGGTCGCTATTCCGAATAGAGGCCTTAGTTGTATGACTATTTTGCAAATTTTACAAAGAACAAGGAGATTGTGTTTCCTACTGAGGTCGCTATTGGGAATAGCGACCTTAGTTTTAAATTTTGGGGGAAAGCTCTTTAGGAATCGCTAAGTGTATCAATATATTCATTCGAGGTCATTAATCCTATCAATGACCTCATTTATACTAAGATCGCTAGTGGGAATAGCGACAGCAAACAAAAAATTCAAAAACATTTAAAACATAGGATGCTATTCCCATTAGCGACATTCAAAATGAATAGGTCGCTAATGAGAATAGCGGTCGCTGCTGACGTGGTACAAGTTAGCCCACAAGCGCTAATAGTTTCGAAACTGGCCCATAATTGCAAATATTTTCATAAAGTGGCCCATGACGACAAAAAACTCCTCTTCTCTTTGAACTGCCCCCTCTTCTCGGATGGCAAGATTATCGTGCGCGCACTTTTTTATTTTTTTTCTTTCTAACTGAAGCAGAAATTAAGACATATATATAAATTGAGCATCTTATACTCAGAATCTAGGAGCTCCAGTGCTGAAAGGCAATAAACAATTCGCCGTCCTAGATCTCACCCATCTACCCCACTTCCCAGTCATCTCCACCACCAACTCCGCTACAACACTCCTTCACATTTCGAGCTCACCGTCACTCATCACCTCCTTTACCTCCACTGCGAACGACCCCACATCTCACTCCCCATAACTACACATGTACATTACCATCTTTCCCTTTACCTTATAAACTGACTGACTTGGGAGACTTGGGCACTAGAGTGGGTGCGGCCAGCTGCCCCCATTATTACGCTTTTATGCTGTTGTAAGTCTCGCAGTATAAGGATCCTCAACCGCACCATCCCCGCGACCCGGCCCATTCTGGACGGATTACAACCATAAAACTAGATAGTAGTTCTAGACATGTGTAAGATTTTAGAGGGTGATATGGCTAAAAATGGGGATAAATCGAAACCGTCCAAATTGGGCACGAATCTTGAAGCCCAGGGGTAAAACGGTAATTTCACGTACCAATGGGTCTGAAGCGGGTATTGGATCTCCTCCTCGAAGACCCACTAACCCGCGAACGGATTCACCTCAACTGGGTGCGGGTTTCAACCCGCAGCAAACCCGGTCCAGAAAGGATAGAATTAGGGTTTCTGATTAAATCCTAATCAACGGCCCTGATTCATAACTATCCCTTCACTAGGGATTAGGGATTACTTTCCTTATCTAACCACAGGGGGATTACATTCCTAATCTGATCCCAGCGGAGCCTATAAATACCCCACATCCATCTCCATTAAGAGGTAATCAATCTTTTGCCAATTTGCGCTCTTTCTTAATCATCCCTGATTACTGACTTGAGCGTCGGAGGGTGCGTCGCCGGGATCAACCCCAGTGTCTCGCACTTTTTGCAGGTGAACGGTGGGAGTCAGCGGTCAAACTCCGGTGGAACAGGTAACAGGTTTGCTATTCAAAGTTTCCTAAGAATCCACAGATACTATCTGTTTGCCCCCACACCAGATTCAGCGGCAACAGATTGCGCCGTCTGTGGGAAAGAACGAATAACAGCCTCCCCTCTTCCCGTTGGTCAGACCTTCTCCAGCCATGCCTCCTAGGGAAGCCAGATCCAGAGGGTCCAACCGAGGACCCAACCCCGATCAGCAACAGGAAGTTCCCCCTCAACCCACTCAACAGCAGGGGCAACTTCTTCCTCAAGCGGAGGACCCACTCCAACAGGACCTGCCTGCTCCTTAGAATCAACAACCTCCTAAGGGTCCCAATTCGCAGAAACAGCCTCTCCATCCGGACTACGTCTCCATCCACAACGCCTCTTCGGACTCTATGGCCTCCCATAATCCCCGAGCTTCCGATCTTCGCAACACCGTCCTCAATCGGTAGAAGGATGAGGATCTTCGCGGCCGTCTGGATGAAAAGCGGGCCCGAGAGGGAACCTCCCGCCAACACCGTCCGGATGAGCGATCTCCTCACTGCCGAGAATACAGAAGGTCCCCTATCCGAAGGGGGCAGAGAGAGTCCCCCAAGCATCGCAGAAGAAGACCACACTCCTTCAGTTCCAAGCGACCATCCTACAAGCTTCTCCGTCCCAACAACACCAATGCTCCAAGGATTCCCACTCCTCCTCCGGTCCGAAGTCCTTGCCGACGGTCCCTAACTCCTCCCCCAGCTCCTAGCAACCCCCGGTACATGCCAAGTCCTCGCCGCTCCAGGAGCTACCGTCGTCGTAGCCCCCGCTCTTCCTCGTACGAAGACGAGTCTAGAAGCTCGGTTGATTACCGTCGAAGGGATGACGCTGTTTACCGCTGTCTCCATGAAATGGAGAGGCGCTTGGGTCAGTTAGATCGAGAAGCAGAGCTTAGAAGAAGGACCCTTCGCCCTAGTCGACCTCCTTTTTCCCGAACCATAATGGAGGCCCCGGTACCAATTGGCTTTAAACCTCTTCAATTCGAGACTTACTCCGAGGAGACTGACCCCGTCGATCACATCGAAAGCTTCAAGACCCTCATGCTCATCCATCAAGCTTCTGATGCTCTGCTATGCAAGACCTTCCCTGCAACTCTCAAGGGTCCGGCTCGAGAATGGTACTCTCGCCTTGCCCCATCCTCGATATTCTCCTTCGAGCAATTTGAGACCCTCTTCGTCACCCACTTCGTGAGTAGCCGCAGAACTGAGAAGACCAGCATTTCGCGACTCTACCTCAATCAGAAGAAGGGTGAGAAGCTGAGAGACTATGTGAAAAGGTTCACAGCTGAGGCCAGGTCCATAGCATCCCTCGACCGGTCGGTCGCTGCAGCAGCATTTCAATCCAATATCCTCAACTCCAGCCTCCGCTCCTCCCTCGCGAAGAAACCCCCACAAAACTTCTCAGACCTCCTCCTCCGTAGCGAAAAGTATATTCGGGCCGAAGAAGCTGAGAACCGTCCCAACTTGGAGGGGTCTTCCTCTAGGTCTAAGAGAAAGGGAACAGAAGAGGAAGGAGCCAAGAAGCTCCAGAAGGATAATGGCAGCCAGTGCCGACCTCCCCCCAGTTCGAGAAATTTACTCCTCTCACCACCAATGTCTCTACCATTCTAATGGAAGTCGAGAAGGAAGGGATCATACCTCCTGCTCCGAGGATGAACACCCCCACCAAGAAGAGGGATAAAGAGAAGTGGTGCCGTTATCACCGGGACCATGGGCACGACACCAATGATTGTCGGGCCTTGAAGAATGAGATAGAAGCCCTCATCCAGAGGGGGCAGCTGACCAGGTTCGTAAGAAAGGACCAAGCCGACCTCCCTCTCCCCGCCTCGGGGGGCTAACAAGCGTCCGGAACGCGATGAAACGCCTGACTTCGAAGAGGAACATGTCCTACACCTCATTCATGGTGGCCCAATGGGGGGCTCTTCAAACTCCTCTCGAAAGGCGTTCATTAGGGAGGTCAATTCGGTTCGCACCACCCCTCCTCCCAAAGGCCTCGGAGTGCCCGTCACATTCTCCGACGAAGATCTTGAAGGTGTCCGCACCCCCATTGTGACGCACTCGTCATCAATCTCCATATGGCGAACTTCAAAGTGGAGAGGATCCTAGTGGACAATGGCAGCTCCGTTAACATCCTCTTCCTCGCCGCTTTCAAAGGCCTCAAACTCTCCCGAGACAGACTCAAGCCCGCCGGCTACACGCTCCATGGGTTCACGGGAGTGCCAGTGACTATTGAAGGGGTGATCACCCTCGATGTAACCGCTGGCGAAACTCCTACTACCCGAACGGAGCCAATGGACTTCATGGTCGTAGATGTTCCTGCAGCTTACAACGTCATTCTAGGTCGGCCCTGGCCTAGCTGCTCTTGAAGCCGTCCCTTCCGCCTATCACCTCAAGATGAAGTTCCCCACCCGGGCAGGAGTAGGGGAGGTAAAAGGCAATCAGGAAACGGCCCGTAAGTGCTACATGACCTCTACCCTCGGTCCAGTTCTCTCCCTAGAAACTCTGGAGATCCCCCAAGATGCTGCCCGACCGACGTCCGAGCCAGTGGATGAATTGGAGGAAGTGCTCTTCTCTGAGCAGGATCCAACCCGAAAGTTCTTTGTTAGCAAGACCCTCCCATCCGCCCTATGCTCAGAAATAGTCCAGTGCATCCGAAGGAACCGAGACCTCTTTGCTTGGTCAGCTGCAGACATGCCCGGAATTTTCGAAGAGCTCTTGGTCCACCACCTCAGCGTTGTTCCGGGATCCAAGCCGGTCCAACAGAAGAGGCGCAAGTTCGCCCCCGAGCGCCAGCTAGCAATAAAAGAGGAGGTGGACAAACTCTTAAACGCCCGGTTCATACAAGAGGTGAACTATCCTGAGTGGTTGTCGAATGTAGTAATGGTGAAGAAGTCCAATGGGACTTGGAGGATTTGTATCGATTTTACCGATCTCAATAAGGCTTGCCCCAAGGATCCCTTCCCTCTTTCGAGTATTGACACTCTGATTGACGCCACTTTGGATCATGAAATCCTCAGCTTCATGGATGCCTTCTCAGGCTACAACCAGATCCGGATGTTCCCTCCGGACATCCAGAAGACCTCATTCGTGACCGACCAGGGCCTCTACTGCTATAGGGTTATGCCCTTCGGTTTGAAGAATGCAGGCGCAACATATCAACGCCTCGTCAACAAGGTTTTCCAAGCTCAAATCGGCCGGAATATGGAAGTATATGTTGACGACATGCTCGTAAAAAGCATCCGAGGAGCCGATCACGTGACTGACCTACAGGAGGCATTTGACGTTCTGAGAAAGCACAACATGAGACTCAATCCGAACAAGTGTGCGTTCGGTGTCTCATCAGGAAAGTTCCTTGGGTTCATGGTCAGCCAACGAGGGATTGAAGCTAACCCTGAGAAAATCAAGGCCATACTAAACGCGGCCCCTCCCAAGAATATTAAGGAAGTTCAGAGGCTAACCGGCTGCTTAGCCGCCATGTCCGGGGAGAAATGCCTCCCCTTCTTCAAGGCCCTCAGGGGGGCTAAGGTTTCGAATGGGGGCAGCAACAGCAGGAGTCGTTCGACCAGCTCAAGGCTTACCTCATCAACCCTCCACTTCTCAGCAAACCCGTTCCTGGTGAACCCCTCCACCTCTACCTGGCAGCCTCCGAGCAGACCCTCAGCGCCGTCATAGTAAGGGAAGAAGACCGGGCTCAAAAGCCCATTTACTATGTGAGCAAATTACTTCGGGATGCAAGCTCCGCTACCCGAGAATCGAAAAGGTGGCTTATGCCCTGGTGATGGCCGCGAGAAAGCTTCGCCCGTATTTTCAGTCTCATTCGGTGGTCGTTCTTACCGACCAACCGCTGAAGCAAGTGCTCCACAAGCCGGAGACCTCCGGTCGTCTTATGAAGTGGTCTATCGAGCTGAGCCAGCACAATATAACTTATCAGCCTCGGATCGCGATCAAGGCTCAGGCCTTAGCAGAATTTATAGTTGAAAGTACCATCCCCGAGTTCAGCCAAGCAATGAAGGGACCACCTGTCTGGTCAGTTTATGTGGATGGGTCCTCCTGTAACGAGGGAAGCGGAGCCGGGGTCATTCTGGCAGGCCCAGATGACTTCATCCTCCAATACTCCCTCCGTATCAACTTCAAGGCCTCTAACAACGAAGCAGAATACGAGGCACTCATAGCCGGCCTTGGAATGGCCCGCAATGCAGGGGCGCAACGCCTCCGGATCTTTAGCGACTCTCAGCTGGTCGTAAATCAGGTCCTCGGCGAGTATGAAGCATGGGATGACCGAATGGTTAAGTACTTAGCTAAGGTCAAGAGCCTCATGGCACTATTTGAAGAAGCCCTCATCCAACGAATCCCCTGGGAAGAAAACGCCCAGGCCGATGCCCTCTCCAAGCTAGCCTCTTCCTCCCTCCAGGGTCTCGAGCAGACCGTCTTGATAGAGGTCCTCCTGAAGCCAAGTATAGAGGATGAAACATCCGACTCTATAGGTCACTGCCAGTCCTGCTCGAAGATAACTGGATGAAACTCATTGTCGAATTCTTAAGGGACGGGCTCCTCCCCAAAGATCCTAAGGAGGCTCGAAGAGTTAGAACCCCAGCCGAGCGATACACACTGATCGGAGACATCCTATATAAATGCTCCTTCTCACAGGAAGACGGCAGGCCATACTTGAGATGCCTTTCCCCAGAGCAAGCCGAATACGCCCTGCAAGAACTTCACGAGGGCATCGGCGGGGCACATTCGGGATCCAGATCCTTACCCCGCAAAGTGTTGAATTACGGATATTTCTGTCCCACTCTCCTTCGAGACGCCGAACGACACGTTCGGCAATGCAGCTCTTGTCAGATGTATTCCTACATCCGACACCTCCCACAAGCTCCACTCACTTCCCTATCAAGTCCAATCCCTTTCACAATGTGGGGGATAGATTTACTAGGGCCATTTCCTCCGGCTCCCGGTCAGTTCAAATTCTTAGTCGTGGCAATCGACTACTTCTTAAAATGGATAGAGGCTGAGCCCTTGGCGGCGATCACCGAGAACAAGGTAGTTCAGTTCTTTTGGAAGAGTGTAATCTACCGATTCGGCGTCCCGCAGTTCCTCATAACAGACAACGGAACCCAGTTTACCGGGGCTGCCTTCCGAGCTCTATGTGAAGACCTTGCCATCCAACACCGATTCTCCTCCGTTTCCCATCCCCAGTCAAATGGCCAAGTCAAGAATGCTAACAGACAGATCCTCTCCGGCATTAAGAAGAGGTTGGATAAATGTTCCAAAGGCTTATGGGTCGATCAGCTACCCAACGTGCTGTGGAACTACCGCACTACAAAACGGACCCCTACAGGCGAGTCCCCATTCAACCTCACCTATGGGTCCGAAGCTATGATCCCCCTAGAAGTTGGAATACCCTCTCCCTGTCTAATGGCTTATGAGGGAGAACAGAATGCCAGAGAACTCCGAGCAAATCTAGACCTGATTAATGAGATCCGAGAAAGAGCTGCCATTTGTCAACAAAGTTACCGAAGAAGGATCGAGTTGGCATACAATAAGAGAGTCTGTCCCACAACCGTTGAACAACTCTAACGATGGTTTGGAGTCCAACACTTGGCTCGATTCTACTTCGCAAGTTCGCTCCTAAGCGAGCTAGAAGTAGTTCGCCATTCGGAATTGCTCCCACAACCGTTGAACAACTCTAACGATGGTTCGAAGTCCAACACCTGGCTCGATTCTACTTCGCAAGTTCGCTCCTAAGCGAGCTAGAAGTAGTTCGCCATTCGGAATTGCTCCCACAACCGTTGAACAACTCTAACGATGGTTCGGAGTCCAACACTTGGCTCGATTCTACTTCGCAAGTTCGCTCCTAAGCGAACTAGAAGTAGTTCGCCATTCGGAATTGCTCCCACAACCGTTGAACAATTCTAACGATGGTTCGGAGTCCAACACTTGGCTCGATTCTACTTCTCAAGTTCTCTCCTAAGCGAAGCTAGAAGTAGTTCGCCATTCGGAATTGCTCCCACAACCATTGAACAACTCTAACGATGGTTCGGAGTCCAACACTTGGCTCGATCCTACTTCGCAAGTTCGCTCCTAAGCGAGCTAGGAGTAGTTCGCCATTCGGAATTGCTCCCACAACCGTTGAACAATTCTAACGATGGTTCGGAGTCCAACACTTGGCTCGATTCTACTTCGCAAGTTCGCTCCTAAGCGAGCTAGAAGTAGTTCGCTATTCGGAATTGCTCCCACAACCATTGAACAACTCTAACGATGGTTCGGCGGTCGGCGCCCCTGGCCGAACGCTCGCAGCGCCGACTCCCAAACGAGCGGAAGTCCCGCTCCGGGACCTCGGCACAATAGACACAGTCACAAACAAAGTAACCACACAGAGAAACGAAAAACATACAAGTCTAAGAAAGAAATATTATTAAGAGTTGGGACGCAGTACAAGGCAGCTCTTCCATACAACAAGATTACACGGCGTTAAAAAGCAAAAATTACAATGCCGACTTGTTACACTTAGGCTAAATACAAAGACTTCAAAAAAAAAAAAAAATCTTCAACGCCTCCGTGGTGCAGGGATGTTCCGCTTCAAGGACACTCGAGGGCGGCGACGTTTACCTCCGGAACTCGACCCCAAACCAGCGAATTGAGACGTGTCCTCGGCGCTACTCCTAACAGCCACTCCGACGGACGCTCCGCTCGATGAAATGGCAACAGCACTTTGTGCGTCCCCGGGACTAGGTTGGCCGATGGGCGAACGGGTCGCGAGCTCATAAAACGAAATGCCACGCTCGCTCTCCGCGCGAGTACACAAAGTGCTCCTGACGTTGATTGGCCCCGAACGCGGTTTGAGGCGAGCCACCTCTGCCTCCAGCTCTGAGATCCGTTCCCTCAGAGAGTCGTCTTTTACATCGACCTCGAAGCGAGGGGGTATTGCGGAGTTCGGCACGCCAGAGTGACTGGCGATAAGACAGCGGAGATGAGTGACTTCGATGCTCTTGTCCACCGTGGCTCTCTTCAGCGCGTCGACCTCGGCCGTCTGTTCGTCACGCTCGGTCGTCAGTTTGGCCACCTCGGCCGTCAATCCCTCTTCCTCCGTCCGAAGCTCCGTCTCTGCTGTTTGCAAGTGACGAATCTTAGAAAGCAGATCGTCCCTCTCCGCTGTTATTTTTGATAAAGTGTGGCGGATGTACTTGATCCGAAGGCCATAGCTAAAGGCGGTCGACGAACCATCATCCTCTCCTAAGGGGGCCATCTCGGCGATCCTGCTCTCCAGTCACCGGATCTCGATGTCTCGCCGACCCAGGATGAGTTGAAGGTGGTTCCGCTCGCTTTCGGCTCTGAGCAATCCCAGCTCGACTTCATAGAGCCGCTCTCGGCACCTCGCCAAGCACAGCCTCGTCGCCCCTAAGCCAACCTCGGCCCGAGCGTTGTCCCCCGAGCGAGTGGGCTCAACGGCTTGAGTCACCACCACAAGCTGAAAAGAAGTCGAAGCAAACAACAAATTTTCAAACACATTGCCGAACTTCTACACTTAGCCAAATTTCAAGAATTTTTAGAAAAGATAGAGAGACGCGAAGTTGAGCCCAAAAAGATGTTTTCATTCATTACAAAAAGAAACAGCGGTGGCCAGTCCGCGATTAGGCATTACACTTAAAGACAAAAAGAAGAAAAGAAGAAACAAGCAAGGTCAGGGCGCGACCTCTTTCCCGGTTCGGCGAGAGTGGGTAGGGGTCGACGTCCCCGAAGGGGTCACCGCCGCTAGCGGGGTCACCACAGACCCCTGGACCTCGGCAACGATCTCGATCTCAGGCTCGACCTCATCCTCCCCCTCTTCTTCTTCTTCTCCCTCCGACTCGGGGTCGAAGCCTTCAACGTGGCCCGGGAACAACCTCCATCCCGAGCAGTCCACGTCAGGGTATGCCTTCGTCACCCGGGCGAGGGCTTCGGCCTAGGCTTTGGCCATGTTCTGGGCGAGGAAACCTTGCGCCTTCACCATGGTCGCATCCTCCGCCTTCTTCACCGCGGCAGCCTTGGCCTCTACCGCTTCGGCCAACTGCTTGGCCGCCTCCTCTTTCTGGCGAAGAAGGTCGCCCTCCAGCTTCGCGACCTGACCCTCCAGGTACTCTACCCTCGTCGTCCTCCCTTCGAACTCGACTCTCAGCTTGTCGAGCTTGTTCCCTATCCGGGCCTTCTCCTTCCGAGCTTGGTCAGACTCCTGCTTCAGCTCCTTTTCCAGAGCCGTCAACCTCTCCGTGAGGTGACCAAAATGGACGATGATCTGCTGCAAGGGAAAAGGTATTAAAAGAGTTAGAGAAATCGGACCCAAAGGGAATCAATAACGGCAAAAATTCAGCACTTACCGAGACCGCCGAGCGAGCAATCTCGATGACGTCGTCGCCTTCTTGCCCGGCCTCCATGGCGGCCCGATCCTTCGGCGTCGCCAGGTGCTTGACCGCCTGCATGCTTGCCAAGGAATTGCCAAGGTAACAGCTCCTTCCAATCATACTTCGGCCGATCGAGAAGTGTCCGAACTGCCTCTTCTTCTTCAGAGCGGAGCTTGGGCAGTGCCTTCAACCTCTTCGGCACCTCTTCCACCCAACTGGAAGGATAGGCCAGGCCTCCGCACTCCGCACTATCAAGAACTTTTCACGCCAGTGCTTGATGGAGTCGGGGCATATAACGAGCCTACCGCCATGCCTCGGAGCCAAATAGTAGCGGAACTCCGACCGGTTCCCTTGATGAAGCCGATAGATCGTCCGAAGTACATTCAGCTCCAGCTCGATCCCAGCAGCTTGGCAGTGAAGTACGAAACCGTTTATGACTCTCCATGCGTTCGGCATAAGTTGGATGGGGCTGACCCCAAACCACCTCAGAACGAGGATTGCGAACGAATGGAGAGGTAGTCGAGCCCCGGCGATAAAGGCATCAACCGACCAGCAACACATAGTCACTGGCAGCGGCGAGTTGGCCCTAACCTCGGGACCCGGCAGCATAAGTTCGTATTCCTCCGGGATTTGGAAACAATCCCGGATCACTGCCAGGTCTTCTTCGCGGAGGATCGACACCGTCTCATCCACCTCGGTCGTCTCCCTCGCCGCGTTCTCCTCAAAAGTCCTCCCCCTCCTGTGAACAATACGCTCGGCATGCTCCTCCGGAAGTTCTCGAACTCTGTGGAGCCCAGTCAGTTGCCCCGGCAATCTTCCAAACTCCCCCATACGCTTCGGCTCTTCCACGATCGAATCTTTGCCAAAAACTTTCTTGCCTTTATTTGGAGTGCGGGCTTCGATAACTTCAAGGGAGGGCTCGGACCAAGAAGAAGACGACTCAGAGACAGAGGGAAGGGACATATTTATACTTGGAAAAGGACTAAGTATAAATTACCTTAAAAAAGTGCTGTCGGAGACTTCACCGGAAAACAGATGACGATCACCGGAAGCACTCGCTTAGCACAAATAACCGCCTGAGTAAAAGAGAGGAGAAGTGAAAAATGAGAGAGGGGGGTGAGGTTTTATAGAGCGAGGCGCGCAAAACGAGGTTAATGGGCCCATACTGCCGGCCCATTCACGCAAAACGACAAAAGCGACCTAAACCGTCACCTTGTTTGCCACGCCAAGCCGTACATCGCATTAATTACTATCCCATCTGATAGAAGCTCAGAGGTCACTGCATTAAATGAGTGTCTCATCCGCCAGAGCTGTCAGAAGTTCAGAAGCCATCACATTTAAATGCTGCCACGTCTGCCAGGAGCACAGGAGCCACCGACTCTGCAGGGCGTGCTCCGCCAAAAACGACAAGTCTTGGACCTCGACACCAGCTGCCGAGCGTTCTTGACACCGACCATGTTACATGGAAAAGTTGGACTTCGGCACCAGCTGCCGAGCGCTCTTGACACCGACCATGTTACATGGAAAATTGGGGTTCGGCACCAGCTGCCGAGCGCTCTTGACACCGACCATGTTACATGGAAAATTGGGGTTCGGCACCAGCTGCCGAGCGCTCTTGGCACCGACCATGTTACATGGAAAATTGGGGTTCGGCACCAACTGCCGAGCACTCTTGGCACCGACCATGTTACATGGAAAATTGGGGTTCGGCACCAGCTGCCGAGCGCTCTTGGCACCGACCATGTTACATGGAAAATTGGGGTTTGGCACCAGCTGCCGAGCGCTCTTGACACCGACCATGTTACATGGAAAATTGGGGTTCAGCACCAGCTGCCGAGCGCTCTTGACACCGACCATGTTACATGGAAAATTGGGGTTCGGCACCAGCTGCCGAGCGTTCTTGACACCGACCATGTTACATTGAAAAAGCTACCTCGGACCTCGCCGAACTCCCTCTCAGCACTCACAACCTGGCCGAGGTGCCTCTGTTCTTCGGAAGAAGGTGCCGAACCACCTACGGACTTCGGCCTCCGTGGCAGCGAGCGCTCGAAGGGGTCGGTGAAGTGATACAAGCGTGTAGGCCGCACAACGAAGGAAGAACTCCTGTAAAATAATTGTAAAGTTGGGGAAACATTTCCTAATCCCCAAACAAGTAACTATTGCCAAGAACAAACTTATAAGACCCCCGAACGATGAATTGACACTTCGCAAAGATAAACGAAAACACCGCATGATCCGAAGAACTCAGGAGCAACTCAAAGTGCGACCAACTTGAAAAATCACCGCACTACCTCCTTCAAAGATTCAAAACCTTCCATTTGGACTCCGATACAACTCCACTAGTCATTAAAACAGTAAAACTACTCCTCAAAGGCTGATTAAACTCAGTCTTCGGGAGTGGGGGGCTCGTGATATGGCTAAAAATGGGGATAAATCGGAACCGTCCAAATCGGGCACGAATCTTGAAGCTCGGGGGTAAAACGGTAATTTCACCTACCAATGGGTCTGAAGCGGGTACTGGATCTCCTCCTCGAAGACCCACTAACCCGCGAACGGATCCACCTCAACTGGGTGCGGGTTTCAACCCGCAGCAAACCCGGTCCAAAAAGGATAGAATTAGGGTTTCTGATTAAATCCTAATCAACGGCCCTGATTCATAACTATCCCTTCACTAGGGATTAGGGATTACTTTCCTTATCTAACCACAAGGGGATTACATTCCTAATCTGATCCCAGCGGCGCCTATAAATACCCCCATCCATCTCCATTAAGAGGTAATCAATCTTTTGCCAATTTGCGCTCTTTCTTAATCATCCCTGATTACTGACTTGAGCGTCGGACGGTGCGTCGCCGGGATCAACCCCGGTGTCTTGCACTTTTTGCAGGTGAACGGCGGGAGTCAGCGGTCAAACTCCGGCGGAACAGGTAACAGGTTTGCTATTCAAAGTTTCCTAAGAATCCACAAATACTATCTGCTTGCCCCCACACCAGATTCAGTTGCAACAGAGGGGATGAAAGAGTTAAAACTTGAAAGCTAGAAAAAACTATAGATTGGTTAGCATCAACATGCTGCTATATATGTTCCAAAATGAAGTTCCCGCTAGCCTAAAATTAAGAATTTTTTTCCAAATGACTCACTTTTTGAAAGTAGTTATCAAACTAACCCACTTTCGAAACTATTTACCAAATTGACCTACTCGCTATTCGAGTCTAGTTCAAATAAACTTGCTAATGTACTCATTTTTTAGTGAAATTTTGAACATACAATTTTAACCTGAAATGTATATAACTACACTCGCTATCTTAGATAGAGAGTCTAGTTCAACTGAGATAGCGAGTATAATTGTACTCATTTTTTAGAGAAATTTTAAATACGCAATTTCTACCTGAAATGTATAGACTCGCAATCTGGGATAGCGAGTATAGTTGTATACATTTTATGTTTAAATTTTCTCTAAAAAATGAGTACAACTACACTCGCTATCTAAGATAGCGAGTTCATTTGAACTAGACTCGCTATCTGAGATAACGAGTGTAGTTGTATACATTTTATGTTCAAATTTTCTCTGAAAAATGAGTACAACTACACTCGCTATCCGAAATAGCGAGTTCATTTGAACTAGACTCGCTATCTCAAATAGCGTGTGTAGTTGTATATATTTCATGTTCAAATTTTTTTTGAAATAATGAGTACAACTACACTCTCTATCTTTGAAATAATGAGATAGCGAGTCTAGTTCAAATGAATAGTTCAGATAGAGAGTGTAGTTGTATACATTTTAGGTAGAAAATGCATGTTCAAATTTTCTCAAAGTGTTGGAGAAAATCATAGAACTGCACTCTCTATCGGAGATAGCAAGTTCATTTTAACTAGGCTCGCTATCTCAGATAGCAAGTAGGTCAATTTGGTAAATAGTTTTGAAAGTGGGTCAGTTTGTTAAATAATTTCAAAAAGTGGGTTATTTTGGAAAACAATTCTAAAATTAAGATGGGTTTTTAACATTTATACTCCTAACAAATATGCTAATATCATATATATCTTTCATAAATGTATGATTTCATATTTGCCCCTAAGTATTTGGATCTTGTTTCATATTAATCCCTATGTTAAATATCCTTGACTAAACCATAATTTAATTCTTACTAAACAAATATAAAAATCAATTAGAAAATCAATTAAAAAAAGTTGTATGAAAGAGGTAATTTTTTAAGATAGAATTAAAGAGAATAAATAACTAGACATGCATGACTGATGGCAAATTTGGAGATAAAACGTGAGGAGGAAGACATAGTTAACAAAGGTGCAGTGTTTGTTTGATTTCTTGAAAAAAATGAATAAAATTTGAAAAAAGATGATGAGTTTGGGTTGAATTAACAATTGCCTAGGTTTACAAGAATGGAAAAAAAAAACTTTGAATAGTAGATAAGAGCATATTTATGTCATTTTCTATCAAGTCCAATAAAAAGTACTAAAAAATTTGCATTGTTTTGAGTTTTTCTAACTACAAGGTAACTAAGAAATGAAACACGGATCGTCAGGGGAAAATATGAATATACATATTTGTAAAGGGTATGTGTGATATTCATATATCTATTGGGGTCATGCATATTAAAAGCGCAATTAATATTGGTACATATGATCTTGTTACATATAATTTTTCATGTCAATATTCATCTAGGTACAGTCGGCCGCAACTGTAAATCACCTATCGCAGGGGGGGGGGGGGGGGTAGGGGGTAAAGTTAAAAAAACTTAAAGAATGCGTAAAGTAAAGAATATAGTTAGAGAAAGCAAACACATCAAAGAAGGAGGACACAACAATTTAAGTGGTTGGGCCCCCAAACTTAATCCACTATCTCCAACTTGCAGCAATTTTCTGCTGCAAGCGTTCTACTATACTTAAACCCCGTACAGTGAGTTCTCGGTATTCAAGCTGAGATTTTTATTACACCCACATGACTTCTATATATAAGCTTCGTAAACTGCCTCGATCCGAAGTGAAAAGAAAGAGAAAAAGCAAGATGGACATATTGAGTAAGAGAACAATAAAAACAATATTCCCTCTTGATCTTTAATAAATGATAAGTTCTGAAGTGTAATACCCTGATTTTCGAATATATGAAAGATTATTTATTTTTATATATGGTGTGCACGTGTAATATTTTGGCTATTATTTTCAACATAATGAATAAGAATATTGTTTTCTATAAAGCATTTTTTTTACCAAAGCCCAAATGTTAATTTACTTATCTTTCTTTTAAAATAATTATTTTGGCCCAATTAATTTAAGCCCATGGATTTAATCCCTTTTACTATTTTTCTACAACATGTAATGTGTAGCATTTTTTTAGACTTGTCATTTGTGTACAAGTTCTAGTAGGGTGATTGGTGCATACACGTGCATGTTGCATACACGTGTAGAGTACACCCTTTTTGTTTGGCCGGTTGTGGGTAGAGAAGTGGGCATGAGTGTGGGTAGTTATTTGGAGTGTGGGTGGTTATCACAACCCCCTAGTCAATCCTAGCCTTTGATCCTATAACCATCTACTGAATCCTGGCCTTCCATCTCACTCCTTTTGGTGTATAAATACCCCCCCCCTCTCATCCATCGTTCTTTACACTAAGATTATTTTATGAGATTATTATTGTGAGAGAGTGTGTGTGGAGACCGGGCATCATCATCTGGAGATCTTCGGCAAGGAGCAAGGAGCAAGGAACAAGGAAGGTGCGTTGCATTAAGGAGCTTTTCTGGACTTCGATTACTTCGTCAATAAGGTGGGTGTTTCTCGGGACTTCTAAAGTAGAAATATGTTATTAATTGTGATGATTGTTACTATGCTCATGAAAATCAAATTCAAACGTACTAGAATTGCTTGAATATGTTTATGATGATAATGGTGGAGGACTATTAGTGAAATAATAGCACTGCAAACAATGACGAATTGGGTCGGTACAGTCGACTGCTGTCTGGATAAGTCGACTGGTACGAGACATCCGTTACATGTTTTGTTAGAAGTTTCATGACATAAATGTGTATAATTAAAATGAAATAGTAAGGCTAAACTCATATTCTTCATGGTATACATGACTGGGGAGCCATGAGCATGTGGAAAAAGAACTAGCGATGATTAATAAAACTAAGAATGATCTTTGCAGTCGACTGGTGTTATGAACAGTAGACCGATGCTTTGTTTAAACTATGAATAATCCAGTAGTTTCATGAAATGAAGTATTTTTCCATTGTGTTATTCTAGTGTAATGGATTGAGATTAATATTTTCATCTCTGCAAGAAAGTTATGAACAAGTGTAAATGCATGTTTAAAGCACTTCCTTGAAGAAAAGACAATATTAGTGACTTGAAATTCCATACTGCGATATTACTGAACAATTAAGAGATTTCGTGTTTATGAGACATGAACGTATGTATACTGTAAATTGACATCATGATGCAAGTGCATGTAAGAACTGTAAGAAAGATAATCCCTTAATTTGAAATGTGAATCTGTCCAGTCGACTAATGCGAGTAGCAAGTCGACTGAGCTGAACATGGATATGTACTGTTGAGACCAGGATAGACGACTGATGGAATAACAGTCGACTGTCACATGAATGATTTTGAACATAGAAAGCTGCGGAACAGCCGACTGGCCATGTGCAGCAGTCGACTCTCCCGAGTGATTATGAAGAACTGGAATTGACTGTACAAGTCGACTGGTCTTTTCCAAGTCGACTGTATAGAATGTATTTTGATATGTCAGAGATTTCAGTTGATTGTTGTTAAAAGTGGTGAACTTTATGATCGATGTTGATAAACTCTATTTATTGCTGCATGATTGTACATGAAAGGAATCATAGTTTTGAATTGATAATTACATGAATATGAAAGTTAAGAACATGATATGCTCAGGCAATGAAAATGAATTCATGAGTTAGAATTGCTCAAATTGGAAGTTGTGAATTGGAAATTGAACAAAGGAGTAGCTAAGTCTCCCCCGGCAATGGAAATGAAATGAAAAATGAGAATTTAAAGACCAAGGTTGGTCATGTATTGAAATGAATGAATAAGTCCGGTTTAGTGGAGAGGCTAACTCCAGAACTTTGATTTTTATTCATGATTCTATTAAAATAAGGACTAGTACATAGTGGAGATGTGATGAAAGTAAGAGAAAAACATTGAGTATGAGGGCTATTGGGTAGCGGCGAGAGCGTATCCCAGGAATTCCCATGATGAGTCTG
This sequence comes from Hemerocallis citrina, assembly GCA_017893485.1. Taxonomy (NCBI): domain Eukaryota; kingdom Viridiplantae; phylum Streptophyta; class Magnoliopsida; order Asparagales; family Asphodelaceae; genus Hemerocallis; species Hemerocallis citrina. Next base: position 37,405,612 of record CM030365.1, read on the forward strand.
GGTGAGGATACTACTCCAGAGTACCGTCCCAGTGGCGACGCTCGTGGGATGTTTGAAGACTACGGATGGTGTCATGTCTATAGTGAGAGCTGAATTACCACAGGATGTCTGCATGATGAGTCATGTCAGCGATGGGATTCCCTCTAGAGTGCCTAGACATGAGTTCGTAGGTCGGAAAAGGTCTAGGATACTTACCGTAATTACAGTAGTAGATTAAGTCATGGCGAGGGATTGAACCCTACAAAAATGAAGAACGATTAAGAGGCTTGCCCTCGGACCTATGTAGTATGGGATGCATAGAATCCGAACAAGTGTGCATTAGTGTCATGTAAATTAAATAATTGCATTAAGGATTAAGTGCACAATCACAACACGACATCATTAAGATTTTCCCTCTTTTCTTTTATTTTTGAATGTGAACAAGTTTGTGATTTGTTAAGAAATGAGAATCGTTATACTGTTTCTGGCATAGAGAGGATGGCCATGTATAATTATCGTCGGTTGAATAAACTGACGTACCCATAGTTTGTATGCAGGATAAATTACATGTTAAAGAGGAATGGATGCATAAAGATTTTACCATGTTGTTGTACATTTATGTAAATGTTGTAAATTTTTACTTCCGCTGTGCAAATGAAAAGTGTAATATATGATGTAAACTCTGATGTAAAGTGAAAAGTTTAAATTCCTTGTAAAGTTGTACTGAAGAAAGTGAAAAGATCCTGTAGAACATCTCGAATTCAGTGTATCTGGGATTCGGGGCGTTACAGAGTGGTATCAGAGCCACGCTTTCTATGCTTTCTACACTTTATAAGGAACGACACCCTAGAAGTGGACATTAGAGTGTGTGTTTGAGTTTAGAGATTTAAATGTAAGTGACTTACATTTGTGTTGCTCTATGACTTATGCTCCTTCCTCCCTACTTTCTAAGATGGTTGATTACTTCGATCCTGCTGGAGACGACGACTGGCATATCATTGAGGAAGAGTACCATCCTGGACAGGCTGATTCTGAGGATGAGTATCACCCTGGGCAAGCAGATTCTGATGAGGAGGAGTGGCCTGAATCTCGAGAGATTACCCCACCTCCAGACTCGTCTGACGATTCTTCTTCTGATGAAGAAGAGGGACCAGTTCTGAGTAGCACTGTGGCTTCTCTTCAGAGGCAGGTGGAAACCCTATGAGAGAGAGTTGGAGTATTGGAAGCTCAACTGGCGAAGCGAAAGGATGACTTTTCTGTTCTCAGTCACCGGGTATGGGAACTTGAGAAGAGAAAGAACCTGACAGATGTGCTGAAGGATGAAGTTGATGAACTACGGGGAGAACTTCGAGAAGCGAAGAGGAACCGTAGGAGTTAGATTGTTGTAGCTGCTATTTCTTTTATTCTGATGTTAAGAAATGTTTTTAATTCGAATGTATAAAGTTTGGAATTCAATGAAATGCAAGTTGATTTAAGTTCTTATACTTCGAATTTAATGGATCTTTTGCATCAGAATATATCGAGAAGAGGAGCTAGGAATGGGGAAGGTTTGGATCTGGAGACCGAACTTGCAAGGGTCTACCAGACGCTTAATGCAGTGGCTATGAACCAAGGAAGGGGGCCGGTGAATCCAGTGCCCGAGGCGATTAAGCTAGTGGAATCATTCAAGAGAATGAAACTACCTGTATTCGAGGGAAAGTCAGACCCAGATGCGGCTGACAACTGGATTCGACAAGTGGAGACAATCTTTGAGGTGTTGGAGACACCGGAGGGCAGCAAGGTCAAGTTGGCGACTTTGCAACTGGAGAAGGATGCGGCTGTTTGGTGGTAGTCGATGAAAAGGACCATGGGAGGTATAGTGCTTGGCTGGGAGGAATTTCTGGAAGAATTCCGCAGTCATTATTTCCCCTCCGATGTTCAGGAGAAGAAAGCAATAGAGTTTCTGTCACTTCAGCAAGGCAGCATGTCAGTGAGGGAGTATGAGACTAAGTTTACTCAGCTCTCTAGGTATGCTCCAGAACTGGTGATGGATGAGGCGAAGAAGGCCCGTAAGTTCGAGCATGGACTGAGGCCAAGCTTGAGATCCCGGATGATACCTCTTGGTATCAGGCGATTTGACAAGCTGGTCAAAAGGGCGGCAGCGACGAAGGCGGATATGGAGCAGTTCCATGTTGCTCAGAACCAGAGGAACAACTGGCAGTCTGGGAAGAGGCCCGCCAATTCTGGGAGTTTCAAGGGACAACCATCTGCACAAAGGTTCAAACCGACAGGGGCGAACGCTATCAGTGTAGCTGGGGGGCCCGGGAACAATGTGGTGAGACCTTCTGCAGTCACTTGCTACAACTATGGTGAGACAAGACATTACAAATCTCAATGTCTCAAACCACGGGCTGGCAATCACAATGTGCCAATACAGCAGACTGGGAAGAGGCCGTACCAACCAGGGTGAGTATTTGCCTTGACGGAAGCTGATGCTGATGAGGCAGATCAGGTCATCTCTGGTACGAGGGCTGATGTTTAGTGTTTTTTGTCATTTCTTCTTCCCGTTCATATTGTGAAACCGTTATGTAATGGTGTGTATTATGTAACAGGCGAACTTTATCTTAATGGAATGAAAGCTGTTGTATTGTTCGATACTGGATCCTCTCATACATTTGTGTCTCCTAGATTTGCTAAAATGCTGGGAGTGGAACCGAAGATTTTTCCAGGCAAGATCTTAGCAGTAGCTACTCCGTCAGGGGAAACTTTGACCACTGATCGGTATTACGCTGATTGCGAGATTGTGATTGAAGATCGAGTCCTTGGCATTGATCTGATCGAGCTGACTATCTTGGGAGTCGATGTTATCATTGACATTGATTGGATGTCGGTGTACAGTGCAAGCATCGAGTGCAAGACCAAGACGGTGACAGTGAAGGCTCCATGAGGACCTGAAGTCAATTTCCAAGGGAAGCAGAAATGTTCTAAACTGGTGGCAACTATCCGCAAGGAAGAGACTCCTGTGGAAGTGCAAGGGATTCCTGTGGTTTGGGACTATCCGACTGTGTTCTTGGAAGATTTTCCTGGGTTACCTCCACATCGTGATGTAGAGTTCAGCATCACTGTTCAACCGGGAAGTGCACCCATTTCTAAGGCACCGTATAGGATGGCTCCAGTGGAATAGGATGAGGTGAAACGGCAGATTGAGGAACTGTTGGAGAAAGGCTTTATTCAACCTAGTGCGTCACCTTGGGGAGCACCAGTACTTTTGGTAAAGAAGAATGATGGATCGATGAGAATGTGTATCGATTACCGAGAGCTGAATAAGGTCACTGTTCAGAATAAGTATCCTATTCCTCGAATTGATGACTTTTCGATCGTCTACAAGGAGCAGCTGTATTCTCCAAAATAGATCTTCGATCAGGATATCACCAAGTATGAGTGAAAGCTGAAGATGTGCACAAAACCGCATTTAGAACTCGGCATGGGCATTACGAATTCTTAGTTATGCCATTCGGAGTGACGAATGCACCCGCCATCTTCATGGATTTGATGAACAGAGTCCTGAGGCCGTTTATTGATTCTTTCGTCCTGGTGTTTATCGACGATATTCTCGTGTACTCCAAGTCAGAGGGGGAGCACACGGAGCATCTGGCAGCAGTTTTGTAGAAGTTGGAAGAGCAGAAGTTGTATACCAAGTTATCCAAGTGTGATTTCTGGAAATCTGAAGTGGCATTCCTGGGTCACATCCTTTCTAAGGAGGGAGTGGCGACTGACCCTCAGAAGATAGAGGCAGTGAGAGATTGGGCTAGGCCTACTACAGTGAAGGAAGTCAAAAGTTTTCTTGGGATGACTGGATACTACAGGAGATTCATTCAAGGTTATGCTCAGATAGCTGTGCCGCTTACTGGACTGACCAAGAAGAATGTGAGCTTCAAGTGGACCGAGCAATGTGAGGCGAGCTTTCAGGAGTTGAAAGAGAAGCTGACTACTGCACCTATTTTGGCTTTGCCTAGAGCAGGTGTCGAGTATGATGTTTATAGTGATGCTTCACATCGTGGGCTTGGTTGTGTCTTAATGCAAGAAGGTAGGGTAATCGCTTATGGGTCTAGGCAACTACGACCACATGAGAAAAATTACCCGACTCATGATCTGGAGTTGGCTGCGATTATCTTTGCTCTGAAGCAATGGAGGCACTATGTGTACGGTGAGAAGTTGAACATGTACACGGATCATAAGAGCTTGAAGTATATATATTAGCAGAGGGATCTGAATCTGAGGCAGCGAAGATGGTTGGAAGTGCTCGAGGATATGCGACCTGAGATCAAGTATCATCCTGGAAAGGCTAACGTTGTTGCTGATGCACTTAGTTGCAAGAGCAGATTGGCCAGTTTGATTACAACTCAGAAGCATCTGGTTGAGGAGTTGGATCGAGCAGGTATTGAGGTTGTCTTGCAAGGATTGGGAGCATCTTTGGCTCAGTTGATGCTTCAGCCTACTCTGAATACAAGGATTATTGCAAGTCAGGAGCTTGATGCTGATATTTTGGAGATGAAGGAGCAGGTCGATGCTGGTAGGTTGCCCGGATTTCAAACCAGGGATGGAGTGCTGTGGTTCGGAGATAGACTGTGTGTTCCAAATCAGGCAGACCTGAAAGAGAGTATTCTTCAGGAGGCGCATGCTACTCTTTTGTCGGTACATCCTGGGAGTACTAAGATGTACAAAGACATCAAACAGCATTTCTGGTGGTCAGGCTTGAAGCGGGATGTGGCTGATTTTGTTGCGAAGTGTGAGGTTTGTCAGCAAGTCAAAGCCGAAAATCAGAGACCCGGAGGTCTATTACAGCCGTTACCTATTCCGGAATGGAAGTGGGATAACATTAGTATGGATTTCATTACGGGATTGCCTAAGAGTCCTAAAGGCAATGATGCGATTTGGGTTATAGTCGATCGACTGACCAAGTCGCTCACTTTTTGGCAATGAAACTCACTGCTTCGATGGACAAGTTGGCTGAGTTGTATGTTGGTGAGATCGTCCGGCTTCATGGTGTTCCCTCAACTATTGTGTCTGATCGAGATGCGCGGTTTACTTCGCATTTCTTGAGGAGTCTTCAGACAGCTTTGGGTACCAAGACAGATTTCAGCACTGCCTTTCATCCGCAAACCGATTGGCAGACCGAGAGAGTTAACCGTATTCTTGAGGATATGCTTCGGTGTTGTATACTAGACTTTGGAGGCAGTTGGGAAAGGCATTTACCCTTGGTAGAGTTTGCCTACAACAACAGTTTTTAGGCTAGCATTGGGATGGCGCCGTACGAAGCTTTGTATGGCAGAAAGTGCAGGACTCCTGTTTGTTGGTATGAAGTTGGGGAGCGTCAGTTGTTTGGTCCTGAGCTTGTGCAGCAAACTTCTGAGAAGATTGTTCTGATCAGGAAAAGGTTGGTGGAAGCTCAGAGCAGGCAGAAAAGCTATGTAGACAACCGGAGAAGGGACCTTGAGTTTGAGGTTGGTGACTTCGTCTTTCTGAAGGTATCACCCAGTAAAGGTGTGGTTCCATTTGGCAAAGGCGGGAAGTTAGCCCCGAGGTTTATAGGCCCGTATAAGATATTGAAAAGGATCGGGAAAACTGCTTACCAGCTTGAATTACTGGAAGAGTTATCTCAGGTGCACAATGTCTTCCATGTGTCTATGCTGAGAGGTTATATTCCAGATCCGAGTCATCATTTGCCTGAAGTGCCGGAAGGTTTGCAGTTGGATCTGAACTACATCGAGTCTCCTGTCGAGATTGTTGACCGTAGGGAGAAAGTCTTGAGGAATAAGACGATACCAATGGTCAAGGTAGTCTAGAGAAACCATTTGGTGGAAGAGGCTACTTGGGAATCTGAGGAGAGGATGTTGAAGGACTATCCTGAGCTTTTTGCTTGATTGTATCTTTGTATTCTTTTGTTCTTGTGTTGTGTTGTATCTTTGTTTTTCTCGCTCTTGACTGTAGTTCCGGGGACGAAACTATTCTAAGGAGGGAGTGTTGTAATACCCTGATTTTCGAATATATGAAAGATTATTTATTTTTATATATGGTGTGCACGTGTAATATTTTGGCTATTATTTTCAACATGATGAATAAGAATATTGTTTTCTATAAAGCATTTTTTTTACCAAAGCCCAAATGTTAATTTACTTATCTTTCTTTTAAAATAATTATTTTGGCCCAATTAATTTAAGCCCATGGATTTAATCCCTTTTACTATTTTTCTACAACTTGTAATGTGTAGCATACACGTGCATACACGTGCATGTTGCATACACGTGTAGAGTACACCCTTTTTGTTTGGCCGGTTGTAGGTAGAGAAGTGGGCATGAGTGTGGGTAGTTATTTGGAGTGTGGGTGGTTATCACAACCCCCTAGTCAATCCTAGCCTTTGATCCTATAACCATCTACTGAATCCTGGCCTTCCATCTCACTCCTTTTGGTGTATAAATACCCCCCCCCCCTCTCATCCATCGTTCTTTACACTAAGATTATTTTATGAGATTATTATTGTGAGAGAGTGTGTGTGGAGACCGGGCATCATCATCTGGAGATCTTCGGCAAGGAGCAAGGAGCAAGGAACAAGGAAGGTGCGTTGCATTAAGGAGCTTTTCTGGACTTCGATTACTTCGTCAATAAGGTGGGTGTTTCTCGGGACTTCTAAAGTAGAAATATGTTATTAATTGTGATGATTGTTACTATGCTCATGAAAATCAAATTCAAACGTACTAGAATTGCTTGAATATGTTTATGATGATAATGGTGGAGGACTATTAGTGAAATAATAGCACTGCAAACAATGACGAATTGGGTCGGTACAGTCGACTGCTGTCTGGATAAGTCGACTGGTACGAGACATCCGTTACATGTTTTGTTAGAAGTTTCATGACATAAATGTGTATAATTAAAATGAAATAGTAAGGCTAAACTCATATTCTTCATGGTATACATGACTGGGGAGCCATGAGCATGTGGAAAAAGAACTAGCGATGATTAATAAAACTAAGAATGATCTTTGCAGTCGACTGGTGTTATGAACAGTAGACCGATGCTTTGTTTAAACTATGAATAATCCAGTAGTTTCATGAAATGAAGTATTTTTCCATTGTGTTATTCTAGTGTAATGGATTGAGATTAATATTTTCATCTCTGCAAGAAAGTTATGAACAAGTGTAAATGCATGTTTAAAACACTTCCTTGAAGAAAAGACAATATTAGTGACTTGAAATTCCATACTGCGATATTACTGAACAATTAAGAGATTTCGTGTTTATGAGACATGAACGTATGTATACTGTAAATTGACATCATGATGCAAGTGCATGTAAGAACTGTAAGAAAGATAATCCCTTAATTTGAAATATGAATCTATCCAGTCGACTAATGCGAGTAGCAAGTCGACTGAGCTGAACATGGATATGTACTGTTGAGACCAGGATAGACGACTGATGGAATAACAGTCGACTGTCACATGAATGATTTTGAACATAGAAAGCTGCGGAACAGCCGACTGGCCATGTGCAGCAGTCGACTCTCCCGAGTGATTATGAAGAACTGGAATTGACTGTACAAGTCGACTGGTCTTTTCCAAGTCGACTGTACAGAATGTATTTTGATATGTCAGAGATTTCAGTTGATTGTTGTTAAAAGTGGTGAACTTTATGATCGATGTTGATAAACTCTATTTATTGCTGCATGATTGTACATGAAAGGAATCATAGTTTTGAATTGATAATTACATGAATATGAAAGTTAAGAACATGATATGCTGAGGCAATGAAAATGAATTCATGAGTTGGAATTGCTCAATTTGGAAGTTGTGAATTGGAAATTGAACAAAGGAGTAGCTAAGTCTCCCCCGGCAATGGAAATGAAATGAAAAATGAGAATTTAAAGACCAAGGTTGGTCATGTATTGAAATGAATGAATAAGTCCGGTTTAGTGGAGAGGCTAACTCCAGAACTTTGATTTTTATTCATGATTCTATTAAAATAAGGACTAGTACATAGTGGAGATGTGATGAAAGTAAGAGAAAAACATTGAATATGAGGGCTATTGGGTAGCGGCGAGAGCGTATCCCAGGAATTCCCATGATGTGTCTGGGTGAGGATACTACTCCAGAGTACCGTCCCAGTGGCGACGCTCGTGGGATGTTTGAAGACTACGGGTGGTGTCATGTCTATGGTGAGAGCTGAATTACCACAGGATGTCTGCATGATGAGTCATGTCAGCGATGGAATTCCCTCCAGAGTGCCTAGACATGAGTTCGTAGGTCGGAAAAGGTCTAGGATACTTACCGTAATTACAGTAGTAGATTAAGTCATGGCGAGGGATTGAACCCTACAAAAATGAAGAACGATTAAGAGGCTTGCCCTTGGACCTATGTAGTATGGGATGCATAGAATCCGAACAAGTGTGCATTAGTGTTATGTAAATTAAATAATTGCATTAAGGATTAAGTGCACAATCACAACACGACATCATTAAGATTTTCCCTCTTTTCTTTTATTTTTGAATGTGACCAAGTTTGTGATTTGTTAAGAAATGAGAATCGTTATACTGTTTCTGGCATAGAGAGGATTGCCATGTATAATTATCGTCGGTTGAATAAACTGACGTACCCACAGTTTGTATGCAGGATAAATTACATGTTAAAGAGGAATGGATGCATAAAGATTTTACCATGTTGTTGTACATTTATGTAAATGTTGTAAATTTTTACTTCCGCTGTGCAAATGAAAAGTGTAATATATGATGTAAACTCTGATGTAAAGTGAAAAGTTTAAATTCCTTGTAAAGTTGTACTGAAGAAAGTGAAAAGATCCTGTAGAACATCTCGAATTCAGTGTATCTAGGATTCGGGGCGTTACATGAAGCATATGAGTCAAAAGAGATGAATAATACTCATGGATTCAGCTCAATTTAAAGAGTTTGAGATTATTCATTTCCAAAAATAAAGAAATAACAAACATAAATTTGGGCAGGCTGCAGTGGACTGCTAGTTTGGGCAGTCGACTGTCATTTCCTACAGATAGAGGTCAAGAGGAAGTTACAGTCGACTGCACCAATTGTAACTGATATTGAAAGTCGACTACAATTTGTGCATTTGACCGAAACATTTCCCAGACTAAATATTTCAGTGAATCGAGTTTATGTTCTTTCCATAACTGGATCATTTGCCAGTAACACAAAATTTTTCAAGCTCCAAAATTCTCCCCCTTTTTGGTACAAAACAGAAGGAAGCTACCAAGAGAAGAGATGTATATAAAGAGAGATGCGGGCCTCTCATGACATAGAGAGGGAAAATAAAAAATAAAAAAAATCACCCTGAATGTTGCAGTGGACTGTATTTGAAAAAGTCGACTGCACAAAAAAACTGAAAACAAACAAAGACTCAATTTTTGGAACATAATATTTACAATCGACTGCTTAATTTTGCAGTCGACTGTCAATTTTACAACTAATTTATGAATTTGACAGTCGATTGTTATTTTAGTGGTTGACTGCAACTATATTTATCTTTTTTTCCCCTTGAGATAAACACGAAAAATGAAAAATACACAATAAAGTTGAAAAGAGATTCATCACATAGAGATATAATAAACATTCAATTTACCTCGTAAATAATGAAATCATTTTCATCCAATGGTTTTGTAAATATGTCAGCTAACTGCATATCTGTCGAAACATGTTCAAGAATGATGTCACATTTAATAAAATGATCCTTAATGAAATGGTGACGAATTTCTATAAGCTTTGTGCAACTATGTTGGTCAGAGTTCTTAGTCATGTGAACAATGCTAGTATTATACACTTAAGTGGACAATGATCGAGAAATCCCTTATTCAATGTATGTTTTATCTATAGTACATGTGCATAACATGATCCTGTAACTATGTGGATAACATGACAGAGTTTTGCTTCTTTGAAGCCCATGATACTAAATAATTTTCAAGAAAATGACATGTGCCACTTGTACTTTTTCCATCAGTCAGACTTTCAGCATAATCTGCATCTAAGTATCCTACAAGAAAAAATTTCTGTTTTTCGGGTGCTAAAGAGCCACATTTGGAGTACTTTTAAGTTATCGAATGATATGTTTAACGAAAATTATGTGATTCTTTTGGAAACGATTGGAAATGTACACATAGACAAATACTAAACATCATATTAGGACGACATGCAGTAATGTAATGTAACTTCCTATTATACCACGATAGGTAGAAATGTAAACGTTTTTACCATTGTCGTCCTTTGACAGTTTTGTAGTGGTTGCCGTCGGCGTTCTATATGCGTTTGCACTTTCCATGTAACACCCCACAAAATTGGTTAATGACAATTTTACCCTTGTGTGTTACGCACGTGTATTTTGTACCGTTATGAGTAATATTCGTAACGTATTTTGATATAAATGTCATACGTATCTTATCTTCTGATTATTTATATGCTTTCCGTTTTCTCAAAACTCATTTCAATCCTATTTTTAGCCAACTTAAACATTTATTTTAATCTTTGTGTTTTACGTACATTGCACGTGTTTTCAATACACGTGTCGATTACGTATATTTTTCGTTACGTGAAATATCCGTAGCATTATATTTCTACGTATTTTATATTTTGACTGTTTTTCTCTCAAATTAATTTTTAATATTTTGTACGTGCATTGCACGTAAAATTTTACGTATTTTTGTCCCTAAAATTTTCCAAACGGATGTACATTTTATTCTCAATTTTTTTGTTACATTTGTAGTATTTTATTTTAATAGAAACTCATGGGCCTAAAATCTATTTAAAGCCCACTAGAAAATAAATTATTTAAAAAGAGAAGCCCATGATTTTATTCTATACTTTAAATGTACACTTTTTAACCCTACACACTTGTCATGTAACAAACATACACAAATGGATTATAAACAAAGAATTAAAAGAATGAGAAGTGTGTGTACGTAGAGTGCACGTGCACATGTGTGCAACTCAAGAGTTGGCCGGTCATGGAAGAAGACGAGGAAATGGCTTTGTGAAGTGGGTTTTTGAGTGGATAATTAAGTTGGGTAGTGGGATTATTAGTGGGGTAATTAATTGCCCTAATATAATCCTATAACTACCTTACACTCTAAACTATTCAACACACACAAAATGTAATCAAAATCAAAAGTTCTAGGCTGAGGTGCTCGGGTTGGCTTGCTGTTGGGATTTTCGGTGGGGAGTTGTGTGACTTTTGGGATTTTTGGAGTGCTTTTGGAGGGGCTTGCTACTAGTATACTCTTTGATAGGTGGGTGTTTCTACTTGCTTTCTAATTTGTGTATAGAATTCATACCTAGGAAATTCATGTTAGAATTGTAGATGTGTTTTGAACTGTTTAGCTTCTAATATTTTTGTATGATGCATTTTGTATTGATATCTAGAAATCTAGTAGTTGATGAATGTGGAAAATTGCATGTTAATAGAAATTTACAATGTAGAGTTTATTTGTAATTAAAACTTCAAGTTATAAATTCTCTTATGTGATGTCATGCAAATTTGTAATATAATGTGATTGAATTTCGTAGATAAATTGCAAGATTGGTTAAATTGTACTTTGATTGTTGTAGATTATTATTTTGGGGAGAATTTCTCCATCATTTCAAATAACATTAAAAAGGAAAATATATATGTGCTAGTAGAGTAGTGTGGTGATTTATAAAGGCATAGTGTATGAAAGTTCTAAAATTTGCTATTTACATTTGTTGCGTATAGAATTACTTTATTATAAATAAAATCATCATGAATTTGTTGCTGGAATTTTATAAATATTTTATAGATGATAGAAATCAATTTGAATGGGTAAATTAAAATATGAGAATAAACAGAGAGTGGAGTTTAAATGAATTTTAACCCATATATTATCTGTATTGGGCTCTGGCCTTGGTGGCTAGTGCAGGCACCTTTGCGCCTGGCATCGCCACGTGTTGCCTAGGGGGTGGGGGTTCTCTGAGGTCGCGGGTTTGAGCTTGGTTGGCTCTGTTTCTTTTATTATTAATATTTTTAAATAAAATCGAACGGCAATTTGAGTATAAAAACAACTTAGGGGGTTTCATATCGAAATGTGTGAGTGGCTCACTAGATGGGCGACTGGGGGGGGGGGGGGGGGGCAGACTGGTCTTGGGTTCGAATTCGGGTATCGTCTTTTGAGTTTTTATTTTTTTTATTTTTGAGCTTTTACAAGTTTTAAAAATTGGGAAAATTCAATAGAAATCTTTTATAATATTATTAGAACACTTGAGAATTATTTTATAATATTCAAAGATATTTTTGAGAATTTAAAAAGTTATGTTTCACATATTTGTTGAGTTTGAATTCAAGATTAAAATAAAGAGGATGCAAAAGATTAGAAGTATTTAAGTGATTAATTTGGTTCGCTAACTAAAAAGTTGTTTATAAGAAATTCAATGTGGAAAATTGTTATTGAATGAGTTATGAAGTTGAATACTTCGTAAATTATAAACATAAAGTGGATAAAGATAATTGTTGAAATAAAAGATGAAATATTTATGTTGAGGTTAGATATAACCTATTTGGTCTCTATAGTGAGATGGTGGTTGGAATCTAGAGGCTCGGCGAGATCCTTGGTAGCCGGCATTTGTGATTAATGAGAATTTGAGGAGTAACCAGTCTGGGTTGACTCTCTCTTTGAAAAGTAGCCAGTGTGGGATAACTTTCTCTTGTGTTGATTAAGTCCGGTAGGGTAAGCTAGCTCTAGATTGTAATGATTTAAAATTAAAACTTAAGGACATGCACTAGTTAGTGACATAATGAAACAAGAGCAAACGTGAGTTATGAACTCCAGAATGATCCTTGGAGAGAGACAGTCCCCAGTATTCCTGGGACAAGAGCGACGCTCATGGTGCATTTGTGCGATGAGGGTTCCAGAATGACTCGTGGAGAGAGACAGTCCCAAGTATTCCGGGACGATGGACGAAAGGGCCACACAGTGATCCACGGAGCGGATTGATATTCAGTATTCCGGGGCGAGAAACAATATTCGCAGTGTTTAAATCTTGTAGTAGTCATAGTAGTAGGATGCATGGCGAGGGATTTAACCCTATAATGTGGATTTAACCCTATAATGTGGAGTACGTAGGTGCTTTCCCTCGGACCTATGTAGAATGGGATGCATAGAATCTGAACAAGTATGCATTAGTGTCATCATAGCGTAAACATTGTTGAAAAAAGTTTTTGCATATTTTCCGGGCCGGTTTCCGGTGGGCTCCGGCCACCAGCGGCACTGGAAATTGATTTGATCACGTTCCTCTCATCGAGTACTATTCTGTAATGTACTCACTTGCAAATAACGGTTACCGTATGAATGAGAAATGTAGGTCCGAAGTTGGGTACTCGAAATGTACTAACTTGGACAGTTGGAATGAATAATCTCACATCGGAAGATGGGAAAGATTTTCTCTAGTATATAAGCTAAAGAAATGGACTAAAGGGCGTAGCCCTGGGGTTACTACTAACGTGTAGTGGGAAGAGGACCTAGCCAAAATAACAAACACACACGCGCGCGCGTGCCCGACCCGGCTCGGCCTGGCCTGGATTTTTTTTTGCCCCGCTCCAAATTTTTTCCCAGTTAGTGTTGAGGCTTTTCAAATTCTGTAACTGCTGGTACCATTACTCTGTAACAGCAGAGTATGGCTCATCAGTTACTTTTTGAAACATTACTCTACTATTACAGAGTAATGGGTCATTACTCTGCTGTTACAGAATAATGGACCCTTCAGTTACTCCCCTTCTCCTATAAGACCAGCAACTTTGTCTGCCAGTAGATATAGTTTTTAAAACATTCTTAATCTCCTTCTTCTTCTTCTTCCTCTGAGTCACAGTCTGAGAATACAACACAGCACCGGTTCGCTGAGATCTCTGAAGTTAGGGTGCTGCTCTTCGGGGAAAGGTAATACAGTTGTATCCTAGGAAGCAATTCGTCAACCACCGTCACACTGCGGGGCAAATTTTTCTTTAAGGACAGAGATCTTAAATCTCAACTCTGTATTGTACTATATGGTTTGTTCCTTCATTTCCTGTAATTGTAATTCTTCACAAATATTGTTAGCATTTTCCTGTTTTATGAAATTCAAGTTCTAACAATCTCAAAGCAAATTTTTTCCTCTATTCTAACATTTTTTGTGAAGATACAGGTACTGTTATCATTTCGGAAAAACAAAACAACTAACAGTTCTATTTCAACTGTTTCAGAACATGAAAAACACACAGAACGATAATGTCAGTGGACTTATCAGTGAACAGACACAAATGACCGAAAATGTGATTGCACAATCGGTTGCGGCACAAACGGTCGTTCTGCCCACACATATAAGTGTGGGAAAAAAAGCACAGAAGTTCAATGGAACTGGATTCAAGAAGTGGCAAGGGAAGATGCAGTTCTACCTGACCACCTTGAAGCTGGACAGGTTTCAAGGTGCGTCGCCGGATGTAGTTCTTCATCATCCTTTCGTGACAGATTGGCGCCGTTTGTGGGAACCACAAATAGCAATCCATCCTCTTCCATCGGTTAAGATCACCTCCAGCCATGCCTCCAAGGAAACTGAGATCCAGAGGGTCCAACCGTGCACCCACTCCTCTTCAACCGCAACAGGAGGCTCCCCTCTAACCCATCCAACCTCAGGGACAGCTCCTTCTTCAACCCGATCAGCCGCTGCAGCAGTTACAGCCTCCTCTCCAAAATCTTCAACACCAGCAGGCTCCACTCGGGCCCCAGAACGCTGGTATAAGGACCTCTCGTCCTCCCCCTCAGAAGCAACCTCTTCACCGCGACCATATCTTCGTACATAACCCTTCAACCGACTCCATGGCATCTCACAACCCTCGGCCTTCAGAAGACCTCCGCCACATCCTCATTAACCGGGAGAAAGAAGAGGACCTTCGTCACCGTTTGGATGAAAGGCGGGCCCGTGAGGGAGTCTCCCGCTCAGAACATCCAAATGCGCGTTCTCCTTGCCGTCGCGACCACAGGAGGTCCCCTCTCCATAGGAGGCGGAGGGAGTCCCCGGAGTACCGTTGAAGGAGGCCTCATTCTCCCGCTGGTCGGCAGCCCCGGAGGGACGAGAACGGACCTATCACACCTGCCGAATTCCAACAGTTCCAGGCTACAATCTTGCAGGCCCTCAACCTCCCACCGAACAACAACAATAATGCTCAGAGGGTCCCCACTCCTCCGCCAGTTCAAAGCCCTCCTCCTCGGTCCCTAAGTCCTTGTCACTCGGAGCTACCGTCGCCGTAGCCTTCGCTCCCCTTCGTACGAAGATGAGTCCAGAGGCTCACTGGGATACCGTCGAAGGGATGATGCAGTCTATCTCCATCTCCATGAGATGGAGAGGTGCCTCGGTCAACTAGACAGAAAAGAGGAGCTAAGAGGGAGGACCCTCTACCCAAGTAGACCTCCGTTCTCCCGAAACATCATGGAGGCTCCCGTTCCAGCAAACTTCAAGCCACCACAGTTCGAGACATATACGGGGGAGTCAGATCCCGTGGATCACATCGAGAGTTTCAAAACTCTCATGATGATCCACCAGGCTTTCGATGCTCTACTGTGCAAGACCTTCCCAACTACTCTCAAAGGTCCGGCTCGGGAATGGTACTCCCGGCTCGCCCCATCTTCCATCTTCTCTTTTGAACAATTTGAGACCCTCTTCGTCACCCACTTCGTGAGCAGTTGTCGAACCGAGAAAACTAGTATTTCACTATTCTTCCTCAATCAGAAGAAAGGTGAGAAACTAAGAGATTATGTCAAAGTAGTTTACCGTGGAAGCTAGGTCCATTGCCTCCCTCGACCAATCGGTCGCTGCAGCCGCCTTCCAGTCCAATGTCCTCAATTCGAGCCTCTGTTCCTCCCTAGCCAAAAAGCCCCCGTGAGACTTCTCTGACCTTCTTATCAGAAGCGAGAAGTACATCTGGGCTGAGGAAGCTGAACATCGCCCCATGTTCGAGGGGTCTTTCTCAGGAAGCAAAAGAAAGGCAGCCGAAGATGAGGGAGCTAAGAAGCTCCAGAAGGACAACGGGGGTCAGTGCCGCCCGCCTCCCAGATTTAAGAAGTTTACCCCTCTCAATACCAATGTTTCAACTATTCTCATAGAGGTTGAGAAGGAAGGAGTCCTACCTCCTGCCCCGAAGATGAATACCCCCGGGAAGAAGAGATATAAGGAAAAGTGGTGCCGATATCATAGGAACCACGGCCATGACACCAATGACTGTCGGGCTCTAAAGAATGAAATTGAAGCCCTCATTCAGAGAGGGCAGCTGCCCAAGTTTGTCAGAAAGGACTGAATCGATCTTCCTCCTCCCCCTATGGGGGCTAACAAGCGACCCGAGAGGTGCGACGAGACTCCCTAGTTTGAAGAAGAATGCATCTTGCACCTCATCCATAGAGGCCCAATGGGAGGAACCTCCAACTCTTCTCGAAAGGCTTTTATCAAGGAGGTCAGTTCGATGCACAGCATACCCCCTCCCAAAGGCCTCGGAGTCCCGGTTACTTTCTCGGATGAAGACCTAGAGGGTGTCCGCACCCCCCATTGTGATGCACTAGTGATTAACCTCCACATGGCTAACTTCAAAGTAGAGAGGATTCTGGTAGACAATGGCAGTTCTGTCAACATCCTCTTTCTGGCGGCCTTCCGAGAACTCAAGTTATCACAGGACAGGCTCAAGCCAGCCGGCTATACGCTCCATGGGTTCACGGGAGTGCCAGTGACTATCGAAGGGGTGATAACCCTCGACGTAACCGCTGGCAAAACTCCTACTACCTGGACGGAGCCAATGGATTTCATGGTCGTCGACATTCCAGCTACTTACAATGTGATCCTAGGCCGACCTGGCCTAGCTGCCCTAGAAGCTGTCCCATCGGCTTATCATCTCAAAATGAAGTTCCCCACCAAGGCAAGCCTAAGGGAAGTAAGGGGAAGTCAGGAGATGGCCCGCAAATGCTACATGACCTCGACCGGGGACCCGTCCTTTCCCTCGAAACTCTTGAAATTCCCCAGGGGAACACCCAGCCTATGTCAGAGCCAGTAGACGAGCTGGAGGAAGTGCTCTTCTCGGAGCAAGATCCGAACTGCAAATTCTTCATCAGCAAGACCTTCCCCTCTACCCTCTGTTCCGACATTGTCCAATGCATCAGGAAGAACCATGACCTCTTTGCATGGACAGCTGCCGACATGCCAGGAATTTCCGAAGATCTCCTCGTCCACCACCTAAGTGTTGCTCCGGGGTCCAAACCGGTCCAGCAGAAGAGGTGCAAATTTGCCCCCGAGCGCCAGCAGGCCATAAAGGAAGAAGTGGACAAGCTCCTCAAAGCCCGGTTCATACAAGAAGTCAACTATCCCGAGTGGCTCTCTAATGTTGTTATGGTTAAGAAGGCCAGTGGAAGTTGGAGGATTTGCATTGACTTCATGGATTTGAATAAGGCATGCCCTAAGGATACTTTCCCTCTTTCCAGCATTGACACCTTGATCGACCGTACTTCGGGCCATGAGCTGCTGAGCTTCATGGATGCCTTCTCCGGATACAACCAAATTAGAATGTTCCCCCTGGATATCCCGAAGACGTCCTTCGTCACCGATCAGGGCCTCTATTGCTATAGAGTAATGCCCTTCGGGCTGAAAAATGCCGGTGCAACCTACCAATGCATTGTCAACAAGGTCTTCCAGAATCAGATCGGCCGAAACATGGAAGTATACGTCGATGATATGCTAGTAAAAAGTATTCATGGGTCTGACCATGTCGCCGACCTACAAGAAGCCTTCGACGTGTTGAGGAAGCATAACATGAGGCTGAACCCGAATTAGTGTGCATTCGGGGTCTCGTCTGGTAAATTTCTGGGCTTTATGGTCAGCCAAAGGGGGATTGAGGCCAATCCCGAGAAGAAAAAGGCCATACTCGATATGGCTCCTCCTACAAGTGTGAAAGAAGTTCAAAAGCTCACAGGACGCCTCGTAGCTATAGGGCGCTTCTTGTCTAAGTCAGGGGAGAAGTGCCTTTCTTACTTCAAAGACCTCAAGGGGGCTAAGGGCTTCGAGTGGGGCCAGCAGCAGCAAGAATCGTTTGACCAACTGAAAGCCTACCTGGTCAACCCCCCGCTCCTCAGCAAGCCTATTTTCGGGGAAACACTCTACCTCTACCTCGCTGCCTCCAAGCAAACCCTCAGTGATGTCCTAGTGAGGGAAGAAGACAAGGCTTAGAAGCCTATCTATTATGTGAGTAAGGTCCTTCGGGACGCCGAGCTCCGCTACCCGAGGTTGGAGAAGATAGCCTACGTCTTGGTTATGGCAGCCAGGAAGCTCCGTCCCTATTTTCAATCCCACTCGGTGGTCATCCTTACCGACCAGTCGCTCAAGCAAGTCCTGCACAAGCCCGAGTCCTCCGGGCGTCTGATGAAGTGGTCGATCGAGCTAAGTCAACATGACATATCTTATCAGCCTCGGACTGCTATTAAGGCTCAAGCCCTAGCTGAGTTTATAGTAGAAAGCACCATCCCGGAAGTGAGTCAAGCAGCAAATGGGCCGCCCATCTGGACAGTGTATGTAGATGGGTCTTCTTGCACCGAAGGGAGCGGAGCCGGAGTCATTCTGGCAGGCCCTGATGACTTTGTTCTCCAATACTCCCTCCGCACCAACTTTAAAGCCTTCAACAACGAAGCTGAATATGAAGCTCTAATAGCGGGCCGGGTATGGCTCGTAAGGCAGGGGCGCAACGTGTCCGGATATTCAGTGACTCGCAGCTGGTGGTGAATCAGGTCTTAGGAGACTACGAGGCGCGAGACGACCGAATGGATAAGTACCTAGCCAAGGTCCAAAGTCTCATGACTTCGTTTGAAGAGGCAGAACTCCAGCGGATCCCTAGAGAAGAAAACTCCCAAGCAGATGCCCTCTCAAAGCTGGCCTCCTCCTCCCTCCAAGGTCTCAAGCAGACCGTCCTAATCAAAGTACTCCTAAGGCCGAGCATAGAAGAAGAAGCCCCGGACTCGATGGAGTCGCTGCCCATCCAACTCCGGGACAACTGGATGAAGCCTCTGATAGAGTTCCTCAGGGATGGGACCCTTCCCCAAGATCCTAAAGAAGCCCGTCGAATCCGAACGAGAACGGAGCGGTTCACCCTTATTGAAGGAGTCTTGTACAAATGCTCCTACACCCAAGTAGGTGGCGGACCCTACTTGAGATGCCTTTCCTCGAAAGAAGCCTTGTATGCCTTGAAAGAACTCCATGAAGGTAAAGGCGGAGCCCATTCAGGGTCAAGGTCCCTCGCCAGGAAAGTTTTGAACTATGGGTACTTCTGGCCTACCCTACTTTGAGATGCCGAGCAACATGTCCGGCAATGCGGCCCTTGTCAGCAGTTATCCAACATTCGCTGACTACCCCAAGCACAACTCACGTCTCTCTCGAGTCCAATTTCCTTCGCCATGTGGGGGATGGACTTGCTAGGTCCGTTCCCACCAGCTCCAAGCCAGCTCAAGTTCTTAGTCGTGGCAGTTGACTATTTCTCAAAATGGATCGAGGCCGAACCACTGGCAACCATTACCGAGAACAAAGTGCTGCAGTTCTTCTGGAAAAATGTCATCTGTAGGTTTGGCGTACCTCGAGTCCTAATAACAGATAATGGAACACAGTTCCCAGGGGCAGCATTCCGATCTTTATGTGATGACCTCGCCATTCAGCAATGCTTCTACTCCGTCTCCCATCCTCAGTCCAATGGACAAGTAGAGAACGCCAACAGGCAGATCCTCTCCGGCATCAAGAAGAGACTAGATAAGTCGGCCAAAGGCTTATGGGTAGAACAACTTCCTAACGTATTGTGGAACACCCGCACTATGAAACAGACCCCCACAGGAGAGTCGCCCTTCAACCTCACCTATGGGTCCGAGGCTGTAATCCCCTTAGAAGTTGGTCTGTCATCCCCTCACCTTATTGCCTATAATGAAGAGCAGAACATCAGAGAGCTCCGGGTGAATTTGGACCTTATTGATGAGCTCCGTGAAAGAGCTTCAATTCGCCAGCAAAATTATCGGAGGAGAATCGAGCAGACCTACAACAAAGAGTCCGTCCAACCGATCTCAAGGAAGGAGACTTAGTCCTCAGAAAGCTAGCTATCTCATTGTCCAGCCAAAAGAGTAAGCTAGCTCCGAATTGGGAAGGACCGTATAAGGTTTCCAAGGTAGTCCGGCCAGGAGCATATCGTCTTGAAGACCTCGAAGGTAGAGAGATACCCAGAACTTAGAATGCCAACCATTTACTGAAGTACCAAGAGGGTGTTTAAATGACTCTCCGAGTACGATCAAATGTCGAGCCGTTCCTATCTTTTTGTTTTTAACTTGCTTTTTTATTTTTCCATTATAATAACGGCTTGCAACTTAGAAGCAGCCGATTAGCAGTTATCAATAAAGAACTTCTTTTCCCTGATGATTCTCTTGTGATTATTTTATCTCTCTGTTTAAGACCTTTAAATGCTCTTACTCGAACGACGTGTTCGGAGTCCAAAACTTGGCTCGATTCCGCTTCGCAAGCTCGCTCTTAAGCGGGCTAGAAGTGGTTCGCCATTCGAAACTGCTCCCACAACTGTTGAAATTTACTCGAACGACGTGTTCGGAGTCCAAAACTTGGCTCGATTCCGCTTCGCAAGCTCGCTCTTAAGCGGGCTAGAAGTGGTTCGCCATTCGGAACTGCTCCCACAACCATTGAAATTTACTCGAACGACGTGTTCGGAGTCCAAAACTTGGCTCGATTCTGCTCCGCAAGCTCGCTCTTAAGCAGGCTAGAAGTGGTTCGCCATTCGGAACTGCTGCCACAACCGTTGAAATTTACTCGAACGACGTGTTCGGAGTCAAAAACATGAGAAGCCGACAGTCAAATCAAAGCAATTCCAATGAATTAGAGTTTGAAAATAAATCGCCAATCCGTTTTGGAGATTTGAGGTCTTTCGAGTACGCATTTTTTCCATAGACGACGCCGATCTGTTGCCGCTAAAATCGGTGTGGGGGCAAACAGATAGATTTGTGGATTCTAGGGATGCCGAATAGTCAAACCTGAACACCTTTCCGCCGAAGTTTGACCGTGATCTCCCGTCGCTGACCTGCAAAAAGTGCGAAACACCGAGGTTGATCCCGGCGACGCACCCTCCGACGCTCTAGTCAGTAATCAGAAAGATTATGAAAGAGCTTCGATTGGCAAAAGATTGATTACTTCTTAACAGTGGGGGATGAGGGGTATTTATAGCCACCTTAGGAACCAGTTTCGAGATAAGATCAAATCCCTACTTTCCAGTTGATGGTGTAACGCCCCGAATTCCAAATACACTGAATTCGAGATGTTCTACAGGATCTTTCCGCTTCTTTTAGTACAATTTTACAAGGAAATTTAAACTTTTCACTTTACATCAGAGTTTACATCAATATTACATTTTACATTGCACAACGGAAGTAAAATTTTACAACATTGAAAACAAGTATGCAACAACATTGAGTAATCTTTAAGCATTTTTTCCTCTTTATTCTTTATCAAGCCATTTACCTGCATATAAGACTGTGGGTACGTCAGTTTATTCAACCGACGATCATTATACACGGCCATCCTCTCTATGCCGGAAATAGTATAACTTAATTTTCCATATTTATCAAACACAAACTTGTCACATTTCAAACTAGAAGGACTACCCTATTGATGTCGTGTTGTGATTGTGCACTTAGTCCTTAATGCAGTTATTTATGTTACATGACACTAATGCGCACTTGTTCGGATTCTATGCATCCCATACTACATAGGTCCGAGGGCAAGCCCTTAATCGTTCTTCATCTTTATAGGGTTCAATCCCTCGTTATGACTTAATCTACTACTGTAATTACGGTAGTGTCTTAGATGTCCTATGATCTACGAGCCCATGTCCAGGCAGCCTGGAGGGGAATCCCACGCACTGACACGACGCATCGAGCAGGCAACCTATGGACAATTCAGCCTCCGCCATGGAACAATGGCACCACCCATAGCCACTCGAACACCCCACAACCGTCGCCACCGGGACGATAATTCTGGAGTAGTGCCCACGCCATGTCTTGACGCATCAAGCAGGCAGCCTGTGGATCACTCTCACACCGCTAATCCGATGGCTCCCATACTCGTGTTTTTCTTCTACTTTCATCACGTCTCCACTATGTACTAATCCTTAGTTTTTATCAAAATCATGAACAAAAATCGAAGCTCTAGAGTTAGCCTCTCCACTAAACCGGACTTATTCATTCATTTCAACATGACCAACCTTGGTCTTTCTTTTCAAATTTCATTTCATTTCATTTCCAAATGCCGGGGGAGACTTAGCTACTCTTTTATTTCAATTTTCAATTCACAATTTCTAAATGAGCATTTCAAACTCATAAATTCCCATGTTGAGTTATCATACTCAATGTATATTCTCTTTTCAAATCATGATTTCAAATTTGTCCAAATAGTCCATGACTATACATGAATTCCATATGCTTTATCAATTATCACTTCATATCAAAATTTCACATCACTAACAAATATTCACAGTTCATATTTCCACATTATTCTCAAATGAGAATAAATTGCATTAAGTCACACAATAAAAATTCTTTTTGCCAAATCATCTTCTAATCCTTCGTTTCAATTTGTTCTTGTAAGTTATAATTTTTCACAAAGTATATATCTAGAACCATAGTTCTATTTATGTCTTTTATTCTCAAATCATAGTGTATTTCCTGCAAATAATCCCCAAATCATTTTTATAAAGTCCCTTATATTTTTAGTAGAATAACCATAATTTTTTCACAATTTTTGGACACTTAAAACCCCAAAAAAAACATTTTTTCATTCTTGCCGAGAGCAAGAATCGAATCCAGCTCCCCTGAGTCACAGCCGAGAACACAAGCCAACAGACCGGTGTGTGCCAGCGATGTAAAACATGGCTGAGAGCATTAAATGCTCTCCGGCCCGCTGTTAACTTGTTTTTTAAAAAAAAACAAACAAAATAATGTTTCCCACGGGATTCGAACCAGTCACCACAGAGAAGCCAACCATGCTCTCTGACCACTTGAGCTACGTGCTCAGGTTGTCACATTATAATTTCATATTTATTTAACCCGTGCTCTCTGTCATTTAGAACATTTCGATGTTCAACTAGTCCTAATTTCATTTGGTCTTCATAAAATTTACTGTATAACTCCAGATTGTTACTAATTCACATAATTTGCATATCAGTAAGAGAAAAATAATTTTTGTAATAATTAAAACGTATTTTCGTACACTAATTCAAAGTATACATTATAACACTACATTCTTCTCTTTTTCGACATTTCTTCGCATTGTAGCATTCTAATCTTTTTGTCAATAAATTCCACATTAATTCTCTGACTTAAATCATTTATCTAACATACAACTCATATTTTAATTTATTCATGCCCATATCAACACAAAGGATCTATTTAACACATGAAAAGGGTATAATCAAGCTACTAACTTTGTGTGTAATTCTTGATGGTAAAAGAATGTATTTTCTATCAATCAATCCATGATTCTAATCAATTCACATACAACTCAAATACTAGAACCACATATAAATTTGTATGTCCACATTTCAATCATTCAAGAAGTCATTTTCCCAATTAAAGTGTGCTCTTCTTAATCATTTTCATGCTTCAATTTTTCTAATTAAACTAGCATGCAATCCTACTTTAGAAATAGGGAAAATTTTACCCACCTTGTATGGAGAGAAAAACACAATTAGCAACAAAAGTCCTTTGCAAACGAGTGCACCTCCTCCTAGACGCGCGCACAAGCCTCCAAAACACCAAACCCTGAAAGCTCCCTCCTTGAATAGCCAGCCCTCTCCTTCTTCTTGGTGTTGCAAGAACAAGCCCACACACACTCAATCTTTTAACTCACAAACTACTACTAGATAATGCTATTTGACTATAGGTTTGGAAGAGAATATTAAGCACAAAATAACTAGCCATGGGGGGGGGGGGGTATTTATACTAAAAATCAAATAGAATGGAGGGCTAGGATTAATTGGTTGGTTGTAGGATGGAGGGCTAGGATGAAAGTAGGAGTTGCAATAACTACCCACATCTAAGCAACCACCACACCATGATCACCACTCAAAATTTGAGTTCCCTCCAAAAAGAAGCATTCCCGGCCATGAAGAAAGCATGCATTTTGCACGTGTACGTGTAGTGCACGTGCATGCAACTAAGCCCAAAATTTGTGCATTAAATTTTTGTATAAAAATAAAATAGCATTTAAATTGTATTCTACATGACAAGTTGTGTAAAAAAATAGATTAATCCATGGGCTTTAGTTTATGGGCCAAAATAGTTATTTTAAAATAAAATAAATAAATTACATTTTGGGCTTTAAGAAAAAGGGCTTTTTATCTAATTAAAATAAGGCTTTTGTACAAAATAATTAAAAGCACAAATTGAAGTATCTTTACTCATCTTGATGAAAATATTAACCAAAAATATTGCACGTGCACATTACGTGCAAAAATAAATAATTTTTCATAAATTGAAAAATCAGGGTATTACAGATGGATAGAAGCGACCAGGGCCGTTGATTAAGGACAATCATAAACCGTAATTCTCCTATCCAGATGGACTGGGCTTCTTGTGGGTTGGAATCCGTGTCCAGTAAGATGGATCCGTTCATGGATTATTGGGCCTTTGGAGAAAGGTCCAGCTCCCATTTTAGACCCGTTTGTAGGTGAAATTATCATTCTACCCCCGAGCTTTAAGATTCGTGCCCGATTTGGACGGTTCTGATTTAATCCTATTTTTAGCCATATCACTGCACTCCGTTGCTGCGGTTGATGCATGGACTCAGGGTGATTATCTCTGTAGAAATTACATCCTAAAAGGCTTGGTAGACCCACTGTACATTGTCTACTATGTCTTCAAGACTTCCAAACTTCTGTGGGGGTCTTTGGAGAAGAAGTACAAAACAGAAGACGCCGACTCCAAGAAGTTTATAGTTGGCAAATTTCTGGATTGCAAGATGGTTGACTCCAAGATAGTTGTGAGTCAAATCCAGGAACTGCAGATGATAATGTATGAAATTGCTGCAGAGAACATGACGCTGTGTAAACCATTCCAGGTTGCAGCGTTCATCGAGAAGCTTCCACCTGGATGGAAGGCTTCAAGAACTACCTCAAGCACAAGTGAAAGGAGATGTCTCTTGAAGACCTCATTGTCAGGTTGCAGATTGAATAGGAGAATCGCAAGGCTGACAAGGTCCTATGGAAATCAGTCCATAGAAAAGGTAAACATGGTGGATCATGAACAAAAGGGCAAAAAGAGAAAGTTCTTGCTACAGGCCTCGAACAAAAAACCTGTACCAAAGAGGTTTGCTGGAAAATGCCACAAGTGTGGTAAGCTGGGCCACAAAATTTCTGACTGTCGCAGCAAGGACAATAATCGTGCTGGAACTGGACAGGCCAAAGGAAATGAAAAATTCATGCACACATAGCTGAGAACTTATCCACCGGTCTCTCTGACCTGGACCTCTGTGCTGTTGTATTAGAGGTGAATCTGGTGGGAAGCAATCCTCGTGAGTGGTGGTACGATACTGGGGCCACCAAGCACATCTGCTCGGACAAGGAAATGTTCACTTCATACTAGAAGTGCAACTAGGATGAACAGTTATTCATGGGAAATTCTTCCACCTCCAGAATGGCAGGAATAGGGAAGATAGTACTGAAGATGACTTCAGGCAAGGAACTAACACTTACAAATGTATTACATGTTCCAGATATTAGAAAAAACTTGGTATCAAAATCTTTGCTAAGCAAGAATGGATTTAAGGTTATTCTTGCTTTCGATAATTTTGTATTGCCTAAGAATGGGGTGTACTTAGGTAAAGGATATGTAAAGGATGGACTGTTCAAATTTAATGTAATGACAGTCATCCCTAAACCTATTGTTCCTGTTGTTCTCAAAGTTAATGAAATTACTTCTGTTGCTTATGTTGTTGAGTTTTCTTTTGTTTGGCATGAAAGACTATGCTATGTTAATTTCAATTCTATGCGTAGATTAATTAACATAAATTTGCTACCAAAATTTAAGGTAGACAACTGCGAAAAATGTAAGGTTTACACAAAGGCCAAACTCACTAAAACTCCATCACGTTTTGTAGAAAGAAAAACAAAAACTCTAGGTCTAATTCACACGGATCTGTGTGATTTAAAATACGTGCAGACCAGAGACGGCAAAAAGTACTTAGTGACATCTATAGATGATTGCACAAAATTCTGTTATGTATACTTGTTACATAGAAAAAATGAGGCTTTGGATAAATTCATAGAAAATAAGCTTGAGGTTGAGATTCAACTTGGTAAAACGATTAAAATCGTTAGAAGTGATAAAGGAGGGGAATATGATGCACCATTTAATATGTTCTGCTCTGAACATGGAATAGTTCATCAGACAACTGCTCCTTACTCACCTGATAAAAAACGGTACTGCCGAGCGCAAGAACCGAACTCTAAAGGAGATGATGAATGCATTGTTGTTGAATTCTGGGTTACCCCAAAACATGTGGGGGGAAGCGTTGCTGACTGCCAACTACATTCTCAATAAAATACCTCACAAGAAAATTGGCAAGACACCATACGAATTGTGGAAGGGTAATGTACCTTCATATAAATACCTCAAAGTGTGGGGGTGTCTAGTAAAAGTGGCAGTACGTAATCCAAAACTGGTCACAATAGGACCTAAGACTATTGATTGCATATTTATAGGCTATGCACACAACAGTAGTGCATATCGGTTCTTGATATATAAATCGGATATACCGGACATCCATGTGAATACAATAATGGAATCAAGGAATGCTTCCTTCTTTGAACACGTGTTTCCATGCAAGAATGCTACGTACCCCAAACGTACACGTGAATAAGGGAATGCAAGCACTTTGGTTGATGAACCGGGACATGATAATGATGAGCCTAGACGAAGTAAACGGGCTAGATCATCAAAGTCATTTGGTCATGACTTTGTAACGGCCTTTCTGTTAGAGAATGAGCCCAGAACATTCAAGGAAGCCATGTCTACGCCTGATGCTCCTATGTGGAAGGAAGCAATCAAAAATGAAATAGACTCCATTATGCAAAATCATATATTGGAGTTGGTCGATTTGTCTTATGGGTGTAAAGTTCTAGGATGTAAATGGATTTTCAAACAAAAATTGAAACCAGATTGTTCAATAGAGAAACATAAGGCGAGATTTGTGGTACAAGGATTTAGGCAAAAGGAAGGTCTAGACTTCTTGGATACATATTCTCCGGTCACAAGAATAACTTCTATAAGAATGCTGATAGCTATTGCAACTTTACGTAACCTGGAAATATATCAAATGGATATTAAAACCGCATTTCTAAATAGGGATTTAGAAGAAGAAATATACATAAAACAAGCTGGGGGTTACGTAGTTCATGGACATGAAAACAAGGTGTATAGGTTTGTAAAATCCTTGTACGGACTAAAACTAGCTCCAAAGCAGTGGCATGCAAAATTTGACAATGTTATGATGTCAAATGGTTTCAAAATAAATGAATGTCATAAGTGTATCTACATCAAAGATACTCCAAATAGATACATTCTAGTGTGTTTGTATGTAGATGACATGCTCATTATTGGGAGCAATAACGACATTATCAAACAAACCAAGAACATGCTTAGTGGCAAGTTTGATATGAAAGATCTAGGAGTTGCAGATGTCATACTAGGAATCAAAGTTTCTAGGACGTCTGAGGGAATTACTTTGTCTCAAGTTCATTACGCTGAGAAAGTACTTGAAAGATTCAAGAATTACTCCAATGGGACTGCCAAAAGTCCTGTGGATCCCAGTCTTCACTTGTTCAAAAACACGGGTGACAGCATATCACAGTTGGAATATGCACGTGTAATCGGTAGTATGATGTACTTAACAAATTGTACAAGACAGGACCTGGCACATTCAGTAAATGTACTGAGCCGCTACACAAGTAATCCAGGACGAAGTCACTGGAAAGGAATAACTAGAGTATTGAACTACTTGCGACATACTCAGAGTTATGGACTGCATTACACCAGATATCTAGTAGTACTAGAAGGCTATAGTGATGCCAACTGGATATCGGACTCCAAGAACTCGAAATCCACAAGTGGGTACGTCTTCACTCTTGGTGGTACAGCTGTGTCATGAAAATCCTCTAAACAAACGTTACTAGCCAGATCCACCATGGAATCTGAGTTTATTGCTTGAGACAATGCGGCAGAGAAAGCAGAGTGGCTTCGAAACTTTTTAGAGGATATTCCCATGTGGGAAAAACCAGTGCCTGCTATATGTGTACACTGTGACAACCAATCGGCTATAGCAAGGGCACTGAGTTGTATGTACAGTGGTAAGTCTCGTCATATCAGAAGACGACACAAAACCATTATACAACTGCTCTCTAATGAAATAATCTCTATAGAGTATATAAAATCGGCCGACAACCTAGTGGATCCATTTACTAAAGGTTTGTCACGAGAGCAAGTTGTGAGATCATCAAGAGAAATTTGTTTAAAGCCTATGACGAAAGAGGACACTTGATGGAAATCCTACCTAGGAATTGGAGATCCCAAGATCTAGGTTCAAGGGGACAACTAAATTTTGTTGAATCGACGGGAGCACTGAGAGATTAAAATCTCATACACCCACTCTTAGGATGATTAAACATTACTGTCTGCAAAGAGTTAGGATAAGCTTGGCTTTTAATGATTCCCATAGCTTTGGAATAAAAGTGGGGTATGGCAGGATACTCTTTATGGGCAATCACCTTGTGAATGTGAAATGAAGCCGTTTCTAGGTGAATGAAGAGAGGCTACATTCTCCAAGTTCACTCACGATTAACCAGGATTGTTCAAGGCCAAAATGAACACAACAAGAGAACCTAGTTCTGTGAGGAGATGAAACTGTGTGATAGTTATTATCTAGGTTCATATCAAAGCCCGGATTGTTCAAGACATCATGTTCACTACATGGTCAAGTGAATCCGATGGCTACTCACTAAGGGTGGTTCAAAGTTGAAAAATTACTACCATTCCTGATGCAGTGATTTTCCGATTGTATTCTCAGAGTCTTATCTGTCGTGTCTTTTTCTATCATGTGTTTTTCTGTCGTGTCCGGATTACATGGTCTGGTCATTTCCATTCATGTGGGTGATTATCGGAAATTTTTTTTGCATATTTTTCAGGGCCAGATTCCGGTGGGCTCCGGCCACCGGCGATGCCAGAAAATTGGATCATGTTCCTCTCGTCGAGTACTATTCCGTAATGTACTCACTTGCCAAAAACGATTTTCGTATGAATGAGAAATGTAGGTCCGAAGTTGGGTACTCGAAATGTACTAACTTGGACAGTTGGAATGAATAATCCCACATCGGAAGATGGAAAAGATTTTCTCTAGTATATAAGCTAAAGAAATGGACTAAAGGGCGTAGCCCTGGGGCTACAACTAACATGTAGTGGGGAGAGGACCTAGCGAAAATAACAAACACACACACGCGCGCACACGCGCCTGACCCGGCCGGCCCCCCGGTTCGGCTTGGCTTGGCTTGGTCTGGCCTGGCCTGGCTTGGATTTTTTGTTTCCCAGCTCCAAATTTTTCCCCAGTTACCGTTGAGGCTTTTCAAATTCTGTAACTACTGGTACCATTACTCTGTAACTGCAGAGTAATGGCTCATCATTTACGTTTTTGAACCATTACTCTACTGTTACAGAGTAATGGGCCATTACTCTGCTGTTACAGAGTAATGTATCCTTCAGTTACTTCCCTTCTCCTATAAGACCAGCAACTTTTGTCTTCTAGTAGATATAGTTTTTAAAACATTCCGAATCTCCTTCTTCTTCTTCTCCCCCTGAGTCACAGTCTGAGAATACAACACAGCACCGGTTCGCTGAGATCTTTGAAGTTAGGGTGCTGCTCTTCAAGGAAAGGTAATACAGTTGTATCCTGTGAGGCAATTCGTCAACCACCATCATACTACGAGGTGAATTTTGCTTTAAGGACAGAGATCTTAAATCTCAACTCTGTATTGTACTGTATGGTTTGTTCCTTCATTTTCTGTAATTGTAATTCTTCACAAATATTGTTAGCATTTTCCTGTTTTATGAAATTCAAGTTCTAACAAACATCTGCATTAGGCATTAAGTCATTGCATACACTGACATGTTTAGGATAGTCACTTTTCACACTTTGTTTTATATTTAAGTTTGTGTTTGTTAAAGTAAGAGAATTGTTATATTATGATGATCACTATTTTATAACATTGCGTCGGTTGTAAGGAACTGACGTGCCCACAGTTTTCCAGTGCAGGACTTGGATTAGCAAAAGGGACATGAAGATGAATTGGTGCTAAAGATTATTTTCATGTTTAAAATTGTTGATGTTAGAATGTTTATTTCATGTTGTATTCATTCCGCTGTGTACTCGGTAATAAACATTGTTGTATAATAAAATGTTTTTATTTCCTAGTAAAATTGTACGAATTGAAGTAAAAGATCCTGTTGTGCTACGAATTACATGTAAATGGAATTTGGGTGTTACTTTCGAGTCCAAAACTTATTAACTAATTCTTTTGTATATTTAGATTGATTTATGAAGATTCAGTCTTTTTTTTGTTGTACTTGAGATCAAGAAAATAGTTCAACTCACACCCATCATGCTCATCTCAAATTCATTCTGCATTTGCTTTGAGAACTCCTTGCACATATTCTCATTAGTAGACCCAAAAATGGTATTGTCAACATAAATTTGAACAATCAAAATATCTTTAAGATAGTGCTCGATATAAAGTGTAGTGTCTACTTTCCCTTTTGAGAAACCTATGTAAGTAGGAATCGAGCTTAAACGCTTACACCAAGCTCCAGGTGCTTGCTTCAAACCATATTAAATTTTATCAAGAAATACATATCCAATTTAGTATGTATCAATATACAAATCACATATATAATAGTTAATATAAAATTGATCATACCAACAATTACAATCATTCTCATTTCATTGTTCAGAACTCTCCCCATTTTTCTTTTACATTGGGAAGGGGCATAAAAAATTAGTAAACCGAAAATAATGGCTAGCATATAGGGATAAATTAGTTGATGAATATCAGTCTTTTGCACAACCTGTAGTAAAACAGTCATATCTTTTTGTACAAAACTCTAAATAGACTGAAACCAGTTTTATTTAAATGATATTTTGGAGCTCTTAAAAACAATACCTTATTTGACTAAATTAGTAAGGAAATGAGAGAGATATGAGTTCCACAAAATCAGCCTATCGATAAATTCGAAAATTGCAGATTTCAATCTGATCAAAATTAGATGTTGATAATCTTTTGTCTAGGTTGACCTCAGTTAAATTCTGAAAAGTAGTTGTCAAATATAGTCCAGTTAGATAAACAAATTTAGAGGAAATATAGCATACAAATGTGATCAAAATTCTCTGTTTGTTAGAATACAAATCTAGTTTTGATATATTTGGAAATCCATAATAAATTCAAATTAATTCCAAATAATGCAAAACTTTATAAGAAATTAAAATAAGAATAGAGGGCAAATAAAGGGCACTAAATTAAGTGGCTTGCAAAAATAGTACTAATTTGAAATCAGAATATGAATCCAAATTTAAGCATGATAAAAAAAACATGATTTTCAAAAGACATGGTAAAATATATAAAAACATAAACATATGTGGATATAATTTTCTCCTAATATGCAAAACGATCATAATGAGACAAAGATGAATTAGTTAAAAATAGTGTACGGTATACAATTTTTACCTTAACCATTGCTATCCGACAATCACTATTTAATAGGGTTGCAAGAAATCAGCCATTTTTATCAATGGTAACCACCATTAATATGTCATCTTTCTCCAAGGATCAATTGTTGTCACATCTCTATCAATATGAGTAGATGCGACTTTTGATATCCAACTTTGTGTACCACCTGCATTATTAGTCTTTCTAACCGAAACAAAGTTAGTATTCCTTTATCAAAGCACAATAATAAGAAATATGTCCTAATCTGCAACAGTAATTGCAGGTAATATGATTATGCCTTAGTTCATATATTTTTGAATAAATATGCCTATGTGTATGAGAAGATTGCTTAGGAATTTGACGTTCTGGTGAATTGTTATAACCATGTCCGCTTTTATCATATATCGTCCGTAATTGCTTTGTCATAAAATAAGTGGACCCCTTTTTGTATTTTTCAATAATTGCTTCGAGCTCAATTATTTTGCAACAAAGCTTTTTTCTTGTACGATCATCATCTTTAGAATCCCAACGAAAACTACGGAGTAAACTGTCAAGTTTTCTATTTTGTTCAAGGGTTTTTTCACAACCTTCCACCAATTCATCAAATATCTTTTTGTAGTCATCAAGTCCAGTAGTAAGCTTAGCAATATGGAAAGTTTTCTTATGGATCACTTTTAGATTCTTATTATTTGTTGATGGATATTTTTGAATTTTTTCTTTTAAGCACTCATTTCTTCTACCAACAAATCATGATCTTTTCTAAATGACTCAAGTTGTTCAGTAATTAAATAATTAGCAATTTTCAATTTCATGTTTTTAGTAATGCATGAGTCATGTGATCCATCAGACATTTGTTTATATTACTTCAGTTCACAGCTAACCTTTTTAGCATAATCCTTTAAATTAGTAGTAAAATCACATAATTTATTATAAGTACGTTTTTCAATTACCTCTTCTTGAAGTGATGATTGTCCCTCATCATCTCCAAGAGCCATAAAAGCAGATTCCATGTTTACTTGCTCATATTGATCGTCTTCATTATCGCTTGAATCAGAGTCAAGACAAGTTACCTTCAATGCCTTCTTTTTTGTTGTTTGAGTTTGTATTGTATGATTTGTACTTGTCTTGATTGAGAGGCAATTGACATGAATGTGTCTGGGGTTCTTGCATTTGTAGCATGTATCTTCTTTACCTTTGTCTCTCCTCCCTAGGTACCTACTAGGGTTTTGGTTTTTGATTTGGACTCATAAGCTAAAAGTATTTAAATTACTTGAAATTTTTTGAAACATATATCAGTGATTTCAACCACTTGATGAATATGCTAGAAGTCTCCAAACCAGCTGAAGTTTTGTACACATACTCATGCTTCAAATAAAATGAATGGTGTGGTCTTTAATTTGATGGTTCATGTAGCGCCCCGAATTCCCAATACCGAGAACTCGAGACACAAGCCAGAATTTTTTCTTCAAACAAGTCCAAATACAGAAAAATCATAGGAAATTAAAACTTTATTTCATCCCAGAAAGTTACATTGTACAATACAGTCTTACATTAATTTTACATCATAAATTACATCAATAAAATTTACTTGTACAAAATTTGTAATCTCCACTTGGTCGCTCCACATAGCTTGAGTCCCCTGCTCCTCGATCCGCAATCCTGCAACTAAATAATCTGAGGGCACGTCAGTTAAATATAACTGACGCAATGCTGATAAAACCAACGACTCTCCAAACTCAACAATCAAATTTGATTCAAAAGAAAAATGTGCAGTCAAATCATAAGTGTTAGTGTATGCCATGCGCTCGAATCTAATGCACAAATCCTAATGCACACAATGCACTTACTCTAATGCAATTCATTTGGAAACGTATGCATCCCATATTACATAGTTTCCCAAATGCAACTTCAATAGAAACATATGCATCCCATACTACATACTTCCCAAAGAGTTTGCTCTATCCTGATTGTAGGGCGATCCCCCACGATGCATCCTACTCTTGCACTCTTTCGACATTCATCTAGTGACTGGTGAGGTTGCAGTTGTTCAGCCCAAGTCCTGCCACTACAGTTAGTAGTGGTGTCCCCGTTTTCCACTATGCCCGGTCCCCGCAATCCCACTGCTCCGGATCTCACCCAAAAGTTGCTACGAACATAAAGGTGGCCCCACGTTAACCCCCACTGTAACGCCCCTAATTTCAAATAGGACCGAATTCGAGATTTCACAAGATCTTTACACTTCACTTCGTACAATTTTACAAGGAAATTAAAACTTTTCAACATACAACAGAGTTCTTTACATTTTGTTTACACAGCGGAAGAATAAAAGAAATACAACATTGAAAATAAAATACAACTTATACAACTTTATCAATGTAAGTCATCAACTGCATCATAATATCTTTACTTCTTCATAAAACGTCCATTACCTGCATATTAAGCTGTGGCCACGTCAGTTACTTACAACTCATGAAAATGTTATACTTGGCTATCCTCTCTGTGCCGTACATATAACGATCTCAAAACTTTAACAAACCACACATTTGAAGGAACAATAAAGTGTCAAAAGTGATTATTCTAAACATGTAAGTGTATGCGCCTTAATGCCTAATGCACACATTTTTATACTAAGATGACACTAATGCATACTTGTTCGGATTCTATGCATCCCATACTACATAGGTCCGAGGGCAAGCACCTACATACTTCAAATTTAAAGGGTTCGATCCCTCGCCATGACACTACCCAGTAGTAAGAACAAGGTTCAGATATTCCACGAGTACGGATCTCAGTCCCGGAATACACCGCCCGACTGTTATACAGACTCCTCGTCGTGCGAATACCCCGTAAGTGCCCCTCTAGCCCCGGTATATGTATATACACTGGCGTACGATAAACTATCCGCCCGACTACGCATAGTACCGGATTTCAATTAAAATTCGTCTCCATCGAAGCAATCTTAGTCTCGGAGTACACCGTCTGACTGGGTCTATATTCCCGAAGTACACTGCCCGACTATGTAGAGTGCCCCACTTATGTTTGCCTAGGTTTACTACACTTCTCTTAAGTGCCTAATTCTTAAGTTCAAGACATGAATAATTTATTATACCTAGAATTATTTTTACCTCCTACCGGACTTAGTCACAAAATACGAGATAGCTCCATGGCAATATCTCAAAATTATATCTCAAATCTTTAATTTCAATAGTGCTGGTACCCGAGGTCTTACTAACTCTAAATCACAATTTTTCATGTACAAGAAATCACGGGTATTCATACTCTTCAATAATCATGTCTTAAACTTAGATATTCTTTATCTTCAACCTATTCACAACTTGGTATATGTCTTGTTTTAGCATCATTCATTCACTATCTTTCTAAGACAATAATTCTTTTCATGAGTTTATAGCATAGATCCAAATCTCATTTAGGAATTTAATCACATAAAAATTCTTAACCACAAACAAGCATATTCGTATAGTCTCATTAAGACAATCAAGTGATATAGTAATTCTTCCCAAAGTTCTACATGAATTTTCACTAGATTTTAATCTCACCTAGCATTTCTTATTCAACAAAAGGATTTGTTTATAACGAGAGAGTTTCATAACTTATCACATATTTTTCTCTTAAAAAAATGAGAGTCATTTACTCAATTAATACCTTTGGAAACAAAGCGCATTTACTATTTTCAATTTCCTTTTCACTTTCTCAAAAATATACAAGATTAAATTTAACAACTATTTCTAATAAATCTTTATGTGATTTCATATGAAAAATGAATTTTTCCCAAACCTTCTTCAAATAAGCAAGTCCCAAAAATGAAAATAAAAGTAAAAAAAATATAAAAGGTGGCCTACGATTTCGAACCCGGGTACGCCGACACACAACAGCAACGCCCAAGGCCCAAGGAGCTAGCCACCAAGTCCATTTGGACTTTGCATTATAAACTGAATAGAAAAACACTTTATACAAATATTACAGTACTGGGTTTTATTGAGTGAAATAAAATAAAATGTGACTATCAAGTTTCGAACCCAAGATCTCTCACAAACATTGCTCTGTGGAGCACTAGCTAACCAGTAAGTCCAAGTGTGAATTCTGTCTAAGAGTTATATTAATATATTTTTGTTCATACTGTTTAGTAATTAGTTCTCTTTCGAAAAACTCGTTTATCCAATGATCACATCCTTTAGGATATTGGAATAAACTTCTCTTTTGGACTGAGATGAATCAAAAAAAAAAAACAGTAACCAGCAAGTTCAAACTTATTTTAAAAGTATATCTCCATTTTCAAATAGTTTTTCTTTTCTTTTTACATACAAATTTGCATTTTTCTCAAAACTCGAAATTAAGAATCATGTTTATTAGAACTAGTTTATGTACTCCATTATACTAGTTAAATTTTTGTAATAAAACCAAGCATGTCTCTTAATCAACCATGAATATCTCAAAGAGAATTCTTTTATGCAAAATTTAAAAATTTATATTTTCGACATAAGTCAACATATTTCATGGCAATAACTAAAATTTATTTTTTTCCTTTCTTCTTTCTTAATCATCATGTTTCTAAAGCATATGTCGAAATATAACATTCTTTAACAATTTCTCATATAATTCACACATTCGACATACATAGATTTACAAGTATTCTAACATGATTCATATTATTAATTCTTTAGTCGAACTCTTGATTAGCATGGTATCAATTATTTACTAAGCCTCAACAAGATTATTGCATGTTATACTAGCATGGATTTTATCTACATATTATCACATTCAATTTATGCTACTCACTTAAAAAATATTTAGCATGCAATTTCTACTTTAGAAAGAAAGAGCAAATGAAAGAGACCTCTTCTAGCTCCTAGCTCCACTAGCACCTCCTTCTTCTTCTCCTCCTAGCAAGCCTCCAAAGCACCAAGGTACTCTCTTTCTCTCTTTCTTTTTCTCTCTAAATTTTATTAAGTTTTGGTGTGACAAGAGAGGAAAAAATGAGGGTGTATTTATAGGATAATGGGAGGGTTTAATTTGCATAAATCTCCACCTTATAAATTGCTCTCTTAATTTTTCCAACCCTTCACAATCCTAACTCCTAAAACTCCCAACCTTCCACCTTTCCAACCCTTCAAAACCCCAACTCCCCACCTCCATTACTACAATCTGGCCAACCCCCCTAGACTCCTCAAATTCCACGTGCACGTGTTGTGCACTAGTGCACACACATGCACAAAAATTTATACAATTCCTATAGTTTAAAAATGTGTATTAAAAGTTGTTACATGTCATGTATTAGTCCATGCACAACTTAAAATAGGATTTAATTAATGGGTTTGTCCCATGGGCTTTCATTTTAGTTAACTAACTTAATTATTCTAGTGGGCTCTCCTTTTAATTAATCTAATGGGCTAGAATTTAACTTTAGGTCCATGGGTTAAATAAAAAAGCTAAATAAAATTATGCTTGCTAAAATTAGTAAATGAGAGTAAGAAAAAGAAATGGATAAATTAGCACGTGCATCATACGTGCAAAATCGAAAAATGCATTTTTAATTAAAACAAAAATATTGGTTGTTACACCCACTCACCGAGATGCCTAGAGTCTTACTTGCGATTTTCAGTCTTACTCTAGCTCCCTGTCCGTATTAAATAACATAGAATTTGACGGATTCTTATGATCCATTCCTAACTTCCGACATAAGATTTATAGTACGCACTTCCCGTTCTTATCACTGGACTCCAGGAATAAACAGACGAGACTACGTTGCCCGTCTCCCTTAACAAGCTAGACAGCGCTGCACGTGTCCCCTTAACAGGCGAGTACAACCACCCGACTAGTGCCTATCCTAAAAATAAATGACATGCTTTGGTCTTAGGATACTACTACTAGTTCACCAACCCTAACTTAGAACTTATACATTGTCTTAGTTAGAGCAACTAATTATTTTTTATTAGTGAAATGATTAGTGAAATAACAGATGATTGCTTCCTAGCTAATCAGCCTGGTTTTTCATCCAATTTCACAAGCCTAGGGGAAAACAAAATAGGTCTTCAGACCAGTCTCAAAAGTTTGCCTAATCTTGACCCAACTCGACCCGATGACATTGGCGATTCGACCCCGTCGATGCCAATCACCCTCTTGTTTGGATCTTGACCCCGTCTCCATCTCACGATCAATCCCTCCATGGTTAGAGATCCTCCAGCGCACGAAGACTGTCTTCGTCCACAGCATCTCGAGGTGATAAGGTTACTTTTTATCAAGGGTCAAAATGGTTGATAGTCCTAGAGTGATAACCATTACCCTAGACAATTAACAAGCTAATTACATAGCTATTCACATCTCAACCAGTAGACATTCACAAGTCCAATTCAAACATGTTCAATTCATGATTCATGAGCTAACTAACAACTATCTAACTCCATTATATAGCCTTAATATGACAATAACTTACATATACCCAAAACAGTAAGTTGTTCATCCAATCCTACAACTGGTGCTTGTTGTAAAAATCACAATTAATCACCTACTTAATGAAATTCCATACTTTTAGATTCTACAGAAAGATCTTTGAATCTACTTTAATCTCTCAGTTGGAAACTTTCTCAAAATAAGTCATTTGAGTAATGAAAATGACCTCATACTGATATGTATAAAAATTCTCAGGATATGCAGAAACTGTCAACCAGTGTATAATTAAAACTTAGTTAAAAATAACCATGGATCTCAAAATCTCATAAAATTTGGTATGAATGATCCAGATACATATAGGCAGTACATATCTAAAAATTAGCTCAAAAATCTAAGTAGACAGAAAGTTATGACAATTTGAATAGGATGCAAATTACCAAACAACAACAACACTGTTTCTTAACAACAAGAAGTTGTATTTTAAGAGAGATAACAATTCTTATTCAAAAATTATGAAACTCGGTACAAATGTTCCACACTAACTTAGGATACTACTGTAAAAATTTAAAGATCAAATTCCTTTTAATCATAGGTGATATGGCTAAAAATGGGGTTAAATCGGAACCGGTCAAATTGGGCACGAATCTTAAAGTTACAGGGGCAAAACGGTAATTTCACTTATAGACGGGTCCGAATTGGGAATCGGATCTTTCCTCTTGGACCCGCAAACCTGTGAACGGATCTGTTCAAACGGAGAATGGGTCACAACCCGTTAAGGACTAGTTCAACCGGATATGAGGAAATCCTGGTTCGTCCTTATCCACTGGAGGTGGTTTTAACCACTTCTATCCAGTCACACCGGGGAGTAGGGATTCATTCTTATCACGAAGCAGATCCCTACGGTGACTATAAGTACCCCCTACCTCCTACCGTTACAAGGTGATCACTCTTTGTCTACCAAGCTCTTTTCCTTTCCTTTTCTGAGTATTGACAAGAGCGTCAGATGGTTCATCGCCGGGATCCATTCCGGTGTTTCGAACGTTTGTGCAGGTCCACGGGAGTACCAAGGAGTCAGCCTATCGACTAGGGAAGAAGTCAGATTTGGCCCGTTCGAGTTCCTACGAATCTACAAATTCTATCTATTGCCCCCACACCAGATTCAGCGGCAACAGATTGGCGCCGTTCGTGGGAATCCTCGAATAGCAATCCGATCCTCCTCCTTGAACCAAAGCTACTCCTAGCCATGCCTCCGAAGAGGAAGTCCGCAACCTCCAACCATAGAACAACCTCCACTATTCCTCCTCATCCTCCTCCACCGGAGGATCTCCCTCCGCCTGTCCAGACGACCCTGTAGCTCGAACATCCTCAATCCATTTAGTAGGCTCTAGGGCCCCAAGCCACTGTTGGGGAGCCCTCTCGGTGAAGTTGCCAGAAGCATCCTCTCCACCAAGTTCGGGTCTCTATCCACAATGCCTCCACAGATTCCATGGCCTCCCATAGCCCTCCAACGCCAAAGGATCTGCAGGATGTGCTCAACAATCGACAGAACGAGCCCAAGCCGGACCTTCGGATCCGCCTGGATGAGAGATGGACCTGCGATGCAAACCCTGGTCGAGAGCACCAGAGGGACCGGTCACCCTGCCGAACAGACCGCAGAGGTTCCAACTCTCCTCGGAGGCAGAGAGAGTGACCCCAGCATCGCCCAGGACGAAGTCGTTCCTCGACTGGCCGTCCTGCAGCTCGAGCCCATCGCGAGCAGGAGGCCCCCGTCACGAGGGTGAATTTTCAGCAATTGCAGGAAGCGGTCCTTCGGGCGCTCAACACCGCCCCTAACAATGGTCATCGAGCTCCCAACCCTCAACTAGCTCCTCGCCATCATCACCGCTCCCGCATTCCTCGACCGGCTCCGAGCCATTACCGCCATTCCCTAAGTCCTAGGCCTGCTCCGAGCCATTGCTGCCCTTCTCCTGATCATCGCTGCCGCTCTCGAAGTCCACAACCTGCTCCGAGTCACCCCCATCGTTCTATCAGTCCATGACCTACTCAAACCTACCGCCGTAGCCCCAACCCTCTTCGACACGAAGATGAGTCTCGGGGTTCAGCGAGGCAAGACCGAATGGAGGACTCGGTCTACTGCCGTCTCCACGAGATGGAGAGGCGCCTCGGCCAGCTCGACAGAGACGAAGAGCAACGGGCGAGCAGGAGAGGAACCTCCGCCCGAGCAGGCCCCCATTCTCCCGCACCATCATGGAGGCCCCTGTCCCAGAAAACTTCAAGTCTCCACACTTTGAGACTTATACGGGGGAGTCGAACCCCGCAGATCACATTGAGAGTTTCAAAACTCTCATGATGATCCATCATGCATCTGACGCCCTCCTTTGCAAGACCTTCCCGGCCACACTCAAGGGGCCGGCCCGGGAGTGGTATTCTCGACTTGCATCGGCATCTATCTTCTCGTTCGACCAGTTCGAAGGCCTCTTCCTCACACATTTCGTGCGCAGTCGCCGCTCCGTGAAGACGAGCACCTCACTACTCTTTCTCAGCCAGAAGAAGGGCGAAAGGCTAAGGGATTATGTCAAGCGGTTCACCGCAAAAGCCAGGTCCATTGCCTCCCTGGATCAATCAGTACCTTCGGCTGCCTTCCAATCCAATGTCATCAATCCCGACCTCAGGGCTTCCCTGGCCAAGAAGCCTCTTCGAAACTTCTCCGATCTCCTCCTTAGGAGCGAGAAATACATCCGAGCTGAAGAGGCTCTCAATCGCCCCACTCTGGATGGGTCGTCTTTCGGGAACAAATGGAAGGCTGCAGAGGATGAAGGAGCTAAGAAGCTCCAAAAG
Organism: Hemerocallis citrina; assembly: GCA_017893485.1. NCBI lineage: Eukaryota > Viridiplantae > Streptophyta > Magnoliopsida > Asparagales > Asphodelaceae > Hemerocallis > Hemerocallis citrina. The sequence goes on from CM030365.1 coordinate 37,446,677, forward strand.
GATAACGGAGGTCAACGACGTCCTCTCCCCCGCTTCGAAAAGTTCACTCCGCTCTATGCGAGTGTCTCCGCCATCCTGATGGAGATTGGGAACGAAGGTCTCCTGCCGCCACCTCCGAAGATGAACACCCCCGGGAAGAAGAGAAATCGGAACAAGTGGTGCCGCTTCCACCGGGACCACGGGCACGACACTAATGATTATCGGGCCCTGAAGGACGAGATTGAGGCCCTTATCTAGAGGGGACAAGTCGCTCGGTTTGTAAGAAGAGACAGAGCCGATCCGCCTCCACCGCCCAGGGGGGCTAATAGGCGAACAGAGCAGCACGTGGAGACTCCGGAGGCCGAAGCAGAGGCCATCTTGCACCTTATACACGGAGGCCCAATGGAGGGAGATTCTAACTCCTCCCGAAAAGCCTTCGTTAGGGAAGTCAACTCTGTGACGTTCTCCGATAGGGACTTGGAAGGCATCCCGCACGCCCCACTGCGATGCCCTCATCATTAACCTCAAAATGGCCAATTTTGACGTTTGCCAGAACTGGTGGATAATGGAAGTTCGGTCAACATCCTCTTCTTAGAGGCGTTCAAGGGCCTCCAGCTATCAAGGGACCAGCTCAAACCAGCTGGCTACACCCTTCATGGGTTCACCGGGGTGCCGGTGATGATCGAGAGAGTTATAACTCTCGACGTCTCCGCTGGCAAAACCCGGGTCACTCGCACGGAGCCGATGGACTTCATGGTGGTGGATGTGAAAGCCGCTTACAATGTGATCCTGGGTCGACCAGGTCTCGCCGCACTCCAAGCCATCCCTTCAGCTTATCACATGAAGATGAAGTTCCCCACTTTCGTTGGGGTAGGAGAAGTGAGAGGGAGTCAGGAGGCGGCTCGCAAGTGCTATATGACCTCAATGGGAGGCCCGGTCCTCTCCCTAGAAGCCCTCGAACTCCCACCAGAGAGTATCCAGACCATCTCCGAGCCAGTGGACGAGCTTGAAGAAGTGGCCTTCTCAAAGGAAGATGCCACCAAGACATTCCGGGTCAGCAAAGCTCTTTCCCCCTCAATCAAAGAAGACATCTCCCAGTGCATAAGGGAGAACCGCGATCTCTTCGCCTGGACCGCGGGCGATATGCCTGGAATCTCTGAGGAGCTCCTAATGCACCACCTCAGCGTTGCCCCGGGTGCCAAGCCCGTTCTGCAGAAGCGACACAAGTTCGCTCCCGAGCGTCAACAGGCGATCAAAGAAGAAGTCGAAAAGCTCCTCAACGCCTGATTCATCCAGGAGGTGAACTATCTCGAGTGGCTATCCAATGTGGTGATGGTCAAGAAAGCCAACGGAAGCTGAAGGATATGCATCGATTTCACTGATCTCGATAAGACGTGCCCGAAGGACCCTTTTCCCCTTCCCAGCATCGATGCCCTGATCGATGCGACCTCCGGGCACGAGCTCCTCAGTTTCATGGATGCTTTCTCGGGGTACAACCAAATTTGGATGTTCCCTCCTAACATCCCGAAGACCTCGTTCGTGACGGATCAGGGCCTGTATTGCTACCGGGTTATGCTGTTCGGCTTGAAGAACGCGGGAGCTACTTATCATTGCCTCGCAAACAGGGTCTTCCGAGACCAGATTGGCCGAAACATGGAAGTCTATATAGACGATACGTTGGTCAAGAGCACCCAAGGGCAGGAGCATGTTCTCGACCTCCAAGAAGCATTCTCCAAGAAGCATTCGGGGAGCTCAGGAGGCACAATATGAGGCTGAATCCGAACAAGTGTGCATTCGGAGTCTCATCTGGCAAGTTCTTGGGGTTCATGGTCAGCCAGAGGGGCATAGAGACCAACCCCAAGAAGATCCAGGACATTCTCAAGATGGCTCCCCCCTCCAGTGTTAAAGATGTACAGAGGCTCACTGGGCGCCTCGCGGCAATTGGGCGATTCCTCTCCAAGTCTGGGGAGAAGTACCTCCCCTTCTTCATGGCCCTCGGGGGGACTAAAGGCTTCGAATGAGGGCAATAGAAACAAGAGTCCTTCGACCAGCTCAAGGCATACTTAGCTAACCCCCCACTCTTGAGCAAGCCAGCGCCTGGGGAGGTCCTCTACCTATATCTCTCCGCTTCGGAGCAGACCCTTAGCGCGGTCCTTGTAAGAGAAGAGGATAGAACGCAGAGGCCCATCTATTATGTGAGTAAGGTCCTCCGGGAAGCTAAACTCCGTTACTCGAAGCTGGAGAAGATGGCTCTCGCCTTGGTTATGGCGGCCCGAAAGCTTCGCCCCTACTTCCAGTCTCATTCGGTGGTCGTTCTTACCGACCAGCCGCTCAAACAAGTTCTCCACAAGCCTGAGACCTTCGGGCGCCTTATGAACGAGCTAAGCCAATATGACATCAGTTACCAGCCCAGAACAGCAATCAAGGTCCAAGCTTTAGCAGAATTCATTGTAGAGAGCACCATCCTTGACCCTTGCGAGTCATCTGCCGACCCCCTGGTCTGGACTGTTTATGACTGCTAATTGATAAATGTGTGAAATTGAAATGCTAGAATCTATCTTATTGTCCTGTTTTATGTTTATAAATCATGATATGTGAAGAAAGTTGTGCTTATAAGACACAAATTGATTAAATGCATCATATGAAATTAATTGTTTGAATTGAAACAACTTTATTGTACAAAGATGAAAACTTGTGTTCTAAAAATATTATTTTGGAAAAACCTTCAAGCATGGGCTGCACAGACCTTCTCTATTTCGAGCTCCTCTTCTAGCCATATTCTGATGCAAAAGATCCATTAAATTCAAAGTATAAACATGAATTTTAAATCAACTTTTCATTTCATTGAATTCCAAACTTTATACATTCGAATTTAAAACATTTTTGACATCAAATGAAAGCAATTTGATCTGGAATCAATTGAGGAACTGTTGCTACTGCTACACACAACATTTCAATTTCCACTCATAATGCCACAGGAATTTAGGGTGTAGCAGTAACAGGTTGGTAGAAACAGTTCCTCAACTTCAAACAAGTTACAGAAGGTCTCACCCAGGTAGAGACTATCTTCGAAGTCTTGGAGACTCCGGAGGGCAGCAAGGTGAAGTTGGCTGCACTGCAGTTCGAGAAGGATGCGGTTGTGTGGTGGCAGTCGATAAAGCGGACGATAGGAGATATTGTCCTTGGCTGGGAGGAATTCTTGGAGGAATTCCGTAGTCATTATTTTCCCTCAGACGTGAAGGAGAAGAAGGCCATGGAATTTGAAGCGCTGCAGCAGGGTGGCATGTCGGTTAGGGAGTATGAGACAAGATTCACTCAGTTCTCTAGGTATGCGCCCGAACTGGTGATGGACGAGGCGAAGAAGGCTCGAAAGTTCGAGCATGGTTTGAGGCCAATTTTGAGATCTAGGATGATACCCCTCGGTATCGGGGGGTTTGACAAGCTGGTCAAATGAGCGGCAGCCACGGAGGCGGACTGTAACCCCTATTCTCGTAAATACGTATTTTCATGAGTATTTTCCTGTATTTTGATTTTTATAAATAGTTATTGTTAAACTCGTTTTGAATTTATTGTTAGAGCTTTTCCTAAACAATAGTTGTAATTATTTTGAATAAAACTTGTCTCTATTTCTACTTGATCAACCATTTGCATTTTAATCTCAAATCAAAAATATTATTATTACTGTTTGGACTATTTCGACCAATTCTTATTTTTTTAATATTCAGATATTGCTATGATAATTGTTATTGTTATTTTTATTATTTTTATTATTATTATTTTCACTATTATTATTATTGTCAGTATTTTATTCTTAGTGTTATTATTCTTATTAATTGTTATTATTAGTATTATTATTTTTATTTACATGTTTATTTCTATTCTTATTGTTATTATGGTTATTATTGTTATATTTGATTATTTAAAAACAAATCAATTCTTATTTAATAATTGTGTTTATAATTATTTCAAATAATTTATGTGGTACAAATTGTATTTTGTTATGAATCATATTTTATCGGATAGCTCATTATTTTGTATTTGGATTTATGTTGATCTTTATATTCATATATATAATGTATTTTTATCTATTGGACTTTATACCCAAATACCCAAATGCCCAATACCTTATCTTTCCCTATAAATACCCTAATCTAATTAACTAAAACCCTAACCCTATATTAACCTAGCCATCTTTTCCCTTAACCCTAATTACTGTGAAGCCCAATCCTCTACAACCCCTCTCCCTCCCTCCTTCTCCGTATCACCATTAACCCAATCCCGTCGCCTCACCGCTCAATTCCGTTGCTCCGACCACCCTCGACCTCTCACCCTCTCCCCATCGCCATCTCCAACCCATCGTCGTCTTCATCCCTGTGCCTCTCCCCGTCCTCGCCCAGTCTTCCGCTTGAACCGAACCCATTGCCATTTCCGCTTCACCTCCACCCATCCACGATCGCCAACACCTCTCATCCGCCTCGTCGTCGCCCCTCATCCTCCCCGCAACTGTCGAAGATCCCCATTGCGTTGCCGTCATCGTCCATCCCTTGACCCTCGTCTTTCCCCTTCATCACCACCATCTCTGTCTCCGTCTCCTCCACATCGTCATCGCCGTCGCTCGCTTTCCCCCATCCTCGCCATCACCATTCGACCCCATTGCCGAAGTTTTTTCGTCGCCATATCTTCATCTCCGTCGCCCTATTCCACGTCGTGCCCGTTCATCATCTTCGTCGTCCCTCACCGTGCCTGTGCACCCCCCTAGCATTGCCGTCGAGTCCCTAGCATCGCCGCGAGCGTCGTCTTTATTTTCAACCGAAGAATAGGGCACTCTTCACCGGAGTTGTGTCGCCGCCGTCGCTTCCCGACCATGGTCACGACGCCGCTCTGCCACTACAGTTATCGCCGCCGCTGTCGTCGCACGTCGCCAAGCCCGTCGCTCTCTCTCTCTCTCTCCTCTGCTATCGAAAGGTTGAAGACGAGCCACAATTCGTCGAAACCACTGTCCCGTGTTTTGCCGCACTCGATCCTAGCCGTTGTCCCCTGTTCGGCATGGATCTGATGCGAGGTCAAGATCTGATTGGTGGGTTTTTGCTATTCACTGTTTTGCCACACCAAATCCCATCTTTGCTGTTCTGTGTTTGGGCTGGATCCGGTGTGAGGAAGTGGATCTGATTAGCTGGAATTGGTGTTCGGTGTTCTGTGTGCGACAGATCCAATTTCGGTGTTCTGCGTTCTATCTAGATCCAGTGTGTGGAATTTTCTCTAGGATCTTGCTATTGCGGTTGATTCTTCGTGCAATTTTTGGGAGATTTTCTTCAGGATTCTGATCCCATTATTTTATTTTATTAATATCTGCAATACAGGAAAGTCTCTTCTTGAACCCTTTTTTTTATTTGTGTTCAAGATTTTCTTTTGATCTCCTGGAAGTAGATCCGTCCTTTTATTTATCAAAAACTGCCTTTGACAATTCCGTTAAGATTACCGAGGTTTTACACAAGCTAACCCGACATACTCTTAACATCATGCTTCTCTTCGATCTAAACCTAGTCTCCAATGTTTCATGCATTTGCACATTAAACAACTAGATTCATGCATAGGACTGCTTGATAGATTGGACATTGAAATTGATCATGCTAGAATTGGATTTAATTGATGAATTGACACCATGACCATGATAAATGTATCTTAAAACTTAGAATTTGCATGTTGACACCTAGGATTGCTTTGATTACCAATTTGCATGCTATATGTGATCGTGTGGATTATTTATTATCTTTTCATGTTAAGTTGATTTCTGGACTGCTATATGTTTCACTTTAAATCAGGTTTTTAGCCATGTTAATGACATAATTTAAGGAAACTTACTGAACATAAAATGTAGCCCTTGATGTCTAGATAACTTTTCTCTACTCTGGATTTAAATTCCAATTTGCCATCTGTTAGATATCAGCACTTTACTGCAACTGTGTTAGTAATTTCAGACCCATAATTTCATGCATATCCTGCTGTTGTTTATTTTATTTGACCCTGTTAACAGTAAAGGAAAAATCTGAAATAACTCATGCTGAACCTAGACATGTATAGCTACTTCCCTGAATTTTCATAGATTTTAATAATGAGTTTTCAGACCTGAAATAATTAATGGAACATAACCTACTGCATGTTGACTGAACATAAAACCTGATTTGATTAGAACTTTCACCCTAGTTCCCATGACTTTTATATACCTTAATTATACTCGCTGGAACCGTATGGAAGTCTATTTTCTAGATCTTCCGGCAAATTCAGTTTTTCTATTGTGTAGTGACCCTGACCCATGATTTAGTACAGCAAGGTCATGTTGTCCTGATTTTGTAAAATGTGTTAAATGATGTGTTTTGCTTCATGCTTTGTTTGTAGCACTTAGAATTAGTCACACATAGTAGTACAACATTGACACCCTCTTGCATGCTCACATAGGATGAAAAATAAACTATTAACAAGTCGGGGTTAATATGGGTAGACTTGGTAGTGAACAATCGGAAAATATACTCGGCGGGGCCTTATCGAAACATTGATTGGAAGGAGGAGTATCGATTGGAAGAAGTGCTTATTGCAATTATTGATTGTTAATTATTGATCGTCATCGACGCCGAGTACACGCTCCGTGAATTCACCATCAGTCTAAAATGATCACTGTGCTTGCACGGAACCTATAGTATGGGATGCAGTTGTACATGTACTAGATTGATTAATAAAATACTTAGGAACCTGCATACTTGATCTTATATTGAAATTGACTTGACATCACGCATTACATGTGTGATTATTGTAACCCTTTGATATTACTGCCTGCCTTTTGTTTTGTTCTTTGAATTTGACCATGACCCTTTTCTTTGATATTCATGTTTTTCATATTATCCTTTGTTTTCTCTACTTGTTGCCCACGACTTGCTCTAAGGGCTCTCTTTTCTTTCTTTTTAGATCGAGTGTTAACAGGTACCGAAGGAGCAATACTAGAAGATATTGGTGAGCAAATTCTCTGAAGATTGGAGTTGGACTTTAGACTACTTAGTTATCTTTCATTATTTTCTTATTGTATTTTCTTTTAATCATACTTGTATTCTTGAGCTTTATGACCCAAAGTTTGTTTTATCCCTGATGTTGGATTATTATTTAGTGAATTTATTTCATGATTATCTTTGAGTTTATTAATTATTTATATGATTATACTCTTTGCCTGCGTGGTTGTTTCTCTTATATATTGTTGACTTAGACTGGTACAGCTTATGGATGATGTATAATCATTTGCTGGGCCTAAGTTCGTGCTCGTATTCCCGTAGTTTGGGAAGCGGGGCGTGACACGACCATGGAGCAATTCCACGCTGTACAGAATCGGAGGAACAACTGGAATGTGGGGAAGAGGCCCGCAGTTGTTGGAAATATCAAAGGAGAGCTGCCGGCTCAAAGGTTCAAGCCTACGGGTGCGAACGTTGTGCATGTGGCGGGAAGACTCGGGAATACTTGGGTGAGACCTTCTGTGACTTGTATCAACTGTGGAAAGACCGGCCACTACAAGTCTCATTGCCCCAAGCTGCAGGATGTCGTCCGTTATTGACCAACTCAGCAGGCTGGGAAGAAGCCGTACCAGCAGGGGCGAGTATTTGTCTTAACTGAAGCTGTCGCTAATGAGGTGGATGCTCAGAGTAGGCAGAAGAGCTATGCAGACAACCCGAGGAGAGACCGTGAGTTTGAGATTGGTGACTATCTTTCTGAAGGTATCGCCTAGTAAAGGCGTGCATGATCCGGTTTGGCAAGGGTGGAAAGTTAGCCCCGATGTTCATAGGCCCGTATAAGATATTGAAAAGGATCGAAAAAACTGCTTACAGGCTTGAGTTACCGAAAGAGTTGTCTCAGGTGCACAATGTCTTTCATGTGTCTATGCTGCGAGGTTACATTCTAGATCCGAGTCATCATTTGCCTGAAGTACAGGAGGGTTTGCAATTGGATCTAAGTTACGTTGGGCTCCCAATTGAGATTGTTGATCGTCGGGAGAAAGTCTTGAGGAATAAGACGATACCGATGGTCAAGGTAGTCTGGAGAAACCAGTTGGTTGAAGAGCCTACTTGGGAATCTGAGGAGAGGATGATGAAGGATCATCCTGAGCACTTTGTTTGACTTGTATTTTCTTTTCTTTCTTCTTATTGTGTTTTGCTTTCTCACCCTTTTATTGTAGTTCCGATGACGGAACTATTCTAAGGAGGGAGTGCTGTGATGTCCTGAATTTTTATTAAATGAGAAATTGGTGATTTTACGTGTTTTGCACGTACAAATTTTTGTATAAATATTTTTTTTATATATAAAATGACTTTCTATAACATGAACGAATATTTCCTTTCTTTCTCTTTGTTTTCTAAAAACCTATTTTAAAAAGCCTAAATTTGTTTTTCTAATTTAAGCCCATCCTAATTAAATATTTTATTATTTGACCCATGAGTCTAAAGCCCACTATTTTGAAGCCCACAAACTAACTAATCTTTTAATTGTCATAACTTGTCACGTAAACACAATTAGTAGACAATTGATTAATTAATCTTGTACAACTTAATAGTAGGCGACACTAGGAGGCATGTGCATGCACTATAGTGTGCATTGCACACCCTTTCTAGGAGTGGCCGGATTTGAGCAAAAGAGAGAGGGAGAGTGGATGGTTGTGGGGGGTAGTTATGTTATCATGGAAGTTGCTATAACTTCCTGATGTTGAATTTGCAAGTGTACAAAATCGCACAAGTAATATAGATAGATGAGTAGAGTGTCGAACCCACAGGGACTAGATATTTTACTGAGTACTGATATTGCTAGATGAATCACTATTTGGAAGATCGAATTTTATAAATAATAAAACAACTAAATTACTTTAATCTAATTAAATCTAACTAAATTGGTGAAGAGGGAGAGGGCTGTGAAACTATGAAGCTCTTGTACTTTGTTTAATGGTAAAATTAGTTCTAGGGCTCTTGGTTCACCTTGTTTATCACACACATAAATTATAACTCCTTATGAATTAAAGATATTATCTTTCCAAATTGTCGACCAAAATCTTAAAGATATTAACCACTATATCCACGTAGTCTAAAAATTATTCTCAACTAATTCTTCGCCTATCCATCAAATTATTAATTGAGAAATTGGATTTCTTAACGGTCACGTCCTCCAATATACGGTGTTAATTTTTATTAATCACAAATAACCTGTTCGGTCTCTTTATGATTTGAAAATCATACAAATGTCTATCCACCATGTTGTACGCATAAATAATAAAAATTAAAACACAACCAGAAAAAATAGAGTAATAATAAGGAATTAAAATTTGTGTTCTACAAAACTCGGCTACATCTTAGCCTCTAGAATAATAAATTCAGTTCATGTTCAATTGGGATTGCATCAAAAAATATAGAGAAGAAGAGATACAAAAAGAATACAAAATTTAAAGCAACCCCTTCTTTTCTCTTTCTCAAAATCTGAACCAAAAGATGTCACCAAGCCGTCGCTTCGTAACCCGAGCCTGGTCTGCCCTGAGCCACAGTCAGAGGGGGGTCAAGCCTTCAGATGCTGTCATTGTTAGCTTGGGATTCCGCGCCTGCTGCCTTTTCCTTTTCTGCTTCGTTTACCGCACGCAAAAGAGAAGAAGAGAGAGATTTCGAAAATCTCTCTCTGACTTTTACCTTCTTTAATATATAATTTTGTTTTTATTTTAATTAGCAGCCATCACCTCCTGATTGATCCTCTCTTCTTTGCCTTGTATTTATAGAGAACGGAGAGAAGCATTAGGGTTTGCACTTTTGCAGAAAACCCCACTCTTTTTCTTTATTTCCTTCATTATTTAATCCAGACTTTTATTTATTTCTCCTTCTTTCTTTTCTTCCTTTTCTGCCAACCACGTGCTGCTGCATACACAAAATAATACCTGAAATTAGGATTTTTAAATAAAATAAATTTAATTAGTTTGAAATTAATTAAACTAACTACAAATCATATTAGCTTATAAAAATCCTTTTAAAATTATTTGTCGCACTTTTAACTCAACAAAATAATAAAAATTTATAAATCCATTATTTTACTTTGTTTGTTGATTTTTTTCCACAAATCTTTACTTTTTGCATCAAAAATATTATTTCTTCAAAAATAATTAATTAAATGAAATCCTATAGAAATAAGATGAATTATAGACAATATCAACGAAAACAAGCCATTTTAATAGGTAAATGAGTACAAATATTTGTATATAAATTAGACACATCAAATACCCCCAAACTTAAGATTTTGCTTGTCCTCGAGCAAAAAGTAGAATTATGAACTAGGGAATAATAATAGTAGACTCAACCCATCACACCAAGAGATCTTACCATGCAAGCATCAAAATTGCAATTAAAAATATAAACAAGTGCAAATAAAGTAAAACTAAGCATACCCACTTTCTCCAGTGCAATTATTTATTCATAATTCCCAACCCAATCGCTTTTGTCATGCAATTAATGTAATTGTAGTATGCTACAACTTAATCTGTGATTATCCCTTCTCTCTACTACAAACCGAGTAGCAAACTAGAGTTTTTTTTTTATTTTTATTTTTATTTTAGTCTCTTCTTTAAGTTGTCACTTGCCTTTTGATGCGAATGCAAAACATTTGTGATGAATTCACCCGGTTACTCAACAAGTCACAAACTTAAAGTGCTTTGCATACTCATATTTCAAGTTGCCATTCTACGTAAGTGTAAACAATTGTGATGAATACCCCTAGTTACTAAGCAACTCAAAACATTGGAGTAGATTGACTTTATTCAATTTTTTTTCTCTTTATTACTCTATTTACTTAAACTCTGTTTAGGACTAGATCAAAGGGGATAATCACGAGAAAAAGCATCACATTTGTCTTTTATGTATAATAGCATGACCCACACAATTTTGTAAGGAATTTTGAAACTCAATAATCCTAAAGTAAATAAGTATGCTTAATATTGCTTTATAAAAAAATTGTTTATCCCAAAAAATTTATTTCAATGCTCATCTCAATAAAGAACTCAAAAGTGTAAAGGTAAGCCTAATTATAATCCTTTTGTGTTGTTTTTCTTTTCAAAAATAATAAAAATAAAAATGAATTTTGTAAACCTTCCCCCCAAACTTAAATATCACATTGTCCTCAATGGGAAAGAAAAAGAAAAACAAAAAGAATTCAAAAAGTTTAGAATATCTCCCCTGATTCGTCTTTAAATTTCTGCACGTGCAGCGTTCAGTATTTTGGCGATATCTGGAGCTGTAGATGTCAAAATCGGCTGATATTTTTTTGCTGGAAAGATAAGACAGTTGTCTACAACTTCTCTTTGAATCACTTTTCCAGATTCTGACTCCAAACTGCTCAAAAACAGCCATCAATACATGTGTTTAAAACAGCTCCGCCCGGCGACTTCCAAAATTTATGCAATCCTACAAGATAAAATCAAAAATTAAAATAAAATAAACTAAAAGGTAAATCAAAACTAAATGCAATAAAAGAAAACATGGGTTGCCTCCCAAGAAGTGCTAAATTTTTAGTCTTCAGCCAGACATGGGGGTGAGATGGTTATGTAACGCCAAGATCCAACAACATTAAAACATCCTTTCTGATTTTTCTCTTCAGATGTGGATCAGGTTCAAGTTCCAATTTGAGGCGTTTCCTTTTAGATCTTTGATTCCCCCACCTCTTTGAATTTATGCTGCAAAAATGAATAAATAGAAGGTGCAGCATCCAAATACATAACATGTTCAAAAATATTTTCTTTCTTAATTTCAAAAATTTCTGCACTTGTTGGACATACTTCAATTGGTGATTTTTCAGTTTCAGCCTTATGTTTCTCGCCCACAATTAAATGAGTTTCACTTACTTGAATGGATGACTGTTCTTTAGGAGGAATCTTTATGGAATTAAAAACATCATATATTACTTGCTCATGCTGAATTTGTTCCTCCACAATTTGTTCAAGCTCACTTTGCTTTTCAACCACATTATGTTCGCCATTTTCTTCTTGTGGTTGCTCAATTGTCCTCCCGCTTCCTAGTGTTATAGCCTCGACATGCTCCTTGGGATTGACAACTGTATTGTTTTGCAATGTTCCTGCAGTTTTTTCATTAAAAATATTTAAAATTTGACTAATTTGTACCTCAAGATTTTGGATGGAAGCCGAAGTTGAATTTGCAACATTTTGAATTGCCAAATCTGTCTTTTGTATGTATTATTCTGCCCTTTGCATGTAGTGCTCAAATATATCTTCAAGCGTCAGCTTCTTTTCTTGCTGTGGAAAATTTTGAGGTTGTATAACTGCTCCTTGATTGTTGTTCCATGGATAATTGGGGGTGTTTCTCCATTCTTGATTGTATGTGTTTCCATACTGATTGTTTTGCATTTGAAAGTTTGATACAAAATTTTCATGTTCGGCATTTGATGGATCCAAAGGGTTCCCCACTTGACAATCTTAACTTGAATGATTTCCACAAAGATCACAAATCATATTAGAATGAATAGCATGAAAATTCATATTTTCTACTTGTTTAGATAAAATATCATTTTTTATATTTAAAGTAGAAAAAGGATCAAGTTCAAAAATTCCAGCCACTTTTCTTGGCATTGCTCTCTCTGAAGACCACTGGTAATGATTTGATGCCATCTCCTCTAAAAGATCATAGGCTGCATTGTAAGTTTTGCTCATGAGTGCACCACCAGCTGCTGCGTCAACCATAGATCTATGTGTAACTCCCAAACCATTATAGAATGTTTGCATTTGCAGCCATTTTGGTAATTCATGATTAGGACACTTTCTTAATAACTCTTTAAACCTTTCCCATGCATCATACAAAGACTCGGTCTCAAATTGAGTAAATGTGCAAATGTCCTTTCTTAGCTTTGCTGTCTTTGCTGGAGGAAAATACTTGGCTAAAAATTTTTGTGCAAGTCCCTCCCAAGCAGTAATACTACCGAATGGTAGATAATGTAGCCAAACCTTCGTCTTATCTCGTAGGGAAAAAGAAAAGAGTCTCAGTCTAATTGCATCGTCTGATACACCGTTGTACTTGAAAGTGTCACAAATTTCCAAAAAATCTGCAATGTGAGCGTAAGGTCCTCGTGTGGTAGTCCCCAAAATTGAACAGTCTGTTGAATCATTAGAATCATCGCCGGTTTAATTTCAAAATCGTTAGCTTCAATAACCGGCTTCTTTATGCTTGACTCATAAATTGAGGGCATAACATAGTCTCTCAAAGGCCTATTTTCATCGTTCACCATGATAATGCACTGTATGTCCTGCAATATGAGTATCGAAAAAGAAAAAAAATAGAAAAACTAAAAAAAACTAAAATAAGAAAAATAAAAAAAAATAAAGTTAGTCAAAAGGAAAATAAAGATGTAAAATAATAATAAAATAAAAATAATTACAAAAAATCCAAACTAGCAATAATCTAGCAATTTTCAATATCAATAAAAGAATAACTAGTCCCCGGCAGCGGCGCCAAAAACTTGATGTGAATATTTGCAAGTGTACAAAATCGCACAAGTAATATAGATAGATGAGTAGAGTGTCGAACCCACAGGGACTAGATATTTTATTGAGTACCGATATTGCTAGATGAATCACTATTTGGAAGATCGAATTTTATAAATAATAAAACAACTAAATTACTTTAATCTAATTAAATCTAACTAAATTGGTGAAGAGGGAGAGGGCTGTGAAACTATGAAGCTCTTGTACTTTGTTTAATGGTAAAATTAGTTCTAGGGCTCTTGGTTCACCTTGTTTATCACACACACAAATTATAACTCCTTATGAATTAAAGATATTATCTTTCCAAATTGTCGACCAAAATCCTAAAGATATTAACCACTCTATCCACGTAGTCTAAAAATTATTCTCAACTAATTCTTCGCCTATCCATCAAATTATTAATTGAGAAATTGGATTTCTTAACGGTCACGTCCTCCAATATACGGTGTTAATTTTTATTAATCACAAATAACCTGTTCGGTCTCTTTATGATTTGAAAAATCATACAAATATCTATCCACCATGTTGTACGCATAAATAATAAAAATTAAAACACAACCAGAAAAAATAGAGTAATAATAAGGAATTAAAATTTGTGTTCTATAAAACTCGGCTACATCTTAGCCTCTAGAACAATAAATTCAGTTCATGTTCAATTGGGATTGCATCAAAAAATATAGAGAAGAAGAGATACAAAAAGAATACAAAATTTAAAGCAAACCCTTCTTTTCTCTTTCTCAAAATCTGAACCAAAAGATGTCACCAAGCCGTCGCTTCGTAACCCGAGCCTGGTCTGCCCTGAGCCACAGTCAGAGGGGGGTCAAGCCTTCAGATGCTGTCGTTGTCAGCTTGGGATTCCGCGCCTGCTGCCTTTTCCTTTTCTGCTTCGTTTACCGCACGCAAAAGAGAAGAAGAGAGAGATTTCGAAAATCTCTCTCTAACTTTTACCTTCTTTAATATATAATTTTGTTTTTATTTTAATTAGCAGCCATCACCTCCTGATTGATCCTCTCTTCTTTGCCTTGTATTTATAGAGAACGGAGAGAAGCATTAGTGTTTGCACTTTTGCAGAAAACCCCACTCTTTTTCTTTATTTCCTTCATTATTTAATCCAGACTTTTATTTATTTCTCCTTCTTTCTTCTCTTCCTTTTCTGCCAACCACGTGCTGCTGCATACACAAAATAATACCTGAAATTAGGATTTTTAAATAAAATAAATTTAATTAGTTTAAAATTAATTAAACTAACTACAAATCATATTAGCTTATAAAAATCCTTTTAAAATTATTTGTTGCACTTTTAACTCAACAAAACAATAAAAATTTATAAATCCATTATTTTACTTTGTTTGTTGATTTTTTTCCACAAATCTTTACTTTTTGCATCAAAAATATTATTTCTTCAAAAATAATTAATTAAATGAAATCGTATAGAAATAAGATGAATTATAGACAATATCAACGAAAACAAGCCATTTTAATAGGTAAATGAGTACAAATATTTGTATATAAATTAGACACATCACTTCCCAATCCATCTTGATCCTTGATCTCTAACTCCTTGATTAAATCCTAGCCATCTATTCTCGTCCTAAAAGTGTATAAATACCCCTATATTTCTTATCATTACTTCACTAAACAATTTATCAAGAGGTAAAAAGATTAAGAGAGGAAAAGATTGAGTAGTAATAGGGAGTAAAAGATTAGAGTGTGAAACTTTGTGTGTGTTCCAACTAAGAGGAGGCCGGCCAACCATTCAAGGAGCACAAGAAGGTTCGGGTTCCAAGCTTTTGTGGAGGAGAAGGCAATTGCAATACATTCTAGGAGGAGAAGGCCACTTTCTTGCATTCTAGGAGCTTTCATTTTTCGTTTCTCCAAATAGGTGGGTGTTTCTCATTCTTCTAAATTTAGATGCCATGCTAGGAATGATTTGATAAAATAGTTAAAGAGAAATCAAGAAATTCTAGTCTCGTGTTTGACAAAGTAGAGATTGAATGAAAATTTAGAGAATGATTGTGAAGATGATTGCTAATTGATAAATGTGTGAAATTGAAATGCTAGAATCTATCTTATTGTCATACTTTATGTTTATAAATCATGCTATGTGAAGAAAGTTGTGATTATGAGACACAAATTGATTAAATGCGTCATATAAAATTAATTGTTTGAATTGAAACAACTCTATTGTAGAAAGATGAAAACTTGTGTTCCAAAAATATTATTTCGTGGAAACCTCGATTATAAATAATATGAAAATTGGGATCTTATTTTCAATGTCAAAAATATATCCATAATCTACTCTAAATTGCAACTTGGTGCAATTGACATTCGACCGAATTCGAGCCGACAGTCGACTGTCAGGTAATAAATTTTGAATTTTAGTTACAGAACAGTCGACCGACTATATTGTAACAGTCGACTTCCCTGGTTATTTGTTTTGAGTTTTAAATCTTTACAGAACAGTCGATCGATCATAGTGTAACAGTCGACTGCCCTGATCATTTTATTTTCGAGTTTTTAATCTTTGCGGTATGTAGTATGGGCTGCATAGACTCTGAACAAGTGCGCATTAGTGTCATATAACATAAAAAATTACATTAAGGACTAAGTGCACATTCACAATACGACATCAATAGGATAGTCCCTTTAGCTTTGTTTGTGAACAAGTTTGTGGTTTGATAAGCTTTGAGAATCGTTATACTGTTTTCGGCATAGAGAGGATAACCGTGTATAATATTTTATCCGTGAATGAACTGACGTGCCCACAGTTTCCATGCAGGGTAAAGCACATGAAAAAGACAAAAGAGGAATTGATGCTTAAAGATTTTTCAAGTGTTGTTGTATTTCATTCATTGTTGTAAATTTTGCTTCCGATGTATAAATTTTAATGTAAATGTAACTCTGATGTAAAGTAAAGTTTTATTTCTTTGTAAAATTGTACGAAGAGCAGTGAAAAGATCTTGTGGAACTCGAATTCAATTTGTTTTGAAATTCGGGTTGTTACAATAAAAATCTGGACTCAAATAAATTAGTTTAAAGGGTTCATAATTCTGAAATCTATCTGTTATTTGAAAAATCTGAAAAACAAAAGGGCTTGGTCCTCATCCTCCACCTTAAATCAATCTTACTTAAATCATTCAAAATAGATGCAAACTCCGTAATATGATCGGAAATTGATGTACCTTCAACCATGCGAAGAGTGTAGAGGCGCAGCTTCAACCACAGTCGATTGGTGAGGGACTTCTTCATGTAGATGTTCTCCAACTTCTCCCACAAAGCTTTAGCGGTCTTCTCCGATAGGACCTCTTGCAATGTCGAATCGCTCAAGCACAATTGGATAATAGAGAGCGCTTTATCATCCATCTCTCTCCATTTCTTATCCGGCACCGCATCAATCAACTTTTCTCGACCAAAAATGGCATCCTTAACGCCTTGGCTCGACAAAATCGCTGCCATACGCACTTGCCATAATGCAAAACTCGACTTCCCATCATACTTCTCAATATCATACTTCCCCGACATATCCATACAAATTTCTTGAACCCAAATCAACAAAACACCAAAATTTTCTCCCCCAAAAATTGATTACTTAAATCACAAAAACAATCAAACCTTCCTTCTTGATATCCTTCTCCTCCGGTGCTCCCGACGACAAAGACCAAGAAGCAATCAGATCTGCAATCACCACGGGATGGCAGCAATCACCACGGGACGAAGCAATCAGATCTGGAACTGGAGTGGATTGGACTGGATCTGGATCAGATCTAATCTGGATCTGGTCGTGAGCAAGACGGCTAGCTCAGAGCCCGTCCGGTGGTCGGTGGCGGAAGGGATCGGGACGAACGGAACGGATCTGGCTCGATGGATCTGGACGAATCTGAACGGATCTGGACTGATCTGGATGAGGATGTGGAAGTGATTGGGAGTAGGGATTGGGAGAAGAGGAGGTGTTGGCTCTGATACCAGTTTGTTAGGATTTGAATGGGTTGTGGATTGTTAGGGTTTGAGAAGATTGGAAGAGAAGAGAGGAAGAAGATGAGAGTCGGCTGCTTGAAAAAAGGATTAGGGCAAAAAATGTTGATTAGTTTATTCATTTGATTCTTGTTACATATATGTGGATACAAAGCCCAATGGGCCCAAAAAGCAATTTGGGTCATAACATAACACTATCAAAACATAGATCTTCAAATTCACAACAGGCCCTAGCATGATCTCTAGAAGATTCATCATGATAATATAAGTAAAACACATCAAGAGACGAGAAGTATCACTCACCTCAAAGAAGATCAACTTGAAGAACAAAAGTAGTAATAAAGAAAATTCTTCTCCTTGCAAAAGTCCAAGATCCAAGCTTTAATCTCCAAGAAAATAATGAGAAAAATATGTTTTGAGTTCAAATAGATATAAGTGGTTGCTACCCCTAATATAGGCCGGGATTGGCCTTCTAAGGTTCCACAAAAGTTTACAAAATTACCCCCCACGAAGATTATTTAATTACATATATGGATCCCATCTAATTATTAGTTAATCAAATTAATTTAAAATTAAATTAAATTGAATCCCTTCACATATCTAGATCTGGTGTAACTACTGTTTCCGTTATTTTCATTTTTTTTCATTTTTGTAATATTTTATTTGTAATTGAACAAAAATACTCTATTTTTCTTCCTTGATTATTTTTTTACTAAATCTTGTTCAAGAAATTCTCCGTTCTGCTTGTTTAGCTGTTCTTATTGATTCTATTTCCTTTTATTTAATTGTGGGTTTTTTCATTTGAACCCTATTATTTTAAACTCATCCCTTATTGAACCTTAAAACCCAATTTCAATTGTTCTTGACCTAAAACTGCTATTATTGGATCCTAAATAGCTAACCCAATATCCTAATTATACCCTATAAATACAACTCTATTGTAAACCCTAAAAATTATGCAAATTGAAACCCTAGAGCCGTCTATTCTCTCTCCTCTCTGTTTTCTTTCTCCCCGTCCAGATTTTTCCCGCTCAAACGCCACCCTCATCTTCTCTGACCATCCCACGACCTTCGGCGCCCTCCTGAGCACCGCCTTCCTCATCGACAACCCCCGTCAATGCCCAGCCACCAGCACCGCCTTACAGTAGAACCCCACATCGAAACCCCCGTCTTTCCCTATTTTCGTCGTCAGCAGCCAAACCCCATCACTGCTGCTCCTCCCTTCCGATCGACGACCACCACAATGCCCCCCTTGCCGTCGATGCCTGCCCTCGCCAGCGATGCCGCTAGTTCCCACCGTCGGCCTGGCTGTCACCGCTGCTCTTGGCCGTTGCTGACTATTGCTGTGTTTCTTTGGCGGTTGTTGCTTAGACTTTATAGCATGTATATTGCACGTGTTATTTTGTGTTAGTTCCTGGGTTCGTTCCTTCGGGATTCTTATCCCGTTATTCTTGGTATTCGTTTTCATAGTCTAAAAGGCAAGTAATTGTCCTCTTGAATTGTTAATTGTATCAAATTCAAGTTTTGTTGAAACTCTTGCAAGTAGATCCCTTCGTTTATCGTATTATACATTATTCATCTCTTTCGTTGGGTATATTGAGGGTTTACACGAGCTAATCCCAATTTACTTGACATCGTGACACTTTTGACTCCAAAGATTGAATCTTTCATGTGTGCATATAGAATTGATAATAGGGTTGTTCATATAATTATTACACAAATAAATTATTGTAGAGAGAATTGCTAGGCTGTGTATGTTGTTTGATCGATTGATGGTTGATTTATGATAATTGATGTATGTGTGTGTTTTTAATCTTATTTACCATGTTTTTATACCCTTCATGCTGATTGAGAATTTATCGACTAGTAGAATTAATACCCATCATGTTTAATTAAATTATCTCATGAAAAATATCCAAACCTGTATATTGCTTGCTGGCTGTATGTTGACTGCTATTTTCGACCCAGTAAATGATCTCAAAATAAATTACTGTTGTGCATTCTAGATACCCAAATTAATAGATAAACTAGACACAAATTAAAAACCTCGCAAGTGTACGAATCGTTTTGAAGAAGCGTAGCGGCTAGCAAGGGTCGATCCCACAGAGATTGTAGATTCTAACTTACTAATCAATAAAATAGAAAACAGAATCTTAAAGAGTTGATCTAAAAGTCTAAGGAAATAAAAGGATAAAAATCTAAATTAAATAGCATCACAAGTTGAGTCACAATTCTCTATTAAAGTAGTTGGGTTTCGATCTCCACCAATAGTCAGTAATGCTGAGTCATATACTACATCCATTACTCATGTTTGTTCTCCTTAAGGGCATGGTATCTACTCCTTAAAGTACTGTTTCCCTAAGCCAAGAATTAGGCATGGTATCTACTCTAATTCGTTTCTTTCATTAAGTATTTAGCATGATATCTACTAAGTTGTACTTAAAGAAAACATAAGATCAGTGGAAACGAACAAACACTTGAAGTTCTATAAATTGGTATCAGATCTAGATCCTTCAAGTTGATTAAACCAAGAACCCCTAAAGATTTCCTTGTTACAAGATATGAACACGAGATACGGGTCATCTCAATATGCTCACATAACAGATTCAGATTTACAATACACAAACTTATAATCCCAGGTTCGGACCAGTCGACTGGCTGTCACTTCAGTCGACTGCCCTAGGTTTCTGAACTAGTTTGATTATTATAAATCTATTCCAATACTCTCAGGTTTAATCAATAAGCAATAAAGTAGCATTTAGAAAAATATAAGCATCACATGACTACGGTTTCAATCTACCCAACTATTAAATTAGTTGCACATAATACAACCTTTATTGATTAATATAATAGAGTTCATGACTACAATGAAAATAAAAGTAAAAGGAAGACAAGAAAAACTCTGATTTGTATGATGTTGAATTTGAGCACGATCAGCAGTTCCCTTGTTCTCCTCCTTTGATGCTTCCTGGTCGATGGCCTTTCTTGGTCGGTCCAGCCGTCTCCGGATAGATTCCCCGCATCGAGCATCTTGGTTGGTATTTATAGAACACGGCTAGAGATTTAGGGTTTGCACTCTTTTACATGAACGCCCTCTTCTTTTATTTATTTCTTTCCTTATCTGATTGGCGATTTATATATCTTTCTCTTTTCTGCTTTGATTTGTATTGGATTTGGATGAATCTTTAATTATCTTATCTGTTGACTCTGCCGCCGATCAGTCGACTGGTGTTGGATATAAGTCGACTGTGTCGAGACTTCAGTGGTTTCACGATTCATCAGCCCAGTCGACTGTTGTTAGAGGAGTCGACTGTGCCGAGCAGCTTCAGCTTCTCTGTCCAGACGCCTGTTGGCATAATCAGTCGACTGATCTCTTCAGTTTCCTGTGTATCATCCTTAAAATCCTAAATCTGCTTCGTTTCGCTGTTTTAGGCTGTTTCCTATGGAAAAGAGAAAATAAGAGTTAAATACCATATATAGAGCTTTTAAATGTCTAATTGTATTAAGATTATTGCTCTAAAATGTGAATAATATTGTATTCATCAAATACCCCCAAACTTAGATTTTGCTTGTCCTCAAGCAAACTAAAATTATGAACAAGGGGAAAATAAGAGTATTCAACCACCAAGAATTTTTATTATGCAAGCATCAAAATTTAAATATAAACAATTGCAAATAAAGTAAAACAAGTATACCCACTTTCTCCAGTGTGAATGTTTAGTCATAATCCCCAACTCAATCATACTTGTCATGCAATTAATTATAGTTATGGTATGTAACTACCCAATCTGTGATTATTCCTTTTCTCTACTACAAATCGAGTAGCAAACTAGAGTTTTTTTTTTTTTCCTATAATCTCTTCTCTAAAGTTGTCACTAGTCTTTTGACGCGAATGCAAAACATTTGTGATGAATCCACCCGGTTACTCAACAAGTCACAAACTTTAAAATGCTTTGCATACTCATATTCCGAGTTGCCGTTTGACGTAAAGGTAAACATTGGTGATGAATACCCCTAGTTACTAAGCACTCAAAACATTGGAGTAGATTGACTTTATTCAAATATATATATATTTATTTTATCACTCTATTTACTTAAACTCAATTTAGGACTAGATCTAAAGGGAATAATCACATGAAAAAGCATCACATTTGTTTATTATGTATAATCGCATGACTCATACAATTTTGTAAGGCATTATGAAACTCAACAATCCTAAAGTAAATAAGTATTCTTAGTCTTACTTTATAAGAACTTGTTTATCTTAAAAAAAATCAAAAGACTCCAAATAACTAAATACCCCCAAACTTAGATGGAACATTGTCCTCAGTGTTGCACAAAAATATAAAATAAATAGGCATGTGTTACCACCCAGTTTGAAGGAAAATTAAAATAAAGAAATAAAGCAATGACTAATAAATATAAATAAAGGAAGAGAGTGTAAGTACTCCCCTGAAAAATTGGGTTGCCTCCCAATAAGCGCTGTGTTTCTTGTCTTCAGCTAGACTTGATGAGTTTATGCGAAGTATTGAATGGATCACGGCTCAAAACTCATCTTATTATAAGGTTCCCCCCTCTGCCCATTCACCTTGAACGTTTGATTTTTCGTCAACGCTCTATGTGGGGGAACCTCTGCCACAATTTATGGACCGTACCATCTTGACATCAGTTTATCAGCAATGGTCCATCTTAATGCACCATTGTGCTCTTGCAAGACTCCCTGCAGCCTTGCTTCTTCATTCATCCTGAATTTCGCAGCAACTGTCACAGGTGATGTCCGATTGTCCCCCAAATATTCATGTATTGGCTTCAGCTCCTCATCTGGTTGCCTGGTAGCAGTCGACTTATTCTGGACACCAGTCGACTTATCCTGGCCAGCAGTCGACTTGTCTGCAGAAACACAAGTTGTATCAGATACAAAATTTTCGACTGCAGGTGCAAGCTTACCTGTATATGACTGTGGAGTTTCAAGGTGATATACTGTCTCTGCAATCCTCCAGTCATAGTGTTCCTTTTCAACATGAGATAATGTTAGAGGGTGTGTAAATGTTGCTTGTAATGGATCAACACCATGTTCCTGAAATGTTTGGTCGCAAATTTCATGAACCACATTAATATTACAACATTCATGATCATCGTGTGGAAATTGTGGTGCATCAAACATTTTAAACTCAATCTCTTCCTCTAGTGTTGTCCTTGATTGGAGCTGTTCTTGTCCTCTAGGGTTGGGTATGGTTTGTGATGGGAATTCTCCTGCCTTTCTTTCACTTAACTCCGTAGCAATTTGACCAATTTGCATTTCCAATTTTTGAATGGCCTGTCCTTGTTGATTGCTTGTTTGCTGTTGCTGTTGGAGTAGTTGAAGAATGGTGGTTTCGAAATCCAACTTATTCTTTTCTTGTTCTGGCATATCATACCCATTCCCACCTTGGAATTGCTGCGTATGCCCTGGTGCAAATTGATTGCCTTGATGGTTTTGCCACCCTGGGTTATACGTGTTTGAAAAAAAATTGTTCTGGGGCGGGTACATTCCCTGTTCTTCGTAGTTTGTGTGCTCCTGATCTGCGAAAGAAAACATGGGACATGAATTAGTTGTATGGTTAGATTGAAAACAATTTGCACAAATTTCTTTTGGTTGATTTTTTACGCCACCCAACGTTGAATTTACAAGCATATCAATCTTTTTGTTCATGGTTTCCATTTCTAATTGCATGTTATTATTATGAGAAATTTCGTATACTCCCTGTCTTTTCGAAAGACCCCTCCTAGTTGAGAATTGTTGTGAGTTCTCGCTGAGTTCTTCAAATAACTCTATGGCCTCCTCAGCACTCTTCCTCATCAACATTCCATTGCAACCTGCATCTACAATTGCTTTGTTAGCGTCATTTAAACCCTCATAAAATGATTGTACCCGGTCATCCTTAGGTATGTTATGCGTAGGACACTTGAAAAGCTTGTTTTTGAAGTCCTTCCACGCCTCGAAGAATAAATCGCCATCTTTTTGTTGGAAAAGTAGAATCTCCCTTTTTAGTTGTCTGGTTTTCTGGGCTGGAAAGAACTCTTTCAAGAATTTTGTCGCCAATTGCTCCCATGAATTAATTGATCCTGGTTCCAAGGAATTATACCACAACTTAGCATTAAGTTTTAAAGAAAAAGGAAACAAGATTAACCTGATTTGTTCAGGGGTAAGCCCTTGGACGCTTTGTGTCCTGCAAAGATCAAAGAAGTCTTGTAGATGTAGATGCGGATCTTCGTCTATTCTGCCAAAGAAGTGGGGAACCATGCCGAGTATTTGAGGTGATAAATGCATATTCCCTGTGACTTTGGGTTGAAAAGCTATGCAAGACGGTTGCTCAATATTCTTTGGAATGAATTTGTCTTGCATTGGTACTCGATTTAATACATTCTCACCCATTGTTGCTTTTTGAATTCTTCGCTGTACAGTCGACTGGTCCTTAGAGACAGTCGACTGGTCTGAGTCTGTTAAACCTGAAAGAAAATATAAGAAAAAGAAGAAATAAAATAAAATAAAAAGAAAAAGATTTTACTGATTTGTAAGTTAAAATACTAAACAATCCCCGGCAACGGCGCCAAAAACTTGTTGTGCATTCTAGATACCCAAATTAATAGATAAACTAGACACAAATTAAAAACCTCGTAAGTGTACGAATCGTTTTGAAGAAGCGTAGCGGCAAGCAAGGGTCGATCCCACAGAGATTGTAGATTCTAACTTACTAATCAATAAAATAGAAAACAGAATCTTAAAGAGTTGATCTAAAAGTCTAAGGAAATAAAAGGATAAAAATCTAAATTAAATAGCATCACAAGTTGAGTCACAATTCTCTATTAAAGTAGTTGGGTTTCGATCTCTACCAATAGTCAGTAATGTTGAGTCATATACTACATCCATTACTCATGTTTGTTCTCCTTAAGGGCATGGTATCTACTCCTTAAAGTACTGTTTCCCTAAGCCAAGAATTAGGCATGGTATCTACTCTAATTCGTTTCTTTCATTAAGTGTTTAGCATGATATCTACTAAGTTGTACTTAAAGAAAACATAAGATCAGTGGAAACAAACAAACACTTGAAGTTCTAGAAATTGGTATCAGATCTAGATCCTTCAAGTTGATTAAACCAAGAACCCCTAAAGATTCCCTTGTTATAAGATATGAACACGAGATACGGGTCGTCTCAATATGCTCACATAACAGATTCAGATCTACAATACACAAACTTATAATCCCAGGTTCGGACCAGTCGACTGGCTGTCACTTCAATCGACTGCCCTAGGTTTCTGAACTAGTTTGATTATTATAAATCTATTCCAATACTCTCAGGTTTAATCAATAAGCCATAAAGTAGCATTTAGAAAAATATAAGCATCACATGACTACGGTTTCAATCTACCCAACTATTAAATTAGTTGCACATAATACAACCTTTATTGATTAATATAATAGAGTTCATGACTACAACGAAAATAAAAGTAAAAGGAAGACAAGAAAAACTCTGATTTGTATGATGTTGAATTTGAGCACGATCAGCAGTTCCCTTGTTCTCCTCCTTTGATGCTTCCTGGTCGATGGCCTTTCTTGGTCGGTCCAGCCGTCTCCGGATAGATTCCCCGCATCGAGCATCTTGGTTGGTATTTATAGAACACGGCTAGAGATTTAGGGTTTGCACTCTTTTACATAAATGCCCTCTTCTTTTATTTATTTCTTTCCTTATCTGATTGGCGATTTATATATCTTTCTCTTTTCTTCTTTTCTTCCGTATCTGCTTTGATTTGTATTTGGATTTGGATGAATCTTTAATTATCTTATCTGTTGACTCTGCCGCCGATCAGTCAACTGGTGTTGGATATAAGTCGACTGTGTCGAGACTTCAGTGGTTTCATGATTCATCAGCCCAGTCGACTGTTGTTGGAGGAGTCGACTGTGCCGAGCAGCTTCAGCTTCTCTGTCCAGTCGCCTGTTGGCATAATCAGTCGACTGATCTCTTCAGTTTCCTGTGTATCATCCTTAAAATCCTGAATCTGCTTCGTTTCGCTGTTTTAGGCTGTTTCCTATGGAAAAGAGAAAATAAGAGTTAAATACCATATATAGAGCTTTTAAATGTCTAATTGTATTAAGATTATTGCTCTAAAATGTGAATAATATTGTGTTCATCAATTACATTCTGAATGAGTTGTATCCTTATTTTTCTAGTTTCCAGAACATCTTGAATTTCTAAATTCCGAGTTGTGTAGAAAATGTTATGCCCGTTTTACTACAGCAGTATTTTTACTTTCAGATTTCCAGATTCCTGTACGTTCCATGTCTAAACAGTAAAAAGGCTGATCAAATGATAAAATATTACTCTGAAAATTTCTAGATTTTTTCTTAACATGTCTGGGAATCTAGAAAATATTTTTAATGAATTTATTATTGAGCTTTTGCTGATTCTAAAATTATAATAACATGACGTCGATTTTCTGCCTAAACATGAAGTTTGTAAAGAACAATGTTATTGGCCTAGCTACTGTTGTCGGATTTTGAACTTTAAATATGTGTTGGAACCATGTGGAAGTCTAATTTCTAGAACTTCTGACGGATTCAGTTTTTGATTTCTGGAATAGCATAAATTTGCATTTTTGTACAGACTACTCTTGCTGTCCAGAATTTTATAATCCAGATTTTAATAGAGTTTAATTATTCCTATATCGTAATATTGGAAGTATGTTGTATTTCATGATCCTAATAAGTTATTGTCATCATTCTAATTTTTCTATTTCATGTTACCATCCTATTGTTCTCCTATTGATACTATTGTTCATCTCATGTCTTAAATTGCATATTGTAATGTTGCATTGATAAATAATTAATAATCCGGGGTTTATGGGATTGACTAGAGTAGTTTATGATATAGAGACTGTACTCGGATGATGGCCCGTGTTATTACCATTATCATCATCGTGTAAGAAATTACACCATGGCCTGTGTTATTACCATTATCATTATCATATCCAGTACATGAACTATAAAATCTACCACTAAAGTCTAAATGAAATTGATTGTATGTATCGAACCTGTGGTATGGAACATATGGGACAAAGTAGTACGTGCATTAGTTAGGATTTAAAATGACTAATAGACTTAAGAATTGCATTACATCGACATTGCATATTGTTCATTATTGTTCCTATTGATATCAAATGTTGGCTAAGTGTTATTGTTATTGACCATTGAATATTATTACCGAATATTGATCATTTTTTATAGCCATTGCATCGATTACCGTGATATTGATTATTGATTATCATCCCATGTTATTAATTCCTATTGATCCATTGAATCCATTGTTATACCGTTATTCCATTGTTCTTTACTTTCTCCACTTGTTGTCCATGACTTGCTCTAAGAAAATAAAATTTTCTCTTTTTAGATGAAGTGTACATAGGTAATGAAGAAAATTTTCTTACTAGGATTGAAGAACAAACTTTCTAAAGAACTATTGCTTTATAACTGAATATTATTTTTATTGAACTTATTGTATTGAGACTTGTTACTATTGTGTTTGGAATTTATTATTGTATTGGGCTTATGTCCCGGATTTTCTTATTGTTTCCAGATATTAGATTATTATTGTATTTGATATTTTATATTGCTTCATTCCAAGTATTATTGTTCATGTGATTATTATTATTGCCTGCGCAACTGTTCTGTATTGATTATATTGTTAAGTTAATCGGATAAATAGATTATGGGTGACGTTAGTCATTCGCTGGGCCACGTATTCTGTATATTTTAGAAAGTGGGGCTTGACATATGGCCGACCAACATATGCAGCCTGAAATATCAAAATCTGGATATTTTACTCCAAGTGGCAATTTTGCACAAAAGTCCTTCATTTTTGAGTATTTGCAAATATGTCATAAATTATTCAAAAAAAAATCCAAAAAATTTATAAATAATATTTACTAATAAATGTTAGATTTTCCAAATAGATTTTCTGACTTTGTGTTTCCCATGAAAATATTTGCACGTGTTTTGCACGTGCAAAAAGATAAATTTCAGAAAAAATATTTATTAAATCACAAAATTCATTTTAATTTATTTATAAATTCCAAAATATTATTTAAAATTTTCAGGATGTTACAATTGGTGACATTTTTGTTAATTTTATATTAATATATTGGCGATATTTATTATTGCTGACATTCTTGTTAATGTTATATTAATGATGTTGGTGATAGGATATCGGTGATGATGTTGAGATGGTTTAATATATAATTGGTAATACTATTTTACCGATTGTTATATGTATCCGTATAACATTACAGAGAATTGGGAACTTGAGTGTATGTATATATGTACAGGCTAGACTAGTGATGATAATATGATAATATTTATCCGCTAATATCACAGCGGTAATTTGATTAATGTAAGAATGGGGTAATATCTACTTACGCGATAATAGATTGATTGTTGATATATATATTTATATTGTTGAGCTTGTGTATAAGAATACGGGTGACTGGGGCGAGGTTGGTGAATTATAGGAGTTTACATATATAGGAGGTTTATTAGCGAGATGGGTTAAATTATGGTGGTGATATTATTCTGATTGGTGAAATAAAATCCAAATGACGAGAGAAGCTTTCGGTAGTGTGCCTAGGAACTACTGCCCCCATTTTGATAAAAATGAGGGGAACTACCTGCCTGGACACATATCCGATGCAATGACCTGTTCCGGAGTAATGTGTGATAGTTATTGTTATTTTTAAATGAATTTTCATTTATTTATGCTTTTACTTCTTTAATCAAATTCGTATAGGTTATTTTTAACTGGGTAATATTTCCTTGTGTTTAAAATTTATGCTTTCATTCTTTTTGGAATTATACTCACACCAGTATTGGCTAACCCCGTGTTGTTTTGGGGGTTAGTGGAGTCCCTCCCTGAGGGTGGACGTCCCTAGACTTCCTTTTTTGCAGGAATTGAGTAGCTGTGAGGTGAGAAATTTGAATTTCCTTTTAGTTTTTGTAATTTTATTTTCTCAGGAAGTTACAAGATTGTATATATAGATATGGTTTAATTTTAATAGCTAAAGTTATGTACAATTGGGGGTAGAGAATAGAATTTAAGTAATATGTTGTATTTTGGAAGATTATGCATGTATCAGTATGGGATGATGATATATAGTGATGAGATAAAGTATGTGAAAACCCGTACTTGCCTTGTTGTGGAGTATTGGATTCTGTGTGTAGTTTGTCAAATGTTTTTCTACAACAAAAATCTATTATGTTTTCAAAATATATTTTGATTTTTATTGTATTACTTGTGTTATATGATAATATTTACCTCCAGAGCCTTATATTTATGATGTCTGT
>CM030365.1:38080543-38435314 GCA_017893485.1 Hemerocallis citrina
AAATTATTTGTGTTTGTCGAGGTTGGAATCGTTATACTATGGCGTAGAGAGGATAGCCGGGTATAGCATTTTTGTCAGTTATAATCGACTGACGTGCCCACAGTTATCAGTGCAGTACTGCCGAGTTGGTAGCATGGGAAAGCTCAAGTAGGGAAAAGCATCCAAGTGAATGTTACTGTCCAAATTTATTACACATCCTCGTTGTAACCACTTTTTATAACTGTTGTAATCATTGGACATTGTAATAACAATTTGATGTAATAAAAATTTTTAATTTCCTGTGATTTTTGTTGTGTTGTGACTCATTTGAAGGAAGATCCTGGAAGAGTGTAACGAGTTCCTATGTTAGGAATTCGGGGCGCTACAATAGTGACCACCAAGAAGGTTCGTTGTCCAGTGGCAAGTGGGAACGACCCGAGTAGATCCATTCCCCACATTGCGAATGGGATGGGGCTTCACATGGAGCTAAAGTTGGCTTGGGGAATTTACTCTATGGAGGAGTGTCTATGACATGAGGGATATTGGCGGACATAAGCTTGAGCATCACTTAGGAGAGTGGGCCAGTAGTACCCATGGTTAAGGATCTTCCATGCAAAGGACCTTGCGCCCATATGGCTACTGCCTATTCCTTCGTGAACGTCTTGCAAGGCATAGTCGACTTTTTTGGGTGAGAGGTACCGAAGATATCGTCGACCATCGACCTGAGTGTAGGAGCAATTGTAGAAAACCCCTTCTACGAGTACGTACCTTTCAGCCCTTACCTGAATCTTTCTTGATTCTTTGGTATCCGCTGGGAGGATCCCTTTGTCCAGGAAGTCGACTAAAGGTTTCATCAAACAGTCTTCAGATGTCTGAGGGGTGATATGCATGAGTTCGACTGCTTCTTCTTCTTCAATGCTTGGTTTTAGGAGGACCTCGATCAGTACAGTGTGGTCAAGTCCGTCGAACGATGAGGAGGCAAGATTGGAGAGGGCATATGCTTGCCCATTTTCTTCTCGCAGAATGCGAGTGACCTCAGCTTCTTGGAAAGTGGACATGATTTTCTTTACACATGCCAAGTACCTGATCATTCGGTTATCCCTCGCTTCGTATTCTCTTCGTATCTGGTTTACCACCAATTGGGAGTCACTGAATATTCTGACTCTTCATGCCCCCACCTTTTTGCTAGGAGGAGACAGGAAATCATGGCTTCATACTCGGCCTCAATGTTCGAAGCTATGAAACTGAGACGCAACGAGTATTGGAGGAAGAAATCATCAGGACCGATTAAGATAGCCCCTGCTAAGCTCCCTTCGAGGCAAGAGGAACCATCCGCGTAGACATTCCAAAGTGGGGGCTTGTCTCCTTCCTCAGGAGGATCAGGGATCGTGTTTTCAGCGATGAATTCGGCCAAGGCTTGGGCCTTGATTGCAGTTCTCGAGCGATAGGTGATGTCGTGCTGTCTCAACTTAATAGACCATTTCATGAGTTTCTGGAACTTTCAGGCTCGTAAAGAACTTGCTTGAGCGGTTGATCAGTGACGACCCACATGGAGTGTGCTTGAAAGTAGGGTCTAAGCTTCTGGGCGGCCGTTACTAGAGCATATGTCATCTTTTCCATCTTTTTGTAACGAAGCTCCGCATCATGGAGCACCTTGCTTACATAGTAGATCAGCTTTTGCACGCGTTCTTCTTCTCTCACAATTAAGGTAGAGGATTTCTCCCGGTGTGGGTTTGCTTATGAGTGGAGAATTGGTGAGATGCTTTTTAATGCTTTCAAAGGCACTTTTTGTTTTTCTCCCCACTCAAAATTCTTCGCTCCTCAGAAAGCTTTGAAGAAGGGTAGGCATTTCTCTCCTGACTTGGAGAGGAAATGCCCATTGGCGACCAGGCAGCCTGTAAGCTTCTGGACTTCCTTAATCGTAGCTGGGCGAGACACGTCGAGGATGGCTTTGATCTTTTCATGGTTGGCTTCAATTCCTCTCTGACTTACCATAAACCCCAAGAACTTTCCTGAGGAGACCCCGAAGGCGCATTTAGAAGGGTTCAACCTCATATTGCTGATCTGGAGTACATTGAACGCTTCTTGGAGGTTGGCAACATGGTCTTCTTTTCTAAGGCTTTTCACGAGCATATCATCCGTGTACACTTCCATGTTTCGGTAGATCTGCTTTCTAAAGACTTGGTTCACCATGCATTGATATGTGGCCCCGACATTCTTTAGCCCAAAGGGCATGACTTGGTACCAACAGAGCCCCTGACAGGTGATGAAGGACATCTTTGAGATGTCTGGCAGGAACATTTGGATCCGATTATATCCCGAAAAAAGGGTCCATAAAGCTTAATAACTCATGGCCTGAGGAGGCATCTATCAAAGTGTCCATGCTCGGGAGAGTGAAGAGATCTTTTGGACATGCTTTGTTGAGTTCGGTGAAGTCTATGCAGATTCTCCACCTGCCATTGGCCTTCTTGACCATTACAACATTTGCTAGCTACTTGGGGTAATTAACTTCCTGAATGAATCGGAATGCTAGGTGCTTCTCAACCTCTTCTTTGATGACTTGTTGCCTTTCGGATGCAAATCTTCGGCAATATTCGACATATCCTCGGCGGTCCAAGCGAATAGGTCCTGATTGTCCCTGATGCAGATGATAAATTGCTCCATCACTCGGTAGTGGAGTGCTTTGCTCACCCAGAAACACTTAGCTTTATCCTCTTCGGAGAAAGGGATTTCAGGTAGTTCGTCCATGGGTTCGGAGCTAGCTTGTTCCATATCAAGGGGGAGTTTGAAGGCATCGAGGGGAAGAACCGAGCCACCCATAGTAGTTGTGTAGCAGGCCTGAGCAGCTTCCTGACTTTCCTTGGCTTCCCCCACTCCTGCAGCTGTAGGGATTTCATTTTTAGGAGGTATGCTGATGCAACCGCTTAGAGGGCCGCTAACCCTGGGCGGTCAAAGATATCATTATAGGCAGACTTCATGTCGACCACCATGAAGTCTAATGCTTTTGTGTGTGTAATACCCGAGCAGTTATTAATAATATTATTTTGTTATTTTATTATTATTTTTTCAGAATTGAGATATTTTTGGTGGATATTACTTAGTTTAGTTAATAATCATTATCTGTATATATACTAGTCTATATATTATATGAATCTGATGCTGAAATCTTTCGAGCAGATAATAAAATTTATTTTTATTTTTATTTTATTTTTATTGTCGGAATTAAATTATTTTTATACAGATTGTTCGGTTTGGCAAATAAAAATTAAGATATTGGTATATACGTATGTGTATTGTATCGATTTCGTACATTTGTACAAATTATGTAGTATGTGTTTTTGAACAAAAATATCATTATTTTTGCCATGATTGATCAAAGATGAATGACTAGGATTTATTTGTAGGGATAAATATAGATTTTATGATTATTGGAAATACAAATTAGTATTAATAGGTTTTGTTTCTTCTTGGCTACGTCACTCACACACACTCACCCCTCACCCCCCTTACCCATCTTGGCCGTCCAAAAATATCCCAAGGCTTGAGTGACCAAACCCTAGTTCACTCCACTCACCCTTTCATACACTCACTCTCCCATCCTCCTATAAATACCCCTCCCCTTCACTCTTTGCCTCATTTGCCAAGAGAAAAAAATAGAAGAGCAAAAGAAAGAGAGAAAAATTTTAACTTTAGAGTTCTCATTTGTAAGTTCAAGTAGGAGCTAGGAGGAAGGAGAAGGAAGCTAGGCTAGTTCTTCCTACTTAGTAATCATGGTTGGGGTTTCTCTAACTCTTATTTTATTTGATTGTTTGTTTTATTTTCTTCTTCTCATTGTTATATGTTAACAACTTGGACTAAAATTCATGTGCATATGAGTAGTGTGGATCAAATGATCACATGAAGAGATTGAATGGTAGAACTCAAATAAAATAACTTAAAGATTGAATCTTTGTGAACATTTGTTGTTAATTGTTATTTTGGTTATTGTTGGTCTCATTTTTTCTACAACTTGGACTAGGAATCATGTGCATATAAACAATGGTGGATCAAATGAACACATAAAGAAATTGAATGGTGGAACTCAAACAAATTTTTGTTATTTTATCATTGTTGTTATTATTATCAATAAAATATAAACACATGGTTTATTGTAAGTAAAATATAACAACTTGGATTAAATCCATGTGCATATAAGAATAGATGAATTAAGAATATCTACATACATAATTAAAGTGGAAAAAACTTAATTAGAACACTAAAAGAGTAGTTTCTAGTTGTATGTGTAATTGTCACGCCTTGCTTCCCAAAAAGAGAATACGGAATACGAATACATGACTAAGCCCAACGAATGATTTTCATCATCCATAAGCTTTTAGGATCTTTACAACATTTCACAAGAATAATCAGAGTCGGAAGCAAGAAAAGTCAACCAAGCATGCATATATGAACCAATACCAACAGAATTTATTTGAAACAAAATATCATAATCATCTTAAATAAACCAGATCTGAATAAGTTAATTATCCTGAGCCACATCGCCCAAATACAAAATAAATCCAAGTATCAAATACAATTGTTCAAATAGCAACAGGAACTAATAATAACAAAACTCTAGCAACTAATATGTTAGATCACCTACACCATCTGGCAGCTGATCACCCTGATCTGCAATTTAGTAAATTACAGGAAGAAGAAAAAGAAAACAAACTCCCGTCAATGCAAGTTATGTGCCACTTGTAGTGCAAGATACAATTACATGGAAAAGATGATAAATCTAAATACAGCGGATAACAAACATAGCATGGAATAGGCATATTAACAGAAATATAATATCTAACATCAATCAGGAAAACAAATCAGATACTATTGTATACTAACAGATACAGATAACATGTGTCATGTATCAAGTGGTATGCAGACAGATATATAGATGATAGTGTCAGATGATAGTCAGACAGATAACAGATAATTAGATAACATATGTCAGAATACAGATATAGATAACATGTGTCAAGTTTCAAGTGGTATGCAAACAGATATACAAATGATAGTGTCAAATGATAGTCAGACAGATAACAGATAATCGGATAACGGATGTCAGATAACAGATAACAAATGTCATATTCTTATAAGTCTTGTGTTTATTACTATCTATGTAGCACTTCATGCGTCCATCCTTTTACCACATGGTTGCTACATTCAAACAGTTTTGTTTAGATTTCGTAGGAGACTGTATAGGGCCATGTACTCAGGTATCAGACAGACAGATATCAGATGTAGATCCAGATAGACGGATAGAACATATAGGTTCTCTCCTGAGCACACCTTCCTATAGGGAAGTAATGTAGTAAGGGTTTCAAACAAACAAAGTCGTGTATCATGTAGTCATGAACACATAGCAGATAATCTTGTGGGAAACACGGACTCCCTTCCATGTATACATTTATATATTATCCACTATTAGATCTTTCCCTTAACCCCGACTTGGTTATCTTGTTATTATTATTAGGAAGACATGTATGTGTAGAAAACAGAGTGACAATAGCATGGTATAAATAATTAACAGGTTCAAGGTGACAGACAAACATATGCAGACAAAATTTAACACCTAAAAGAATAGTACAATGAAAATTCTAGTTCAGGACAGCAAGACAGTACTGCACTAAAACTGGAATTTTCGTTGCTACAAACATGCAAATCTAGAATCGTAAAAGAATCTGGGAAATAGACTCCCGGCCGAATCAAGAAATTATATATAAGTCATATGGTATTTCAAAACAACAGGTCTCAAAACAAAATTGAAACAAGAAAACGTGTTCAGCCAGAAATCAGAAGATTGTATTCAAAGTCTGTAAAACAGCATGAAAACTCATTAATTAAATCCACGAAAAATCTAGGGTATTCCTCTATATGTGCAGCATCAGAACATAGATTTTTATAATTTTTTAATATAAATAGAATAGTCAAGTAAAATTAGAAAGCAACAAGAAACAGTAGTTTTGTAAATCTGGAATCATAAATACTGCAGTACTAAAACAGCCATATCTCACAAACCATCAATCGAAATCAAATTCCGCCAAAAGGGTGATAAAATAGACACAGTAGGCTAACTTTCATATTCAAAAATATTTTACAAACATCAAGTAGAAATATGTCGAAAATCAGGTTCTTTACTGAACAGTATAAAAATTCTGCATATATAGTAATTGTTTTGGAAAACAATAGAACGGTTTGTAAAACTCATCAAATAAATTCACAAAAATTCAGGGTTAATCCCAATTAATACTAGTTATATTGTGCAAAATATTTTGATCAAAATAATACTTTTAGCATCATCATAAAAATAAATTACTCTTCAGAATTCATAGAAATCAAAACTAGAAATCTCTTTACACCTCTGCAGTAAATAGACATAACTCACAACTCGTAAAACGAAACTGAGATCTGTCAGAAGGGTTGGAAAATAGACAGAATTTTATACAGTTCATGTTCACAAATAATATTCATATACTGACCTTAATATGGTCTAAAATACAGATCAGTAACAGAAATTACAAATTTATTCTTAGAACATAAAATCGTCTAGTTCGTGAAAAACTCATCCAAATCAACCCAAACATGAAATATAGTGTACTAGATGTCCAAACAACATGGTATAGGATATTTTGCAAGTCCACGATAAGTTATAGCACGAATTGTAATGTACTAGATGTGCAACATCACGCACATGATATCACAAAATAGCATGCATATATATATCCAAAAAGTGGTCATCCCTAGTTATTTCATGTAATGTATGTCGTGAGGCAACTATGGTCGAATCAAAACAATAGAGACGATATATAACAGAGGATTCACACACGAATTGTCTCTAGAACCCAATTACACTACAGGCGATATTTAGTACTTTTATTATACAAAGAAAATAATACAAGTTACCTGCCTTGTAGACGACGACGGGAACGGCACAAAAGCAAGAATAACGGGAATGGATTCCCGGGGCACGAACTCAACGAACATGAACGGAAACAAGAACTCCAATAACGAAGCACATACACAAGGAACAACAACCCAACAACAGCAAGTCCGGTAGTAGCAACACCAGCGAGAGTGGCAACACCCCTTCTGGACAGCGGCGGCACGCTAGAGGGCGATGGCAGCAGCAAGGGGAAGCCTCGTGTTATGCTGCGACGTCGGAGAGGGAAAGGAGCGAGAGAGACTGGTGGTCGGTGTGGTCGCCGGGGAAGACGACGACAGCGACGAAAGGTCGGGGGAGGCAGTAGACGGGGAAGGCGCGACACGACTATAGGCATCAAGGTGTGCGACTGCAAATGCCACAGGTGGTGCGAAATAGAGCACAACACAGTAGGGCGCACAGGGGTCGAGGCATCGAGGTCACGGTAGCGTCGGAAGCAGTGTTGTCGGCAGTCGGGAGGTGAGCACAGGGATAAAAGGAGGAGAGGTTAAAAGAGATCGGGATGAGGGCGGTTGAAGTTAGGGTTGGGTTGAAATGGGGTTAGAATATATAGGGTGTAGTAGTTAGGGTTTAAGCGAATAACGGGTTTGGGTAGTTAGCTTATGGGTAATAGGGTGAACAGGGTATTGGGTGAGGAGTAGAAAAGGGGGTATTAGGTAAAGGAAATAACCAATAGGTTAGTGAATAGGTTTGGGGTTAAAATATCAAAATAGAAGAAATATACTGATCCAAAAAGAATAAGGAGATGGGCACAATGGGTGAATAAAATAGGGCACGAACAAATAAAATAATGAGGAGCAAAGAAATACAAGCTCGATCAACAGAGACAACACAAAAGGAGACAAATGGAATCAAGAACTCAAATAAAAGACGACAAGAATAATAAAAATGAATATATTGAGAAAGAAGATCCAATATACGGTCCAAAAAGAGATACAAGCAGAAACAAATACATGGAAAAAGAAATACACTCAAAAATATATAAAATGGAAAACAGGGGTTATAGTAACTTCTGGTTCATTAAAAAAAAAGTAGACTTTGTTGTATGTAGGTTTTGTAATTCATAGAAAGTAGACTTTTGTTGTGTGTAGGACTTGTAATTCATAAAAAAGTAGTTTTTGTAATATGTAGAAACTTGTAATTCATAAAAGAGTAGTTTTTGTAATATGTAGTAATATGTAGAACTTCTAATTCCTAAAAGAGTAGTCTTTTGTAATATGTAGAATTTCTAGTTCATAAATGATAAAGACTAGTGGTTGTTGTAGGTTTACTTCCATACTTGGTAAAAATCAAATTTTGGTAATTCTAGTTCATAAAAGATCAAGTTTGTAGTAGCATGCGCTATTTGCTTCTAGGTTGCTAGAAGACTTCCATGATTATTCTAGTTAAATATTAATTAAGAACCCATGAAATTTAGTTGTATGTTTTCTAGTTAAATGTAATAAGAAACCCATATTGAATGTTGTTCTAGTTTACATTTGAGAAAGAACCCATGAATCTAGTTGTATGTTGTTCTAGTTTAAATTTGAGAAAGAACCCATGAATCTAGTTGTATGTGTTCTAGTTAAAATTAATATGGAACACATATTGCATGTTGTTCTAGTTTAAATTTGGGAAAGAACCCATGAATCTAGTTGTATGTGGTTCTAGTTTAAATTTGATAAAGAACCCATGAATCTAGTTGTATGTTGTTCTAGTATAAATTTAAGAAAGAACCCATGAATCTAGTTGTATGTGTTCTAGTTAAAATTAATAAGGAACCCATATTACATGTTGTTCTAGTTTAAATTTGACAAAGAACCCATGAATCTAGTTGTATGTTGTTATAGTTTAAATTTGAGAAAGAATCCATGAATCTAGTTGTATATTGTTCTAGTTTAAATTTGAGAAAGAACCCGTGAATCTAGTTGTATGTTGTTCTAGTTTAAATTTAAGGAAGAACCCATGAAATTGTGTTGCATGATTATTCAAGTTGAAATTGAGGAAGAACCCATGAATTCTAGTTTGTATGTCATTCTACTTAAAATTGGACCATATCTTGTGAATGTTCTTCATCTTCAATATATGGATGATAATAAGATGTTAGTAAGCTTAACACGAGATACTAGTTCATATAAGCGGGTTATGCCGTGAAATGTTAGTGGAAAAATTTTGCACTTAATTATAGGTAATAATGGTTGGTAAGGTCACTATTTTTCTTAGCTTGATAGAAGCTCGTATAGGGTATTGTAGTTATCCAAGGGGCCATCGACCATCAATACTCGTATTTTACCACCTTGGAAACTGTGGATAAGTCACACCTAGAGCGCCGTCATATCTTAACCGGTGTAGGTTGATCGCGGGCCGAGAATGTAGACGAGATCCAAGTTAGGGGTAGTGGTGAGTGAGGGAGATCCAGTCACCGGTGTCTTGGATCGATAGGCCATGAGTTGGGCCCATGACGATATTAAGAAAGTCTAGGTTGAAGACCCCGTTAGATTGTTTAGGATTAGTGACATCATTAGGGAAGTAAATTGTAACGATTGTTACATAACCATTTTATCTACATCTTGCCAAAAGGGAAGAGTTGGTATTTGGGGTGATAATTTGACTCATCCTACAGGCTGACACTAGGTGGTGTTATTGGGTTGTACCTTTCTGTCAAAGGGATACTGTCACGCCCCGCTTCCCAAAATACGGAATACGAGTACGTAACGTAGGCCCAGTGAATGATGTAAACATCATCCATAAGTTGTACCAAACTAACTCAGCAATACGAACAATAAACACAGCCACACAAGAAAGATATAATCACATGAATCACATGAATCAAGATAAACTTCAATAATAATGAAATAATCCAAATAATATCCAACAAAATATCCAATATCTGGGAATAAAAATAAACGGAGGGAACAAAAATCCAAAACAAAGTATAATATCCAGACAATGTTCAAAAGAAATAAATCTGGCAACAAAATAACTAAGCAGCTCAATCTGTAGTTCCATCTTCTAGAATTGTTGCTCACCAATTCCTGCTGGTATAGATCCTTCAGTACCTGTAAATTCTTGATCTGAAAAGTAAGAAAATAATGTCCTTAGAGTAAGTCATGGACATCAAGTAGAAGGAAATAGAGAATAATAGGGAGCATGTATATCAAAGAAAAGGGACGGGATCAAAGTCAATAATAAAATCAAAGATAGGCAATAATATCAAAGGTCTATATTTAGTCATGCATGTAATGAATATATCAATTTAAATTCAATATTGATGACGATATACAGGATCAAGCATGAGATGTCAAATGCAGGTTATTAATCATTTTATTAATCTATCTAGTGCACGTACTATTGCGTCCCACATGCTTCGTACCACAGGTTCGGTGCAAGCACACGGTAAACGTTTTAGACTGATGGTGAATTCACGGATCGTGTACTCGGTAACAAGATGAAAAGTTATCATGATAACGTGATTACAGAATGAAAAGCAATTCTCCACCTTCCATGCAGTAAATCATGCAACCAAGAGGCCTTTACCGAGTACATTTTCCGATCGTTCACTACCAAGTCAATCCATAATACCCCGGCTTGTTAATAGTTTATTTTCATCATATGCGAGCACGCAAGAAGGTTTCAAGGTGGTATTATGCTAGGTGTGACTAATTCTACTCGTTACAGACAATTCAATAAGCAACCATATTAATTACATACAAATCACACAATCTGGATAGCATGACATTGCTATACAAAAACATAGATTACCGTTACTATAGAAAAGTAAATCTGGATCCTTCAGAAATTCTAGAAAATACTCTCTGCCAGTTCCAGCGAATATATATACGGCATATAAAAGTTACAGAAACTAGGTTGAAAATCCTATTCTTTTCAGATTTTATGTTTAGGTAGCAGGTAATGAATTATATAAATACATGTTAAACAGATCAGAAAACTCATCAATTAAATCTACAAAAATTCATGGTGATTCCTACACATGTCTGGTCTCGGCAAAATTAATTTCATATTTTTGTTTTACTGTTAACATGCTCTATTTAATTATGAAACAGAAAGATACGCATGAATTTGTGAATCTGGAAAATCAGACACAGTTGTACTAAAAATAAGATATCTCACAGATCATAAATCGAAATTTAGATCCGTTAAAAGTTCTGGAAAATAGACTCACGAGGCTATGAATCATATTCACAAAATTATTTCAAATTACAACAGTAATAGGATCTAAAATCTGATACAAAAAGACAAACAACAGTCCAGAAAATAGTTTGATGTCAATAGGCAACAACTTTATCATACAACCATATAGTTCATGCTAATTAATAATCAAAGTGATGCTAGATGTTTAACATGCATATTTCTAGGTTTAAAATGCAATTTTACAGGCATGGTATTCAATTCATCAAATCAAATTCAATCGACATTTTCAATTATCAAACAATTCTATAATATGGATCTAGTTATTTTTCATGTAAACGTGCATATTCAATGTGCAAGAGGGACTAGGTTTTAGATCAAAGATGTAGGCACTATGTTAAGAATATATCGGGTTAGCTCATATAAACCCTCGATATACTTAACGGAATTCAAATAGCAATATGATAAAAAGGATTGGGATCTACTTGTGGAGATCAAAGAATCTTGAACAAAATAATAAACTCGTTCAAGAAGAGACTTGCCTTTTAGTTGTTAATTTTGAATATTTAGAATAACGGGATGAGGATTCCAGGCGACGAACTGCGAACACAGAAACACATGCGAGCTACGTGCAAATGCCCACACATAGAACAGCCAACCCAATTCCAAAACAGCAACAATCAAATCCCCTACTCTCCAGAACAACAAACACTGATCCTCTCTCTCCTCCTTCTCAAAACAGCCAACACAGAGAACCCAACTCTTCTCTTTTTAGACAAGTCGACGGAGAGAGAGGGAGCGGCTCGACGGGCGACTATGGTGAGGACGACGGTAGCGATGAGTAGCATTGGTATAAATACCTGAAACCTGGAACCGACCCGGCCTATCCGGGTCTGGGTCCGGGTCTTAAAATGGGATCCATTGTAGTTTTGGGTCCGGGTCCGCTCAAAAGAGACCCGACCCGGACCCAGACCCGGACCCGGACCCGGACCCGGACCGGTTAAAAAAACCCCAAAAAATCGAACATAAAAAAAATATTCTATCATCATCCTTCCCCTCCTTCCTCCTAAATTCTAAAACCTTCTCTTCCAAACTCAAAACTCATGCCTTTTTCTTCTCTCCTCTATTCTAAATCCTCCACTTGCTGCCTCCTCTCGCCGCTCACAATCCCGCTACTACTGCAATAGGTAGGAATATTCTAATAGGACCCAGACCCGGACCCGAAACCGGACCCGGTCCTCACGGATCCGTGTCCGGGTCCAATTTTTGGACTCGTAGGGGACCGAGTCCGGGTCCGGGTAGTGAAGGACCCGACCCGACCCAATACCAATGCTAGCGATGAGAGAGAGGGTGGCAACGTTCGCGATCTAGAAGCGACGCAACAATGAGAAACGGCGGCTCGAATGGTGCTCTATTTCTCGACGAAACAGAGGAGGAGACGCGGGGGGGGGTGCTCGAGGCTCTGGACGAGGACGAGGACGAAGAGGGGTCACTGGTGGTTGCAAGGGATAGCGGAGGGGATCGAGGTGGATGGAAGGCGACGAGGGATCGACGGTGGATGGGTTCGAGCGGGTGGCAGAGCTCTGTTGGTGATGGGTTTGGACGTAGAAGTCGAGGATGATGGGGTGATAACGGGGTGATGATGAGGGGATGGACGAGGAGATGGAGGTGGCAGTGGTCGGAGAATGGGAAGGCAAAGGAACCTCGGGATGGGTTTGAAATGAAAACAGAGAGAGGGAAAGGGTGAGCGGCGGTAGTGAGAGAGAGAGATAGGGATTATAATATTATAGTTTATTGGGGGTATTTATAGGGTAATTAAGATGTAGGGTTTTGGGTTGCGGGTTAATGGATTTAGTGTACAGGTTTAGGCTCCAAAAAGAGATGAGTAAATAGAAGACGATGAGATTGCACAGCGGATCAATTCAAACGCAAAACACGAAGGGCAAAAAATTGCAATTAGCCAAAACTAGCAGGATTCAAGCCAGAAGAGTACGGAATGATCAAAAGAGAATAAAAGAGCCCAAGAAAAGCAAAAAAAACTTTTTATAAAAAGGAATCAGATATAATAATCAAGAAAAAGAAATTAAAATACAATAAAATCCAAAATAGAAAAATAGGGGTTACAGATATGTGCAGTGCCTTCTCGCGAGTTGGGAGCACGAGTTACGTATCTCGCTCTGTTAATTCCTTAAATACCATGATAAGAAAGAGTGGTTCTCCTGTCAGAACTAGGGGATGGTGTAACACCCCGAATTCCTAACATAGGAACTCATGACACACTCCAGAATCTTTCTTCAAATGAGTCACAACACAACAAAAATCACAGGAAATTAAAAACTTTATTACATCAAATTGTTATTACAATGTTCATTGGTTACAACGATTACAACAACTTGATACATCATGAATATACAAGGAATTGGACAGTAAACTTTCACTTGGACTGTAACACCCCGAATCCCAAATCACTGAATTCGAGATGTTCTACAGGATCTTTTCACTTTCTTTGAGTACAATTTTACAAAGAAATTCAAACTTTTCTTTTTACATCAGAGTTTACATCATATTACATTTACATTTGCACAGCGGAAGCAAAATATACAACATTTACATGAATGTACAACAACATGATAAAATCTTTATGCATCCATTCCTCTTTACATGTAATTCATCCTGCATACAAAACTGTGGGTACGTCAGTTTATTCAACCGACGATAGTTATACATGGCCATCCTCTCTATGCCAGAAACAGTATAACGAATCTCATTTCTTAACAAAACACAAACTTGTTCATAATAAGAATATAAATCAAAAGGGAACCTTCAATGATGTCGTGTCGTGATTGTGCACTTGATCCTTAATGCAATTATTTAATTTACATGACACTAATGCGCACTTGTTCGGATTCTATGCATCCCATACTACATAGGTCTGAGGGCAAGCCTCTTAATCGTTCTTCATTTTTATAGGGTTCAATCCCTCGCCATGATTTACTCTACTTCTGTAATTACGGTGAGTATCTTAAATGGTCTATGAGTACAAGCTCGTGCACTGGACCCTGGAGGGGAACCCCACGCCATTTCTTGACTCATCAAGCATGCATTCTGTGGCAATTCAAGCCTCCTCCCTGAACACGATCCTCTTGCAGTCACCAAACATCCCACAAGTGTGACTAGAGTCCGATCATTCTGAGTTGTGCCCGCGCCATGTCTTGACTCATCAAGCATGCATTCTGCGGTTCACACACCCGCACCGTAAACTCTAGTTCTCATACTCATGTTTTTCTCTCACTTTCATCACCTTCTCACTATGTGCTAAAATTATTAGAATCATGAATCAAAATCAAAGCTCTAGAGTTAGCCTCTCCACCAAACCGGACTTATCATTTCATTTACACATGACCAACCTTGGTCTTCTTTTCAATATCATTTCATTTCACTGCCGGGGGAGACTTAGCTACTCTTTCATTTCAATTTCAAGTTCACAATTTCCAATTGAGCACTCTCAGCTCATAATTCATCTTAGAGTCTCACAGACTTTCTTATCATGATCTTAGCCTTTCATGTTCATTTAATTCTCAATTCATATCTATGATTCTTTTCACATAAATCCATACAGTCATAAAAATTCATTGACTTCAATCATAAAGTTCACAACTTCCAACAGCAATAAATAAAACGAAATCTCATACATATCAAAGTCCACTCTGTACAGTCGACTTGGAAGAATACCAGTCGACTCATACAGTCAAATACAGGTTCATCATAAATACTCGAGAGAGTCGACTGCTGTACACGACCAGTCGGCTGTCCCGCAACTTTTCATGTTCACAGTATCATCTACGTGACAGTCGACTGTTCATCCACCAGTCGTCTGTTCTGGGATTTTTAATAGTACAATTCTAAGTTCAGCTCAGTCGACTGGCTACACGCACTAAGTCGACTGATCAGTTCCATAATTCAAAACAGTAATTATCTTTTCCACCGTTCTCACATGCATTTTCATCACATCATACACACATTCATATTTCATAAACATCACACTCCGTACTTGTTCAGAAACATCGTAGCATGAATTTCAAGTTACTAATATGCCCTTTTCTTTAAGGAAATATTTTAAACAGGCATTGGCACTATTCATAACTTCCTTACGAAGATGAAGATATAGTTCTCAAATCATTACGCTAGATCAACATGATGGAATATCACATTACATGGGATTTCCAAATAATCATAATTAAATCGAAGCACCAGTCGGCTGAACACAGTGTCAGTCGACTACTCCGACAGTTCTTAATTTTG
Source organism: Hemerocallis citrina (assembly GCA_017893485.1). Classification (NCBI taxonomy): domain Eukaryota; kingdom Viridiplantae; phylum Streptophyta; class Magnoliopsida; order Asparagales; family Asphodelaceae; genus Hemerocallis; species Hemerocallis citrina. The sequence goes on from CM030365.1 coordinate 38,095,929, forward strand.
TTAATCATCGCTAGTTCTTTTCATCCATTTACCTTCCCTCCATCATATGTGTCATTGGGAGAAAACAAACTTAGTAATCACACCGTTATGTCAATTTGCATACATGTTTATCACCACATCACAAAAATAATTGTCTCGTACCAGTCGACTGATTCATGCGACAGTCGACTGTACCGACTCATTCGTTCTTATTATCAACAGCATGCTCAGGCATTTCTAATACATTGAATTTACTTTCTGTAACATGGTAGCAATTATAATAATCATGGTATAATTCCTACATTAGAAGTCCTGAAAAACACCCATCTTATTTGAAGAAATAATCGAATCCAGCAAAGTTCCTCAATGGAGTGCAGCACTTCTTGCTCCTTGCTCCTTGTTCCACACCGGCACCTTCAGAATGCTACTCGGTCTCCCACAGAAAAGCACACACACAACTCTCACAAATACTTCTCTTACAATAATAATTTTAGTGTGAAAGAAATAGAGAATGGGAGGGGGTATTTATACACAAATTAGAGTGAGATGGAGGGTTAGGATGCATTAGGAAGTTGGAAGATCAAGGGCTAGAATTCACTAGGAAGTTGCAAAACTACCCACACCTCCAAAGTAACCGCCCATGATCCTATCCCATTACTTACTCCAACCGGCCAAGCTTTGTGCCTTGTGCACGTGTACATTGAGTGCACGTGTACACACAAACCACTCTACAAATTTGTACATCAAATACCCGGTGATTAAAAGAAAGGATGCTACAAGTTGCAAGTTGTAGAAAAATAATAAAGGGTTTAAATTCATGGGCTAAAATTAATTGGGCCAGAAATAAATATTTTTAAAAGAAAGATAAGTAAATTATCATTTGGGCTTTAGGGAAAATCTTTATAGAAAACAATATGCTTATTCATCTTGTTGAAAATAATAGCCAAAATATTACACATGCATACCACGTGCAACAAAATAATAATCTTTATATATTAGGAAAAATCGGGGTATTACATGGACGCTTCTCCCTGCTAGAGTTTTCCCCGCACTCCTCAAGTCGGCAATCCTGCAACTGATAACTGTGGGCACGTCAGTTGAATACAACTGACGAAATGCTATATTCAGCTATCCTCTATATGCCATAATATAATGATTCCAAACCTCAACATCCCCAAATATTTGATGCGAAGAAAAAAGGTGTTGTCAAACAAGTGTCGGTGTATTGCATGGCCTAATCTAATGTACACACTATGCACACATGCTCCTAAAGCTAATGCACGCTTGGTTGAAAGATATGCATCCCATACTACGCATCCCCAACCAAATGATGTTCTTCAGTTGATGGGGTTCGATCCCCTGCCATGCATCCTACCATTGTGCTCTCTCCGGTCTCTGATACTCCAGTGACAGTGAGGCTGCAGTCGTCCGGCTTACTCCAGTCGATACTGTCAATAGTGCTGTCCATTACCTCATGTTTTACCCACTATGCTCGGGATCTCAGCAGTAGTCTTACTTCGTCACGGCTGGGGTTGCAGTCGCAGGCTTACTCTATCATGACTGAACCCATGGTAGGTTGTTGTAATTTTGCCTCCCCGAACCTCGCCAAAAGCTGATATACGGACACCAGGACTCATTGCCGAAGGACATAGAGTCTTTCCCGTAGAGTCTCGCTCACCGGGCCTTTCTCTAAGCCTCCTGCCCGCATTGATCAACAAAGAACCTGACGGATATAGGGTTTCCCCAACTCCGCTACCCTCGTCCTTACACTAGAACAGAACTCGTAGTCGAGATGACGTCAACACACCATACCTCCTCAAACTTTGTTACAGATATAAAGGAATCCATGCCGAAGACAGCAGAGCCGCCACAGAGTTTCACTCCCCAGGGCAGCTCGGGGTCCCTGTCCGCATTAAACGAACCTAGGATTTGGCCAGGCGTGATGACGCCATGCGTCCCCTTTACAGGCAAAAACCCTCGCTAGTGCATGTCCTTACATTCAACCAAGACTCGATCTAGTCCTATCAAAGTATCAATGCTACCCCACTCCAAGATTAAAGATAAGATTAATTATATGATTACTAGCATTTCTTTTATCACCCGATTTCTAAAATCCATGACTTTAGCCAATATCTAATCCTCTTCATTTATCTTATTAGATGTATGAACCTCTAGGCGAGCCTAGAGCTATCTCATATTACCCATTCCCTTAGTTAGGTGATCTATCTACTATTTCCAATCCCTAACTTGGTAATCAACTTAGCCTGCTATGAACAACAAGTTAAGCTCCACTTGTAGACTCTTTCTAGTTAGTTACCTTTATCATTAATGAATCTCAACCCATCCCATCATAGGAATCAACTAGCCCTCTAGTTCGGGCTAAGGGTTGACCCGCCTCGGCCTACACTTGGCACGAACCAACGACGAACTGACTCCGTCGATTGCCGCAATCGCCATCTACGCTTGGAGTTCGATCGCAACCTTGACCCGACCAACAAGTAGCTCCCGCTAAACTTTACACTCCACGGTCCTCGACAAGTGGTAGCTCCAAACACAAACATGGAATCCATCCATGCACGGCGAGTACGTCGGCGCATGAGTCATCTCCTCCAACGTGTTCGATGCGACATTCTACCGGTCTAGATTTGTCAACAAGACTTAATCCTAGTGTCTCAATACTCGATCGAGGTATCCCAACAAGGTACACTACCTTAGGAGTATGTCCTAACCCATGAATACACAAAAAGGGGGTGCTAGAAGCCCTAAAAGTGACAATTTATAATTCCAAACAGTAAGCATACGTTTGGCATTTATGTCAAAACGGAGTCATTCCCGATCTCGTTTGAAGAATCGCGATCGGACGCTCTCATGCTTCTACTCAAGGTAGATAGCAAGTATAAGCACACTTTGGGCATGGATTTCATCCCAAAGTGGTCAACAGCAATACCCTAACATCCAATACAATTTTCACTTCAAAACAATGAACAACGTTGTCTATATTGGGGTCTACAAGCAACTATGAGCTACTCTTAGCAAGAAACTTTAGATAATTTAAGTCCTAACTCATAACCATATCTATAACATGATTTGTGACCTCAAACAGCAACTTTAAGCTAATATTGTACAAGTTCAAACTCATTTCAATGAACATAGTATAAAACAGTGAGCTCTATGATTCACTGTGTTTCTGTCGTTATTTGCAAAAATCATATAAAAACGTAAACTTATCCAAATCATAATTTCTTGGTCATTCCAGAAAGGTCTGTATGTCTACTAAAACTTCTGGATTCAAGTTTCTTCAGATAAGGTTGTTTACATGCTCTTATGGTCCCATCTTTGATAAGCATACAGATTTCCAGAACAGCACATCATATTAACACAATCATGGGATAAAATCAATTTAAAATAGTAAATGGTGTCAGAACTTTATGAAATTTTAGATTCTAGCTCCTGACACATGATGTTACAATACCTCCAAAAATCAGGTGATTCTACCAAGTAGATTTTTAATTATGTCTCTTTGAATGTCATAAAAAACAGAACAATAACAGCAGCAGTTCTGTTTATTAAAATAACTAGCTGAGTTTGCATGATTTTATTAAAATAGCTACATTTGTCCAAAACTCATGAAATTTGAAACATAGGTCTTAGCTACATTCAACATTGACATACTAAAATTTCAAATCATTCCCATAAGCATGAAGCAAGATACAAGTCACTTTTCTCACATTAGTAACAACAAAAACTGTTTCTTTTTCTTCTGACCAGCATGCAAGTTTTCATTTTATTTTATTAGCAGAAAAAATCATAAAAATTGGAAAAACATACTGAAGGTGCAAGACACATGAATGAACATCATATAAAAATTTCAAGTTAATCCAACCAGTATTGTTCAAGTTATGAGTTACGGACTGACAACAAAATTTCAGCCTTTTAACAGGATTTTCTGTTTGGGATTTCTTAACACAAAAACAAGTTATTAAGGTTCACTCCAGAGCATGCATGTCATTTTTCAGTCACTACAATCACCATTTAACAAGCAAAAACAAACAAAGAGGTTAGAAACACCCACCTTGATGAGTTTTGATGGAAAAGAGATCCTACAAGCTCCTAGCTTCAAGATTGGCCTCTTGCTCCTAGCTCCTTGCCTTCTTGGCTCCTTGGCTCCTCCTCCTTGCTTGGCTACTTGTTTTCCTTCTCTGTGGCTCTAATTTCAGTAGAGGGTTTGTTTGGGGTTGAGAATGGGAGTAGAATAGTGTAGGATTTAAAGTAGGAGAAGATATGAGTGTGAAATGACAATTATTGCATTGTGGGGGGTTAAAATGCAAAGGGAGGTAGACGGTTCAAATTTGGCCGGATTTGGGATGGGGAAGAGAAGGGGAGTCTTGCATTTGATTGGGGTGGAAAGGAGGTAGAGTGTAAGAGTGGAGATAGTCTCATCAAGAAGCAATATGAGTTCAAACAAAGCCCTAACCCTAATTCTTTTCCCTCCCTTTCTCATGTAATCTTTGGGCTTCATTTTTTTTTGTACAAGTCATGTCACACTACAGGTGTGTGTTCATGGCTCATTGGTCAAAAGAACATGGTTTCAGTCCATGTCTAGCTCATGGTGAGTCTAGTTGAAGTTTATGAAATAATTCCATACTAATAGTTTCAAAAAGAAAAATAAATATATGTAGTATTTTAGTGCTTAACAAATCATACATATATTCATATGAAAATCCAGGTTGTTACAGATGGACCACGAAATTCAGTCACGTTCTATGTCGGGGAAGCAAACGGGCCATAGACTACTGTTCTATGAGTTATGGGTGCCACAGGGTAGGCTTCGTGCTATCCTGTGTTGCTAAGACCTTGCGTTCGTCTGGCTTTTGAGTGAGGTCTGATATGCTGGGTAGTAGTGGCAAATATAGACACCATGAGCATACTGCATTGGTGGGACTTGACCACGTCTACAACTACATCAGTCACGTTGTATCTGTCCTGAATAGGTTGTGTACAAAAGTAGAATTCATAACGCTGGTTCAAATCCCTAAATATAGAGAACGGTGTGATATGGACGTATGTAGTTATGGGATGCATACAGTTCCAGATTTTCGTGTGCATTAGAATAAGTGCATCCTAGCCTTAGTTGTCATTGCATTAGATTCTAAATCATAACACCCACGAACACTTAAACTACACCTGCACATTTTACCATGCTTAAATTGTGTTTAGTTAAAGTTGAGATTCGCAGCTAGTTATCAGCCTTAAAGCGTCAGTATATGTACTGACGTACCCACTTAATTAGATTGTTGATGCAGGACCACTGACCCGGGAGAACTCTAGGCAAGGCATAGCTTCCAAGTAAAGAGCCCAATGTTTCTTTGTTTCTTTCATGTATACTCTGATGTAATTTATTGAAACGATGGTAACACTCAGCTTGTAATATATTATGTTGAATAAAAAGTTTTAAATTTTTCTACTTTTCTGTGTATTGTAGCTAATTGAATGTAAAGGTTTTGCCTCATATCTCGAATTCTCCATATAGGAAGTTCGGGCGTTACAGAGTGGTATCAGAATCAACATCAATTTATAGTCCAACACAGTAGGAAAATAGACTTTGATGCCTTGTAAGGGTTGGGTTTTTATCTTATTGTAGATGATTATAATTCATATTGTTGTTCCTTTCAACTTATGTTTTATGATATTTCTATATCTGGGCTAACTCCAGTGTCTACTCCTTGCAGGATGGCTGACGGTGTGATTCCCCATGGGAATGGGTGTGAAAATGGGATTGTGGTCGAGGTGGACTCAGATCTGGAGCCCATCATAGATGGTGATGAGTCACCAGTAGGAGCTGGGTTGGCCAATAGGGCCACAGCAGCTGTGGCAGTAGCGGGTGCCCCTGCGGATGGTAAGATTCCTCTACCTCCACCCTCGCCACTGCCCCAGCCGACTGCAGTAGAGCAATCCTTTGCGCAGGTGTTCCGCAATCTCGGGAATGGGGATGGTGCCATGCATGCCTCAAGAACAGGATGGATTCCTGTGAGTATGTGATCCTCAATACTGAGTAGGAAGTGGCAGAGTTGAAGAGGACCAATGCAAGGGCCAACCGTAGGACAGTGATCATGAAGCACACACACCAAGTGCAGTTTGCGCATCTGGAGCACAAGTGCGCTGAGCTTCAGGCATAGATCACCCAGCGATAGGCGCTGTTAGGACCACCACATGCTGCAGGGAGCCCTGCAGGAGACACTAGTAGTAGCGATTAGGTGGATAAGTGCCTATTGGCTATCTTGTTATTTTGTCATTTTGCTGTTTATATCTATGTTATAATGTAAGGGAAAAATGCAAATTGTAATATAAAGGGTTTTAATGAAATGAAGTATAGCCTTACGTTATCAACAAATCACATGCACATTATGAGATTGGATGAATGTTATTTTTGCAACATCACAATATGATGCCTATGTTTATTCCATTATTTTCTACCAAATGTCTCGTAGAACCAGGAGCGGTAGAATCAACCCGAATGAAGGCGAAGGAAGTGGAGGAAATGGTACAGGTCTTGATATAGGGACAGAGTTCGCTCGTATGTATGCATTCGGAGACCTAGCAGAGGAAAACTGAAACAACGTGCAGCAATAGGGAGCACCCATAGGTAACCGGGGAGTTGCAGCTACCGACCCTTTCAAGATGGTTAAATCTTTCCGTAGGATGAGTCCGGCTATTTTTTATGGCCAGGCAGACCCGATAGCAGCTGACGACTGGATTCGTCAGGTATAGACAGTGCTTGAGGTGATGCTGACACCGGATGATAGCAAGGTCAGGTTGGCTAGTATTCTACTAGAGAAGGACACCAGGGTTTGGTGGCAGTTAGTGAAGAGGGGCATGGGCGAAGGACCCATTGCCTGGGAAGACTGCTTAAGGGAGTTCATGCAGCACTACTTTCCTTTGGATGTGCAAGAAGAAAAGGCCATGCAGTTCTTTAACCTGAAATAAGGAACCCTGACAGTTCTTGAGCACGAAACCAATTTCACTCAGCTTTCCCGGTATGCTCCAAAGATGGTACAGGACGAGGTCAAGAAGGCCAAGAGGTTTGAGCAAGGACTCAGTTCCATACTTAGAACCAAGATGGTACCCTTATGCATCTGTAGGTTCGAGAAGTTGCTCCGCCGTGCAGCAATGACGGAGTTAGATATGAACTGAGGACCAGAACCGCAAGTGAACACTGGAGGATGGAACAAAGGAAAGAGGTCTGCACCAGCATCGCGATTCAGGAACCTGGGCCGGAATCAGAAATTCCAGAAAACTGTTGGCAGAACCGGAGGTGCCAAGCCAGGGAGCTATTTCCTATGTGGCGAGCAAGTACATTTCAAGAGCCAGTGCCCAAAGTGGAACTCTGATAGTGATACCCGTATTTGTTACAATTTTGGGAAGATTGGTCATCTTCGGCCAGACTGTCCCTAGCTTCAGAGGGGCAATAGTAAGCCAGCTTCGAAAACGAACAGCAAGGGGAAGGGGATTGCCCGCCAAGGGCAAGTATTTGCTCTTACGGAGGAAGACGCTGATGAAGACAAGGGAGTCATCACCGATTGGTGAAGAAAAATTATGACTAAGTTTACTATAGTGTTTTAAATATTTTTGGCATAAGGCAGTGAATGATGTAATCACTTTTGTAACAGGATGGATTAATATAAATGGAATTCAGGCAACTATTTTATTTGATAGTGGTTCATTACATTCTTTTGTGTCTAAATTGTTTTCAAGGAAGTTGAGGTGCACCCAGGACGCAACTCCGGATTTGGTTTTATTGGTTGCTACCCCATCTGGAGCAACTCTCCCTATAAATTTGTGCTATAAGGGATGTAAACTCCAGATTGGTGGAGAGAACCTGGGTATAGATTTGCTAGAGCTGGGCTTTGCAGGGATGGACATGATTATTGGAATGGATTGGATGTCTAGACATAAGGTTAACATCGATTGCAAGGAAAAAAGGGTAGCCATTGCATCATCCGGAAGAGCATAACTCGTTTTTGAAGGAAAGAAGAAGCAGAGTGAAGAAATCCTTGCAGCTGCAACTGGAGTACGTGTGCCAGGTGAAGTCAAGGAAATACCAATTGAACGTAAATTTTCTCGCATATTTTTGGAAGAATTACTTGGCTCCCACCACACAGGGATGTTGAGTTCAGCATTACTATTCAGCCAGGGAGCGCACCAGTGCCAAAGACACCGTACCGATGGCACCAGTGGAGAAGAAAGAAGTTAAGGAGAAAATTGAATAACTGTTACAGAAGGGATTCATCAGGCCGAGTGCTTCACCCTGGGAAGCACCCATACTACTTGTGAAGAAGAAGGATGGAACTCTAAGGATGTGCATCGATTACCGGGAGTTGAACAAAGTTATTGTTCGGAACCAGTACCCAATTCCCAGGATCAATGACTTGTTTGATCAGCTCCAAGGAGCAGCTGTGTTTTCAAAGATTGATCTGCGTTTAGGTTATCATCAAGTTCAGGTCAAAGAAGAAGATATATCCAAGACAGCATTCCGAACCCAACACGGTCATTACGAGTTCTTGGTGATGCCATTCGGAGTGACCAATGCTCCAGTGATCATTATGGACACGATGAATCGTATGTTGCGGCCATTCATCCATTCATTTTTGGTTGTCTTCTTAGACGACATCTTGGTGTATTCAAAAACAGAAGATGTGCATGCTAAGCATCTGACTGCAGTATTGAGCAAACTACGAGAGCATCAGCTTTATGCCAAATTGTCAAAGTGTGAATTCTGGAAATCAGAAGTGGCGTTCTTAGGCCATGTCCTTTCTAAGGAGGGAGTGGCTACAGACATGCAGAAGATAGAAACAGTAAAGGATTGGCCTCAACCAAGAACTGCAAAGGAGGTCAGGAGCTTCTTAGGCATGACGGGGTACTACAGGAAGTTCATCCAGAACTATGCCAGAATTGCTGTACCACTTACAGCACCAACCAAGAAGAATGTAAGCTTTGTTTGGACTGAGAAATGTGAAGGGAGCTTTCAAGAGCTGAAGAGCAAATTGATTTCTGCACCGATTCTGGTTCTGCCTCAACTAGATAAGGGGTATATGATCTACTGTGATGCTTTGTATTTGGGATTCAGATGTGTTCTGATGCAAGAAGGGAAGGCCTTAGCATACAGATCGAGGCAACTTCGACCGCATGAGAAGAATTACCCGATGCACGACTTGGAATTGGCAGTGATAATTTTTGCTCTAAAGTTGTGGCGGCACTATGTCTATGGGACCAAGGTAGAGATGTTTACTGACCATAAAAGTCTAAAATATATCTACCAGCAAAAGGATTTGAATCTTAGGCAGAGGCGATGGTTAGATATTTTGGAAGACATCATACCAGAAATCTTATATCATCTAGGAAAAACCAATGTCATGGTGGATGCGCTCAGCAGAAAGAGGAGTATAGCCATACTCATTGCAACAAGAAGGGAGCTAGATGACGAGACCAAACAAGTTGGTATTGAAGTGATTGTTCAAGATTTTAGCACAGTTTTGGCACGTCTAGAGTTGCAACCGAGTCTGAATGACCGAGTCAAGAAGGCTCAGATAGGAGATGTAGAGATTGAAGCACTAAAGCGGCAAGTCAATGAAGGAAAAGTCTCAGAGTTCGGTGTGAAGGAAGGGTCGCTTTGGTTTGGTAACCGGTTGTGTGTGCCTAAAGTTGATGAATTAAGGGAAGATATCATGAAGGAAGCACACTCCACCATACTCACAGTTCACCCAGGAAGCACAAAGATGTATGATGATGTGAAACAACATTTTTGGTGGACTGGAATGAAGCGGGATGTGACAGGATTTGTGGCCAAATGCCTTATATGCCAGAATATTAAGGAAGAAAAGCAGAAATTGGGAGGTCTATTGCAACCATTGCCTATTCCGGAGTGGAGATGGGAGAATATCAGTATGGACTTCATCACAGAGCTGCCCAGAAGTTCGAAAGGGAATGACTTAATTTGGGTTATAGTGGATCATTTGACAAAGTCTGCACATTTTCTTCCAGTGAAGACAACTTGGTCGGTAGAGAAGTTAGCAGAGGTCTACATCGAGGGAAGCTACATGGAGTGCCAGTGTCTATCGTTTCTGATCGAGATGCAAGGTTTACATCTCGATTTTGGCAGAGTCTGTAAGAAGCATTGGGAATGAGATCAGAGTTTAGCACAGCTTTCCACCCACGAACTGATGGACAGACGGATAGAGTTAACAGAATTCTCGAAGATGTGCTGAGGGCATGTATAATGGACTTCGGAGGGAGCTGGGAATGACACTTAGAATTGGTAGAGTTTGCATATAATAACAGCTATCAAGCAAGTTTTGAGATGGCTCCATACGAAGGATTGTATGGAAGGAAGTGTAGGACGCCCGTGTGCTGGTTTGAGGTAGGAGAAAGGCAGATGTTTGGGCCTAAAATAGTGCAACAAACATCCTAGAAGATCGAGCTAATCAGAAAGAGGATGCAAGTAGCACAAAGCAGGCAGAAGAGTTATGCTAACAACTGCCGACAAGATTTAGAATTCGAAGAAGGTGATTCGGTATTTCTGAAAGTCTCACCTACTAAGAGAGTGATCAGGTTCAGGAAGGGTGGCAAGTTAGCACCAAGATATATTGAACTATACCAGATTTTGAAGAGAATCGGAAAGATGGCATACAGACTAGAACTGCCAGCCGAATTGTCCCAAGTACACGATGTATTTCAAGTTTCGATGCTGAGGAAGTATGTACCGGATCCGAGTCATCAACTGCCAAACGTTGCTAAAGACCTATGAGTGGATCTTTCATATAAGGAACAGCCAGTCAGAATTATTGATCGTCAGGATAAAGTGCTAAGGAACAAGACTATTATGATGGTCAAGGTACTTTGGAAGAATCAGTTCGTGGAGGAAGCCACTTGGGAGCCGGAAAGCCGGATGAAACTTTCTTTTACCGAGTTAGTTTGAGTGTTGTTTTTTTGTTTCCTGTTCCAGTACAATTCTGAGGACAGAACTATTGTAAGGAGGGAGTATTGTAATATCTCGAGCAGTTATTAATAATATTATTTTATTATTTTATTTTTATTTTTTCAGAACTGAAATATTTTTGGTGGATATTACTTAGTTTAATTAATAATCATTATCTGTATATATACCGGTCTATATATTATATAAATATGGTGCTGAAATCTTTCGAGCCGATAATAAAATTTATTTTTATTTTTATTTTATTTTTATTGTTGGAATTAAATTATTTTTATACGGATTGTTCGGTTTGGCAAATAAAATTTATTAGTATATATATTAATATATATGTATGCGTATTGTATCGATTTCGTACATTTGTACAAATCATGTAGTATGTGTTTTTGAACAAAAATATCTTTATTTTTGCCATGATTGATCAAAGATGAATGGCTAGGATTTATTTGGAAGGATAAACATAGATTTTATGATTATTGGAAATACAAATTAGTATTAATAGGTGTTGTTTCTTCTTGGCTAAGTCACTCACACATACTAACCCCTCACCCATCTTGGCCGGCTAAAAATATCCCAAGGCTTGAGTGACCAAACCCTAGTTCACTCCACTCACCCTCTCATACACTCACTCTCCCATCCTCCTATAAATACCCCTTCCCTTCACTCTTTGCCTCATTTGCCAAGAGAAAAAAATAGAAGAGCAAAAGAAAGAGAGAAAAGATTTAACTTGAGAGTTCTCATTTATAAGTTCAAGTAGGAGCTAGGAGGAAGGAGAAGGAAGGTAGGCTAGTTCTTCCAACTTAGTAATCATGGTGGGGGTTTCTCTAACTCTTATTTTATTTGATTGTTTGTTTTTTTCTTCTTCTTCTCATTGTTATATGTTAACAACTTGGACTAAGATTCATGTGCATATGAGTAGTGTGGATCAAATGATCACATGAAGAGATTGAATGGTAGAACTCAAATAAAACAACATAAAGATTGAATCTTTGTGAACATTTGTTCTTAATTGTTATTTTGGTTATTTTTGTTCTCATTTTTTCTACAACTTGGACTAAGAATCATGTGCATATAAAAAATGGTGGATCAAATGAACACATAAAGAAATTGAATGGTGGTACTCATACAAATTGTTGTTATTTTATCATTGTTGTTATTATTATTAATAAACTATTAACACATGGTTTATTGTAAGTAAAATATAATAACTCGGATTAAATCCATGTGCATATAAGAATAGATGAATTAAGAATATCTACATACATAATTAAAGTGGAAAAACTTAATTACAACACTAAAAGAGTAGTTTCTAGTTGTATGTGTAACTTCGAGTTCATAAAAAAAGAAAAGTAGACTTTTGTTGTATGTAGGACTTGTAATTCATAAAAAGTAGACTTTTGTGGTATGTAGGACTTGTAATTCATAAAAAAGTAGACGTTTGTTGTATGTAGGACTTGTAATTCATAAAAAGAGTAGTTATTTTAATATGTAAAAACTTGTAATTCATAAAAGATTAGTTTTCTTTGTAATATGTAGAACTTCTAATTCCTAAAAGAGTAGTCTTTTGTAATATGTAGAATTTCTAGTTCATAAAAGATTGTGTCTTTAGTAGTGGTTATAGGTTTACTTCCATACTTGTTAAAAATCAAATTTTGGTAATTCAAGTTCATAAAAGATCAAGTTTGTAGTAGCATGCTCTATTTGCTTCTAGGTTGCTAGAAGACTTCCATGATTATTCTAGTTAAATTTTAATTAAGAACCCATGAAATTTAGTTGTATGTGTTCTAGTTAAAAGTAATAAGGAAGCCATATTGCATGTTGTTATAGTTTAAATTTGAGAAAGAACCCATGAATCTAGTTGTATATTGTTCTAGTTTAAATTTGAGAAAGAACCCATGAATCTAGTTGTATATTGTTCTAGTTTAAATTTGAGAAAGAACACATGAATCTAGTTGTATGTTGTTCTAGTTTAAATTTGAGAAAGAACCAATGAATCTAGTTGTATGTGTTCTAGTTAAAATAAATAAGGAACCCATATTGCATGTTGTTCTAGTTTAAATTTGAGAAAGAACCCATGAATCTAGTTGTATGTTGTTCTAGTTTAAATTTGAGAAAGAACTCATGAATCTAGTTATATGTTGTTCTAGTTTAAATTTAAGAAAGAACCCATGAATCTAGTTGTATGTGTTCTAGTTAAAATTAATAAGGAACCCATATTGCATGTTGTTCTAGTTTATATTTGAGAAAGAACCCACGAATCTAGCTGTATGTTGTTCTAGTTTAAATTTGAGAAAGAACCCTTGAAACTAGTTGTATCTTGTTCTAGTTTAAATTTGAGAAAGAACTCATGAATCTAGTTGTATATTGTTCTAGTTTAAATTTGAGAAAGAACCCTTGAATCTAGTTGTATGTTGTTCTAGTTTAAATTTGAGAAATAATCCATGAATCTGGTTGTATGTTGTTCTAGTTTAAATTTGAGAAAGAATCCATGAATCTAGTTGTATGTTGTTTTAGTTTAATTTTAAGGAAGAACCCATGAAATTGTGTTGCATGATTATTCTAGTTGAAATTGAGGAAGAACCCATGAATTCTAGTTTATATGTCATTCTAGTTAAAATTGGACCATATCATGTGAATGTTCTTCATCTTCAATATATGGATGATAATAAGATGTTAGTAAGCTTAACATGAGATACTAGTTCATATAAGCGGGTTATGCCGGGAAATGTTGTGGCAAAATCATGCACTCAATTATGAGTAATAATGGTTGGTAAAGTCACTATTGTTCTTAGCTTGATAGAAGCTCGTATAGGGTATTGTAGTTACCTTAGGGGCCATTGATCATCAAGACTCGTATTTTACCACCTTGGAAACTGTGGATAAGTCACACCTCGTGCTCCGGCATATCTTAACCGGTTTAGGTTGATCGCGGGCTGAGAATGTAGACGAGATTCGAGTTAGGGGTAGTGGTGAGTGAGGGAGATCCTATCACCTGTGTCTTGGATCGATAGGCCACGAGTTGGACCCTTGACGATCTTAAGAAAGTCTACGTTTAAGAACTCGTTAGATTATTTACGACTTGTGCCATCATTAGGGTAGTGACTTGTAACGATTGTTACTTAACCATTTTATCTACATCTTGTCAAAAGGATAGAGTTTGTATTAGGGGTGATACTTTATGATCCGACTCGTCCTATAGGCCGACACTAGGTGGTGTTATTGGGTTGTACCTTTTTGTCAAAGAGATACGTGCGGTGCCTTCTCACGAATTGGGATCACGGGTTACATATCTCGCTGTATTAATTTCTGCAATACCATGATAAGAACGGGAGGTTCTCCTGTCAGAACTAGGGGATGGACCCCGGAATTCTGTCACGTTCTATGTCGGGGCAGCGAACGGGTCGTAGACTACTGTTCTATAAGTTATGGGTGCCACAAGGTAGGCTTCGTGCTATCCTGGCTTTTGAGTGAGGTCTAGTACACCGGGTAGTAGTGGCAAATATAGACACCATGAGCGTACTGCATTAGTAGGACTTGACCACGTCTACAACCTCATTAGTCACGTTGTATTTGTCAGGAACAGGTTGTGTACAAAAGTAGAATTCATAATGCGGGTTCCAATTCCTAAATATGGAGAACGGCGTGATATAGACAATGTAGTTATGGGATGTATACGATTCCAGATTCTCGCGTGCATTAGAATAAGTACATTCTAGCCTTAGTTGACATTGCATTAGATTCTAAATCATAACACCCACGAATACTTAAACTACACCTGCACATTTTACCATGCTTAAGTTATGTTTGTGAAAAGTTAAAATTCACAGCTAGTCATCGGCCTTAAAGCGTCGGTATATGTGCTGATGTCCCCACTTAATTAGATTGTGGATGCAGGACCACTGATCTGGGAGAACTCTAGGTGAGGCATAGCTTCCAAGTAAAAAGTCCAATGTTCATTTGTTTCTTTCATGTATACTCTGATGTAATTTATTGAAATGATGGTAACACTCAGCTTGTAATATATTATGTTGAATAAAAAGTTTTAGATTTTTCCACTTTTTTGTGTATTGTGGCTAATTGAATATAAAGGTCTTGGCTCGTATCTCGAATTCTCCATATATGAAGTTCGGGGCGTTACAGTGTGAGCTGTCAGAGCTTTCCCTTGAGTAACGTCGAGGGTTACAATTCCTTCAATCATTACGGGGGCTTAAGGAGATCCCTCTTAAGTTTGAGGCCCTCACATTCAAAAAGATGATGTTGACTGAACTTCCATTATCAACCAGGACTCGACGCATTTCATGGTTCTCCATGCACATGCTGATCACGAGTGCATTGCGGTAAGGAGTTTGGATGCCTTCCAACTCCCGATCTGAGAAAGTGATGCTAATATCTGAACCTCTCGGGGGAGGGATGTGTACAAAATTTACCTCACGGACGAAGGCCTTCTTAGATGAGCTGGAGGCTCCCCCCATAGGTCCTCCAAGGGTTGCATGAAATATCTCCATCTGCTCTGATCCCTGGAACTTAGCTGGCCTCTCTGCCCATTTGTTGGTTCCCCTCGGAGGAGGAGGTTCGAGGTCGTTTACCTGGGCAAATTTGGTGAGGTATCCGCGTCGAAGCAATGCCGCTACTTCATCTTTAAGGGCTCGGCACTCATCCGTAAGGTGAACATGATCCTTGTGGAAGGCACTCCACTTTGTTTTTTCCCGTCTTTTGCTTGGGGTATTCATCTTGGGTGGAGGTCGAAGGATCATGTCCTTGTCAACCTCCATAAGAATGGAGGATATGCTTGCATTTAGTGGGGTATACTTTTCAAAACGAGGCATGGGAGGGGGCGGCATTGACCAGAGGTGTACTTTTGGGATTTTCGGGGCTCATCTTCGTTAGTGACTTTCCGTTTGTTCCTGGATGAAGACATCTTCTACTCTTGGGGACGGATCACCTCTTCGAATCAGATGTACTTCTCAACTCTCTGAAGGAGGTCTGAGAAGTCCCAAGGAGGTCTTTAGACGAAGAAAGATTTATGGTCGTCATACTTGACATTGTATCTGAATGTGGCCATTGCCACCGCAGAGTCAAGTGAGGGAATGGATCTGGACTCTACTGTGAAGAGTTGGGCATAGCTTTTGAGGGACACCCCGTCCCTTTGCTTGAAGTCTAATAGGGAGGCACTGGTCTTCTCCAACTTGCAATTAGTGACGAAGTGCGTGTGGAAGAGTTTTTCAAGTTGGTCGAAGAAAAATATGGAGCCTGGAGAAAGGCAAGAGAACCATTCTCATACCGAGCCCTTTAAGGCTGCTGAAAAGGTTTTCATAGGAGGGAGTCGGATGCTTGGTGGATCATCATGAGAGTTTTAAAACTCTCAATGTGGTCTACCGGATTGGTCTCTCCATTGTACAGCTCGAATGTCGGGACCTTGAAGTTGGTAGGGATGGGAGCTTCAATAATCTTTTTGGAGAATGGAGGTCTGACGGGACGATATCTTTCTTCTGTTTTGCTCCTTCCTTTTTCAGCAATGCCAGGCGGTCTTCCATCTTTTGAAGACGCCAAAGGACGGTGTCTTCCTGTTGATCAGATACGGTGGATCCACGGGACTCTTCGCGTCGTAGAGGAGAAGAAATGTGAGGACTAGGTTATCGAGTGTGAGGCGGAACTATGCTGAGGAACGGAAGGATCTCATCCTT
Source organism: Hemerocallis citrina (assembly GCA_017893485.1). NCBI lineage: Eukaryota > Viridiplantae > Streptophyta > Magnoliopsida > Asparagales > Asphodelaceae > Hemerocallis > Hemerocallis citrina. Next base: position 38,112,579 of record CM030365.1, read on the forward strand.
GAACTCTCGAAACTCGGCTATAGTGACTGGCATTTCTTAATTCCTTCCCGTCCTAGGAGCTATCCTGCTAGATGGAGTTGGATGCCTCCTTTCTCGAGGACGAGTTCTTCTATGATCCCTTGGGGAACGGCTACCCCTTCACCTCTTTGGAGAGGGGATCTCCTTCGTCTTTGTGGAGGGGGACTTCTTTCGCGTCCCCTGGGAGAGGGGGATCTCCTTCATCTATGTGGAGAGGAACTTCTTCTGCTCCCCCTCTGCTCGGGATGGGAGTCTTCCTCACAAGCTCTCCTCTCGTTGAGATGGGTCCGGAGGTCCGACTTCTGCTGGCGATCAACGATTACTTGACGAAGTTTGGGTTGTAGTCTAGGGAGTGAGGAATGAGTAAAGATGTACACTGATCCCCTATTTTCGACAAAGGGTCGTGTGGATGGTTCGAGGTGACCCCGACGAGAGCCCCCCGACGTAGCCTCTCTAGGTGGAGGCAGGGCTAGCTGAAGGAGGGGCTCCTCCTGCTGTGTTTGAAAGGAAGGATGGAGTTCCTCTAGAGGAGGAGGTAAAGGAAGAGGGTTGGCTCGTCGGCTTAAGGTTGTCGCCTTTCCTTTCCTCTCAGGAGGTATGCTGGAAGCTTGTTCTCACCGGTGAGGTTTGGTCAGATTTTGTTTGTTGTTCTCACAGAAGGGGTCAATCTTTTATTGCTTTATTCGGTGTGGGAGCAATCAGATGATGTGGATTCTTTTTTAGGAACAGTCAAGAATTTGACCTTTTGACTTTCAACGGTGTTGACTGCGATTGACTTGATGATCTGACTCGTTTGCACCATAAGATTTGATTCATGTGGTGACGATCGTCTCCGATAACCTGCAAAAAGTCTGAAACACCGGGATTAATCCCGGCGACATATCCTCCGACGCACAAGTCAGAAATCAAGAATAATATGAGAGTTTTTTTAGAGAACAATATTGATTCTTTTTTTATGGTGGGGGTAAAGGGGTATTTATAGTCGCCTTGCGGGTCAGTTTCAAGATAATGATTTATCTCTACTTCCCGATGTATTTGGATAAGAAATAGAGTTTAAATTCCTTCATGATAAGAGATTAAATTCCTTCATAATAAAAGATTTTGTTTTAAACTGCCTCTTAGGGATGATCATGAATTTAAATAACTCTTTAAATGATCTGGATTTATTTATAATGGGCTGTCACCCAAACCCAGTAAGGCAAGCCCGTTTTTTGATTATCGGGCTTGAAAGATGCCAAATTTCTATTCATGAACCCGTTTACAGGTGAAATTACCATTTTACTTCTGAGAGCTTTAAGATTCATGTCCGATTTAAACGGTCCAGATTTAGTTCTATTTTTATCCATATCGTACGGCAAACTTATTTGAACGGATTGATTTTTGCGACATTGTACACTATTTCTTATTAAATCTTGGTAAGTTCTTGACTTTCTCAATGCCAACGGTTTCAGCATCCCATCGATATTTTTGAGTCAACTTTCATCAGTCATGAGAACTCAATTGTACCAACAAAGTAACCTTTTGATTTGATATTGTGCCTATAAATTAATTCTAGAGTAAAATATGGAAAATGAAAGAAAAACTAATAAAGTAAGAATGGTCTACTTATTCAACCTAGTTGAATTACCGGGTAGTTTACTTATCATATACAGATTACAATTATCCAAAAATATACACAATACTTTCTTCATAAGGTTAGTGCGTACAAAAAATGTGAAAGAGAAGAATTAGGAGACAGTTGGGTTGATTTTTTTATCTTTTGTAGTGAATTATTGTGGCATAGGGTTAAAGAGATAGAGAGACTGGGGGTCGGTGTGATTTAAGGGAAAGACATGGTTTATCAGAGAGTGACACGGAAGGGATTAAGAGAGTGGATGAGATTGCATTGGGTAAATACAAGAGAGGAATAGGAGAGTTGAAAGAGATGAGTTAAAGAAAGCAAGAGAGATTAGAATATTTACCTAAACGGTGATGTTCGGCGACAACCACGGAACTGGCCACGTCCAATGAAGATGATGTGACCACGATGACATGGCCACGATTGACGGCATGGCCAGTTCCTCGTGGCCAAATTCCTCGTGGCCAAATGACATGGTTCGTCCAATTTTCATTGAAGACGTCCGTCCAAATCTCTCGGTTTGGACAATGAAGAAGTCCGTCCAATGAAAATTCATGCCGCGCTTCGCCAAGGTATTTTCCTTCGACGAATCGTACCTCATCAGATTCGTTCTTGATAGACGAGATGAAGCACCAAAGGAGCTGGTGGAAGCCATCCCCCCTCACCCTCGGCAGCTCTTAGAGATGACAGATCATATCGACAGGTAGTATCACCGAGTAAGGAGCTCACTATTGATGGTTCCCACGAAGTGGAACGGGCTCACAGAGAGATTATCGAGGCGGCCAAGGACAGGGGCGGCGACCAAATTCTGCGGCGGGTGGCTCAGCTGGAGCTCCGAACAAGCATGCTGAGAGAAAGGCTCGTCCCGCTGAATCCAACGGTCAAGAACTCAGTAGAGCCCCCAACGCGTCAGATCCAACGGTGATCCAGTCTCACAGGCTTGATTTGGAAAGATCAGAGAGCACCTTCGCAAGGAGAGGCAAAAGCACTGCAAAAAATGGTGGCCAGGCCCTACTGCAGTCGCAGGAGGTGGACGCAGTGGCCCAGAGGGGAGCGGCAGAGAGCGCACCAACCATTAATGGCAGCGCCCAGCTTTTCCACAGCACGCAGGCTTTGGGAGGGGGGTTGGTGGAGGAAGCTACCACTTTGGGGAAACAAACAAGGGAGAGGCCAATCTCGACCAAAGAGTGGGTGACACAAAGGTGGTTTCCATCAGAAAAAGAGAAAGATGCTTCTGAGAAGCAGAGGGGAAGAGAGACAGTAACAGCAGTGGGAAATGATGCAGAGATCTCTCTGGGTAAAGCGTCGAGAGTGGTTAGTTTCAACCAGAGCGAAAAGAGCAATCCTGAGAAAGCTCTCAACACTGTCGTTGGTAGTAATGTTTCTTTGTTAAGGAAAGAAGGAGAGAAAAGAGACTGCTTCGAAGCAGAGGAACAGTCTGGCCACTTTGAACAAGACGAAGGTAGACGAAGTGGTGCTACGGGTTTCACGCCAGAGGTAATGAACCTAATACATTTTGAACCCACCAAAGCCCCCACCAATGAATCGAGGCCACGTGTCGAGCAAGAGCGGTTGGGAAAGATACCAACTAAAGAGGACAGGGCGTGCGACGCACCCACCGTCTGCCCCCCCAATCACAGGTCGACAGCTGGCATCGGAGGCACATGTTCCGTTCCGCTGCTTCTCTCGAGGAACTCTTCGTTCGATAAGCACGGTACGATGTGCCGCGGAGAATCTTTTGTTAACGAAGTTGTTGATGGACGTTCTGATGGGCCAAGAAGTGGGCTTTTTATTGGTGATAGTGGGCACAAAGAGGGGTCCAAATTGCCTTTTAATGTAACTGGGTTTTGTAACTCTATTGATTTGAACATCCCGACACTACACCAGACTGGGAGCGGGCCCAACGAGGGGACCGCAACAGTCGAGTCTACTATTATTATTGAGTCTACATGCGACGGGCCCAATGAGGGGTCCGGGGTGAAAGCGCACACTCTTAATGATGAGTCCATACTCACAGACAGTGATGAGGATCCAGAAGGACGACTTAATCTCGATGTAGAGTTCTCTTTCTCTGAGGAGGATTCAGAGGATACGGAGTTCATTGCTAACACTCAGAGGGAGATCTCGCCGGAGCTTGTCCTGTCCACAATTCAGACTCAGCTCCGGAAAATAGCTCGGGACAGTCTCGTAGAGCGGTTGGATTCAGAGTGCAACAATCTCCCAAGAGGGCTCATGTGGAGTCCTTGGATGACTATCTTGAGGTCGCCGCTGCAGCCAAGGCCGCTAAGCTCGACAATGGAGGTACGACAAGTTATTTAGCTTCTATTTTAAATTGCATGTCAGATTCTGATGTTATATGTATAGCTATCACATGTGGGTTAGAAGTGTGGGACACTGAGCATATTGCCTTACTCCTCAATAAAATTCGGGGTTGGGAAACACAAAGAGTTAGGTCATCTGACGATAACGCTTTTGGAGACGGCGCGGGGCCGACTATCATTCTCGAGGATGTAGCCGGCCCTACACCCTCTACAACGATCTCCCATGACAATTCCCCCTAATGAATACACTATTTTGGAATGTTAGGGGACTGGGGGATAGGGGTAAGAGGGGTATGATGCGGGATGTCATTAGCAATTCCAAGGCGGAAGTAGTAGGGCTGCAGGAGACTAAACTCCAGCACGGGCTCAAACTCAAAAGAGTTGGTGGTAACAGAATCAAGGAGTGGTTGTTACGTCCCTCTGTCGGTGCCTCAGGGGGGATTGCTATAAGGTTTAATTCGGATCTTCTCTCTTGCGAAGAGGAGCATTGTGGAACGTTCTCCTTGACTACCCGACTTAAGCGACGTTCCGATGATTGGACGCAGACGGTGACTGTTGTCTACGGGCCGAACGTGGCCACAGACAGAGAGGCCTTCTGGCAAGAACTGGCCGACATCCGTCAGCGCTGGTCGGGACCTTAGATTGTGGGTGGGGATTTCAACATCACTAGATTTGCTTTTGAGCACAAGGGAAGAGGCGCTAGCGACAGGCACCGAGAGGAATTCAATAGAGTTATCACGGAACTTGAACTGATTGATATCCCAATCAATGATAGACTTTTTACTTGGTCTAATTTGCAAGCGGATCCAGTTATGGCCAAGTTGGACAGGATTCTAGTCTCTATGGATTGGGAAGCTTTGTTTCCTCTCGCATCGGCCAGAACGATCCTAGACCAACTTCAGATCACACCCCGATCCTCCTCGATGTGGGGAATCGGGGAGCCCGCAAGCCTAGGAAATTCAGATTTGAAAAGGCCTGGCTGGAAATTCACGGATTCCACCATATGGTTATGGAGAACTGGTCACTCCCAATGGCCGGCAGGGACGCGACATCTCGATGGTGTGGAAAAATTCGTAGACTGAGAAAGAGGCTCTGTAGATGGAATCGGTCTAGATTCTCGAACATCTGGCGTGATAAAGAGTCCTATCTAGAAGGAATTGATGAGCTTGAGAGGGTGGAAGAAACTAGAGTCCTTTCGCAGGAAGAGCGAAACAGGCTATTAGAACTTCGTGATAACATTGCCAATCTGTATAGGCTAGAAGAGATCAAATGGCAACAGAGATCCAGGATTTCATGGCTCAAAGAGGGAGACGCGAATACGGCCTACTTTCATCGGGTTGCAAGTGCAAGAAGGAGATCCAATCTTATCCTATCAATTCAGACAGTTACAGGAACATCGCAGGATGAAAAGGTGATTTCCACTACCTTCCAGTCATTCTATAAGGGTCTCTTTGGGAAGAAGAATGACTTTAGGATCCCAATGGGTGAGGACTTCTGGCAGGAGTATCAGATTGCTCCTGATCAACACTTTTCCTCGGAGGAACCTTTCACGGAGTCAGAGGTCAAAATGGCCATTGACCAGATGGGAGCTGACAAGTCGCCTAGGCCAGATGGCTTTCCTATGCTGTTCTTCCAAGTGTTCTGGGAAGAAATTAAAGGAGAATTTATGAATGTAATGATGGAATTTTTCACAATAACCTGAGGTTGGGGATGTTCAACTTTGCAGAAGTTGTGTTGATCCCCAAACGGGAGGATTCTAAGTGCGTTGGGGATTTTAGACCTATTAGCCTGATAAACTGCTCGGCTAAGATCATCACTAAGGTCCTAGCTATCTGCTTAGGAGGCATTATGGACAGTCTTATCAGTAGAACACAAACGGGATTCATTAAGGGCAGATGTATCCTAGACTGCGTGGCTACTGCTGAACAAGTTATCCACCACTGCCACAAGAGCAATTCCAAGAAGTTCCTCCTCAAGCTGGATTTTGAGAAGGCATACAACTCTGTGGACTGGGAATGTTTTCTAGAGGCTCTCAGGGGGAGAGGTTTTGGGGACAAATGGATAAGATGGATCAAATAATGTTTACATTCTAGCAAAACGGCAATTTCAGTGAATGGAAGACCCGGTCCTTCGTTCCCGTGCAAGAAGGGACTCCGTCAGGGGGATCCGCTGTCCCCACTTCTATTCACTATTGTAGCGGATGTGCTCAGAGGAATACTAGAAAATTGTCAAAGAAAAGGGTGGATATCGCCTGTGGCCAGCAGCACTGCTAATCAAGGATGCACGATCATTCAATATGCTGACGACACCCTAATCTTTGGAAATGGGACTAGAGCGGAAACTATTTGCTTTAAAGGGGTCATTTACTGCTTTGAAGCTTGGTCAGGCCTTAGAATTAATTTCCACAAGAGCGCGCTAGTACCTATTTCACTCTCAGAAGCTGAAACTCGGGAACATGCCACCATTCTCAACTGCGTGATAGAAGAATTCCCAATCAAATATCTAGGGCTTCCGCTCCGTCCAGGGAGGCTCACTAAAGCTGACTGGTTGCCTATTATAGACAGGGTGGAGGACAGACTGTCCGGATGGAAAGGCAAATCACTCTCTCTTGGGGGCAGAGTGGTACTCATCAACTCTGTGTTATCCAATCTGCCCATATACTACATGTCCTTTTTTGAACTCCCAAAGTGGGTGATCCAAAGGATTGACCGTATTAGGAAAAGATTCATCTGGAAAGGTGCAGACTCAAATAAGGCAGGCTACCACCTTATTAAATGGAATATCGCATGCATGAAAAAGAGGCACGGAGGGCTAGGCATCATTGACCTCAGAGATATGAATTTGGCACTCCTGGGAAAGTGGTGGTGGAAAGTGTTTCATCATTGCGGGGAAGGATGGCAGGACTTTATCCAACCTTACCTTCGAGGGAAAGGGACAAGAAGTTTATGCTTTCGAGTAGGATCCAAAGTCTCCCGCTTCTGGAAAGGAGTTGCTAAAGCCAGCGGACCTTTCAACTCAGCAACTTCATCTTTGATCGGCAATGGTCGAACCACCAGATTTTGGTAGGACAAATGGTGCGGTCCTCATACTCTTAAGGAAGGTTTTCCAGAGCTGTTTGCTAAAACGAATCAACCGAATATCTCGGTGGCGGAAACATGGAAAAGGGAGACTTGGAGACCGTCGTTCCAAGGAACTCTTTCTCCAAGTTTGCTACAGCAAATGCATGAATTACAAACGCACATAGTCCAGTCTGGGGCTGATATGTGCCCAAGGCCCAGATCACATGCGTTGGGGACTCGAGAACAAGGGAGTGTTCTCGGTTAGATCACTTTACCACCGGATTCACTACCGAGGATGCAGGCCCAACTGGGCAGCGATACTATGGAAGACAAAAATATCTCTGAAAATTAGAGTCTTCCTCTGGCTTGTGCTCAACAATGCCATACTCACTAGAGAGAACCTAGCCAAGAGGCAACCTCACATTGAGACCAATTGCGGGTTCTGCAACGTACACAGAGAAAATCTGAATCATCTGTTTCTTCACTGCACTAGAAGCAAGGCCATCATGATAGAGGTGCTGAGAGCACTAGGAACAAGTGATTATCCAAGAGACTATGAGGAACTGTGGGTTGGCTCCAGATTTGCATCAACCCGTCACGATATGAAAGATGCATGGTTTATTGCCATTGCGGCAACCACATGGGTGTTATGGCTAGATAGGAACAATCGCATTGTAGATGAGTTTTATCATAAGCCGTTCACATATTTAACCAGAGTTTTACTGATGCATCAGAATTGAGTCTCATTTTATAATTACTTTTAAATGAGGTTGGTATTTATGAACTTTTTTAAAAGATCACCTTTTTAAAAATTAATTGCCCCAAGCATATATATATATATATATATATATATATATATATATATATATATATATATAGCTTATATATATATATATAAAGCTAAGTTTTGATTCTTTTGCTTGCGCTACATGGTGAATCTATATTAATCCTGTGTTAAATAATGTGCGGCGTGATAAATCCATTTATACATCTGTTCTATTCTGTGTTCTTACTTTTCATATTATCTCTACTACAAATTTCGTTATCATTATCCATTCATAAGGTTTGGGAAAAAAAAACCTCACTCAACTATTTCTATCCATTTCTAATATAGAATCTTGAAACAAATTGATTGCTCATTTTTACAAAAAATACAAAGCTTTAAGTATATTAATTAAAGATAGGGACATTTATTTTCCAAATTAGATCAAAACCCTTTTGTCTCTCTATATTATATTCCCTTTTAGCTTCTTGGAGATATGGTTAACTCAGGAAGTTTTTATCAAGATGGTACCGTTATTCTTGGTGGTGTGTATTGTATTTATGCATTTTTACGGACATTTCAATTATCACATGTTCTTTTGTTATGTTGTAAGATGCACGTAAAAATTTGACTATATATATTAGGGTTTTTTAATTTGAAGCACAATTGACTCATAAAATATATGATAAATGAAATTATATGAGTCTATGACAATTAAGTGCTATAATATTGTTTGATGTGTAATATTAGTCTACACATATCACTTTAAGCATTTAGAAAAAGCAATTATGAGTATGGCCTAAGTCGAAGCATTGTTGTTGAAATTTAGAAAAAGTATCTTTATTCATTATTCTGTTATTTTTTTATAATGTTTCTACTTATTTAGTTACAGACAAAAATAAATAAAAATACAATAGTTGATTAATACCATTATCTAACTATGAATATTTAGCTGTGTTTTTTTATATCTCATTCTCTAGTTTTCTTATTATATGCATCACATGATCATTAATTTTTGTTAGATTTAAGTAAATTTGGCTATAAAGATACGTTGAGATCCATAAAATAATTTATTTCTTTTTATATATTTATAAAATAATTTTGATACATGTTCTTGTTGAGAGAATATGTATTAGCTATACACTACAAGAATCGCAAACTACACCGGCGTATATACCCCGGCGATTGACTAATTGTGCCGGGATAGGATAAGAACAGGAATGGGCTGTATCCTGATATGGTTATACACTGGCGTTTTATAAAAAATGATGGGGAAGTATGATATTCACCGGCATTTTAAAAAAATGCCGGTGAATCGAAAGAGATAATATAGTCCCACACATCCTCTCCCATTCACCGACATTTTAAATAATCAACGCCGGTGAATGTACTGAGCTAAATCTCCAAATCCGCCGCGAACCCTAACATTTCGCTCGCTTTTTTTCGATATAATATCCAACCCTAATAATTTCGCGTGTGCCGCCGCCGATGGGCCTCCTTCCCTTCGTCGATTTCCCCTTCAACTCCTCCGCCATCGGAGTGGGTTCCATCATCCTCCCCACCTCTTTGGCTTGTTCACACACACTCTCTTTCTCCCCCCAAAACTCCCGATCCTGTTGAATTTTCGAAATGTCGTCGTCTCCGTAGGTCCCGCCATCGCCGTCTCCGCAGGCTCCATCGTTGCTGTGAGTCCTCTCCCGTCTCACCACCGTCAACAACTTCTGACATTGAGTACGGTATAATGCTTTATTCTTGTCGTTGGTTTGAATTGTTTATCATGTGCAAAATACACAAATAAGTCTTTTTTGTGACACCATTTAAACACACAAATCATAAGTAGTTGTTTTATAGAATTTTGCATTCAAATTTGTGGGTATTTTGCTAGTGAACTCATGACACTTTAGAAGCACTTCTTACTTACGCCATCTTGTTTTTTTTTAAATGAAAGATATTCTTCTAAATTTCTTCATCTTAATGAATAATTAAACTAAATAAGTTTACGTTATTTCGTTTGCACTACTTTTCATTTAGACATTTAGACCTCCATATCATGTGTTCTCTTACCTGTCTTGATATTTGTATTAGCTTCACTGAGATGGTTTATTTTTGTTGTTGCTGGGATTTCGGAAATTGTAGGTTTGCACGAGTTCAGTTTAAAAATTCTGTGGTACAGTGTGAGCAGTGAATAAATCTAGGAAATCCATTATACAGTGTATAGTCAAATGGTCTTTTAACAACACGGTAATAGGCTAATAGCCAGCTAAGAACCTTCAGTTTACACGGAGCTTATTGGTATTTATTAAATGTAAAATGCTTTCGTTCTTTCATTGGTTGTTGGATGAATAAAATGAGTCAGTTCAATTTCATCTAGGGTATTGTTCTGATATGTACTTTGTAGTGTCACGCGCTGTGAACCTAGTGCATACATTATGTCGGATAAGTGCTTATTAGAAAGAAGCTTTACCAAAGATTAGCCTGGACTAAATTTTAGGTCTATTATATTAACAGATTTACTTAATCTTAATCCATAAGCAAGAAGTAGTCTTGATTGCGCCATGACTTACATAATTGAATGTAACATGTCAACAAATTTATTTGCATAAGTAGAGGAACTTGTCTGTTGGATTATTCAATGTTGTATATATTCAAGGAAAAATGCAATAGGTTTATATAATTAACTTGGAGTTATAAATTTCTCCATATGGAGGAAGTTTTCTGTATGAGAGATCTCATATGAATAGATTATAGATATATGCTTCATATGCAAGTTCCCTGGTAGACATTATCATCTCCCTCTATTTCATTCCTCCCCCCCCCCCCCCCCCCCCCCCCCCCCCCCTCCCTCTCTTCTCATATTTCCAATCGAGGGCACTGCAGCATATTTTGATGAATAATTATATACCCGGGGGAATTAGTGAAGTTGCCATCATATTTTAGATAAAGTAATGGATTTATGTTGAATGAATAATCTTTCATATAATATCATTAGGCAGTTTCATATTTTATTACAATTTAGAAACTAAGTAAATGCAAATGAGTTCCAAACCACTGAAGTATTTAGCTAGAGTTATGCTCACGATCCCTTTTGTCGTTGCATTTTTTCATGCATTTCTACATCATTTTTTCTTCATTGCACATCAATTTCTACCATTTTCTACATTGTCTATTACTTTTTATAATGTTCATGCATTTCTAGAATTATCCTTATGTTTACATGGTGGTTGATCTATCTATTCTACTCATAACTTATGTTCTGCTATAGATTATTTTTGGCAACTTACTTTGTCAAGTGTACAACTTACTTTTTAGTCTATGTTTGATTTAGTCTATGTTTGATAGGGTTTTCTTCAGCGGTGGTGGTGATTAACCGTTATGTTTTGGATCAATAATCTACTTCTACTATGTTTTCTCCTTATAGTGTAGCATTCTTCTAAAATAAAATTATGACACCATTTAAACTCATCGTAACGCTAAAATTATGGAACTTACGACTGCATACATAAGTTAAACTTTTGATACAATCGTGGACCTAATATCATCCCTCACTTAAAGATCTTTAGATAGAAGAGTGATCAAAAGCATTGATGACATGTGGTTTGTCTCAGTCGATCTCTTTCTAGGTGGTTGTATGCATTGATGACATTTAACTACTTGTTTCATGAATCGTTTTGTTCAGATTTTATCTTTTGACTCGTTAGCTCCTCTATGTATTAATATGTGATGCATGTCCAGCTTGCTCTAAAACCCATCACTCCTCTCATTATTCATTCCAAAATCTGTACTTGTAGTTTCTTGAAAAAAATACTAATCTAGCTTAAATCACTTAAATTTAGGATGCAGTCACATTGAGAAGATACAATAAGAATCTTAGATCTGCACTAAATCACAACAACAACAAAAAAAATTTATAACAAAACATAGCAGATTAGAAAAGCCATCTCATACCTGCCCCTCACTAAATATTTTTAATAGGATAGTATAGATTTGTCAATTATAGTGGATTCTTAACTAAATCAAGTGCGTGCATTTCAACTGATTTATATATGGCTAATGTGAAATAGTGGACTCTTAACTAAATGAGAGGAAAAAATGCAGGGCAGCTTGGCTTAACCCATATACACCAGTAACAGAGAAAGTTGCATTCCATTAAAACATTCATTCAATTTTGATATGTTGAAGTGTTCATTTATGCTCTAATTAATATTGTAAAGGTCCATAAAATTTTATTTTATGGACTTTTTGAGTATATATATATGAGGAATTATTAGCAACTTAGTATACATTGGATGCTAGGTAGCAGATCTTTAGTTTTTTTTCTCTTCAAATTTTTTACTCTCACAGCATGCGATATCAGCACTTGGATGTAGACTATATTTTCCCCGCGTCCTACTATTTTATTCTAGTTATAATATTCTGGAGTATGAATGGATATTTATTAATTATTTTTTTTGTTTTGTTTTTTTGAACAGATGACCCTGTCAATCCATCAAATGTGAGTCGTGCAGATCAAGAAAATTCAAATGATGAGAATTGAAGCGACTCGAAGGGTATTCAGTAGTGGTCGGGCAATTCTAGATGTTTTTTTTTGTATTTGTTGTTGTTTTAAGTACTGTATGTGATATTTGAATGTTAAGTACTGTATGTATTGAGTATGGTACTTTATGTGTTAAGTACTGTGATGAATTTGGATAATTAATGGAATGTATGACACTGTATTAGCCTTAATTCTTGTGTTTGATTGTGAATTACGCATTAATATGCCTGAAATTGGTTGAATTATTTGTGAATTAGTTTACAGGTGATTAAAATGATATTGAATTGAATTGTATTGTATTTTTACTGTTTTGTTCATAATTGGCTGGGAAAAATTAAAAGAACATAGGTATACACCGGCGTTTTTTAAAACGCCGGTAAATAAGCATAACTGTAAAAGAGGGCAGTTAGATATACACATACACCGGCGTTTTACGACCGACGGTGTATGTTATGAAAATACCGGCGTTCGTAAAAAATGACGGTGTATACCCCTCCCATTTTGCGACACTCAATTCGGTGGCATTTGCACCGGCGTTTTCATAAACGCCGGTGAATCTTCAAAAAAATGCCGGGAGTTGCATGGTTTGTTGTAGTGATAGGTGCATCACACATGTACAATGCTAGTTAATTTGGTAACTGAGAATATATATAATTTTATAAAATAAAATGATATATCTTTGCATGCATCGCACGGTCTATATGATAGTAGTAATAATAATATAATCGTGATAATAGTAATACTATTAATATTTTCTATACGAACTTAGCTAGCAAATATATGTTCAATATAAATAAAACTAGTATAATCCTGTGCAATATTGCACAGAATTTTTAAAACATGAGAAAATAACAAAATTATTTAAAAAAAATCCTCTAATAATATCTATACAATTGTATGATTTTTTTAGGTTTGATTAAAGGATAAGATGTTAGTTAAAATTTTAGATGGGGAAAGAATGAGGGGTTGCCTTCTACATTTGCTCTCTTTTTTTTAATTTTTTTATTTTTTAAAGGGAGAAAAGTCTTTGGACCAAAAATAATCTTAGCATAATATATTGTATAGAAGAAATTGGTTGTTGAAGTTAAAGGTATTAACTAAAAATTGGCTAAATAAACTCTTAACAAGTTTTTCACGGGATTAAAAGAGATTGGGATTAGGTGGTTGAGCAAAAATACAGAGAATGAGCCTATACATCATATTTATAGGTGTTCTTATATAAACACCTATTAAAAACTAATAGTCCTATAAAGAACACTCCTCATAGAACCTAAATTTAGCCCCAAATAATGAAATAAGAGATTACATAATTCCACACAAACCACGAAAAATTGTGATGCAAATCAATAAGAGAGGAGTTGGTTCCATATATATGCTCTACTCTGGATATGGGATGAATTTCCTAGTAATAAATCAAGAAAGAAAAGGAAAAGGAAAAATAAATAAAGTAAAGAAAAATAATAGTATTAGAAGAAGTATTAGAGAAAGGAAAAGGTTTGAGTAGGGATGGCAATTGACCTATGCTCGACTCGAGTTCGATGAGCCCGCTCCGTATAGGAATGGGCTTGGGCCAAAATAATGTTATATCTAATTGGGTTTGAGCTCAGCTTTCGAGCCCATATATTAAATGGGTGGCCCATATACCCTATGAATATTAGGTTTTTTTTCTAGATATGCAAGCCTAATAATTACCCTTTTGAGCTATCGATTATGCTATTCATTAAACATTATTAAATATAACTCTTCTTTTTTGACACTTGAGTTGCTTTCTATAATCCATTAAGTAGTTTTCCATACAATTATTCTTCTTCCAATACTTTTGTCCCATTCTCAATGCTAATTACATAGAATTAAAAATTTTATTTTCTCTTTGTTTTTTATGCTAGTGTTATATATATATATATATATATATATATATATATATATATATATATAAGGGAGTCTTCCATTGCAAACAGTGTGTTTATATTTCCTATGGATGATACGAACTGTTCACATTGTTTAACATGACCAAATTAGTTTATGAATAAGAAATCAAGTCATTTGAGATTCGTTTGCCCATGCATCATGTTATGATAACAAATAATGATATATATTTTGTATGGACAAATATATCATTATTTTTTTATAATGGCACGTCGCATGGTCAAACGAATCTCAAACGACTTGATTTCTCATCTATAAACTAATTTGGCAATATTAAACAATGTGAATGGTTCGGATTATCCATAGGATAGATAGACGCACTGTTTGCACTCCATTGCGTTTGCAATGGAAAACTCCTACTCGGGATATAGGAAGAATTTCCTTGTAAGAAATCAAGAAAGAAAAGGAAAAGGAAAAAGGAAAATAAAATAAAGTAAAGAAAAATAATAGTACAAGAAGTATTACGGGAGAGAAAGGAATAGGGGTGGCAATTCACCCAAGCATGAATCGAGTCTGATGAGCCTAATCCGCATAGGAGCGGGCTTGGGCAAAAAATAATGTTATATCTAATTGGGTTTGGGCTATAGTTTTTTAGCACATATAATAAATGGGTCGGTTCGGGTTTGAAATATTAAGTCCAATTGGCCTGTATACCCTATGTATATTTGTTTTTTTCTAGATATGCAAGCCTAATCATTATCCTTTTGAGCTATCGATTATAGTATTCATTAAAAATTATTAAATACAACTCTTCTTTTTGACACTTAGTTGCATTCTATAGTCCATTGAGTAGTTTTCCATACAATTCTTCTTCTTCCAAGATTTTTGTCCCATTCTCAGTGCTAATTACAGGAAATTAAAATTTTGCTTCTCTTTGTTTTTATGCTAGTGATTATATATATATATATATATATATATATATATATATATATATATATAGTGTGTGTGAGTCTATTATGAGATGGTGAGAAAAAGATCAAAGCTATTGGATAGCGATCTGATGGCTGAGATCTTCTCCGTCCATCTTAACAGAAATGGGGAGATATGTATTGGCAAAAATGGAATTTCAGCAACTTCTCATCTTCAGCACTTTCTATCTCTCTATCTCCTTATCTCGTTCTCTCTCTCTCTCATCGTTGTTGTACACAACGATCCCTCAAATCTACAAACCCTAGCTTCAAATCACTACGAGCCCCTACTCTCTTTCCTGGAAATTGAACCTCTACCTCTCTCTCCCATCGCACCCCGAAGAACAAACACCATATTCGCAAACCTAGCTCCAAATCACATTGAATTCCGTAAATCGAAAACCTAGCTGCGTTTGCTTCTGGACCCTCCTTATAATTCCCAATCTGATTCGGCCATCTTCTCATCTTTCTCCGCTTCGAAACTACTCAGCATGTTGGGTTAAAATTTTCTTTTTTTGGATCTTGTCAAACATTTTTTGATATGTATGAACTTTATGATATGTATTTCCTATGAGTGATTTAAGATATTTTGAGTATGATATTAGTTACCTTGTTTGTAATTTTGAATAATTTGCATTTGCCAAGAAGTAGAGAATCGATGTGTCTGATTGTGGAGTCAGCAATGGTGTCTGGTGCTAATAGTTTACCTAGCTGTAGATTATTTGGATAGATGTAGTAGTATGTATGAATGTACTAAGTGTTGGTGGTTTATCTGTATTTTGTATGTAAGAAGTGAGAGGGGTGTAATTTCCTGGGATTAAGCAGTATTTTGTAGCCGAGCAATCTCAATGTACTTTATCTATCTATGAGTGCTTCCACACTCGTCACTACTATTTTATAACAAAATGGCAAAATGGCAAATAGAAAAATTGAGAAATGCTGGACTCGTCGTTTGTTATATTTTGCAATTCTTCAAAAAAAAATTGAGTGCATGGGACATGTTGTCCTGTTGCATGAGTTTTTTTTAAAACTTTGTTTGAAAATTAAGTTTAGTTTAGTCTTTAAAATATAATTAGTGAATTAATTAAGTACTAAATTAACACTAAACCTAATTAAAGTAGTTAAATAAGGTGAAAGTGACACGTAGCAAGCTCAAACGGAACATTGTTGTCGCATTTAGAAATTTTCTCTTCGGATGAGATACTTTTTTTTTGGACGGAATAACTTGTTTCGTCTGATACTTGAAAAAAAAAATCAAAAATTAATAAAAAAATTATAGGATGATACATGTTGTACCATCCTATCCTATTAAAAAAGAAAAAAATTTGGGACGGAACAACCATAAATTTTGAGAATGAGCAAATTGTTTCTCAAATTTGAGAGGTTAATGTAGCGACTTTCTCAAAATTCGCAAATTGAGAAACCGATGTGGATGGATTTTTTTCAAAATATGGCAAAATGGAAAATTTGCAAACCACTGTGGATGCTCTGATGAATGAACGTTTCAATATTTATATATTTTGCTCTTTGATCAATTTTATATCTTTCCATATGTTTGAGTTAGATTTAGATGAATGCTTGTTATCTAGAATGTTCAGATTTGGATGAATTTCATTATCTTTCTCCATTTTGCGGTAATTTCTTATTGCGTAGAATTTGTATGAAAATAGTTACTGAATTTTGTGTTCAAATCTTGTTTAAAACTTTCTCCATATGTTTGTGTTTAGATCTTTTTTTCTAGATGCTGCTACTTCTTGTTCTTGCTATTGTTTTCTTATCAATGAGTTGTAGGTAATTGTTGGATTTGCACAGGCAACCAAGAGCCTTCCACTCGACTTTGTTCACTAACATCATATCAATAAATTAACAATATTTATTTCGACCAAACAACCAAGTTAAAAAAAATATTTCTAGATAGATGCAACCTGGCTGCACACTTTCAGAAGTAGAAAAAGAAAGAGATGCGAAGCCATGGAGAATTAGCTGCCAAATTCAACAGGATAAAGATTCATAATCCATAAGTAGACTGAAACAATATTTCAGGAATGCTATTCATAATCCATTTGAAAAGCTTTCACAACTCATTACAAGCAGTATTTATTCATTTGTAGATTCCTTCAAATCGCACACAACCATTACGTAATACACTAATTGCCCAATGGATACAATCAAACAATAATAAAATCACGCAGAAACACCCTACTACCAGACCTCCACTTTTCAGTACCCACAATATCTTCCGAAGGAACAAGTAAAATACTAAACTGAGAACAAATTTTTGCTTTGAAGGTTCTGTTGCTACTGCTCCTTTAACTGCTGCTGCGTGTGTTCGTGCTCGTGCTGCTGCTATTCCTTCTATTCCAACTACTCCTTCTATGAACTGAAAGACATACAAAGTTATCCATGAATTGAAATTACTAACTAAAAGACTACTATTGCATTACAAACTCTTAAACTTATCCATAAATTGAATTAGTCGTAGGCTCAGAACACACTTGTATATAAGGATTGTTCAAGTCAAGCACCCTTGTATCGCTAGGGCTGCATAATTATGTCATGCAAACTAGTTCCAACTTAGTCCCCCCCACTTAAAAAAAACAACTCACCATAACAGCAAGCATGTTAAGAGATGGTAAGAAGTGCTCTTTATCGCGAGCTAGAAATCTCAAACATGACGCAGTAATAACAACTGATATGGGTTCAATTAACCACTGCTTCTCCCAAAACAACCCCAATATAGGATTATCACAAACCTATAAACAACATCAGGTTACCACTGCAGTATGGAAAAAATGTGCAAGGATTATCATTGCAGTTGGAAAAAACCCAACAATTCAACAAGCATTCAAAAAATGGTACAGGGCAATTCAAATAAAAATCAGCAAGCATCCAGACAACAAAATATTCCTTGTCTTCACTGCATAGACCAAGACCAAGACACAATCAAAAATATGTAGAGGGGGAGACAGATTGTAAATATTGCTTGTAAAATAGTGAGTAGACCAACACACACAACAAAAGGCAGGAGCTAGAAATTTAAAACAATCATTACTAAGAATCAAATACTTCCTGTATGTGAGAATCAACTTCACTTTTCTATCCATCATAGCGAACAAACGTGCTTCTATCAGTTTGCTTGCAAACATAAATATTAGGGTAATTCATCAGACCTTATATAACGATAATTTAAAGAAACGTGATATGAGGCATTATACAACGATAATTGAAAGATACGGAGGAGGGGAATATTCATCTAAAACACATACCTACAAATCCACTCAAGTAAAACAATTCAGATCATACATTATTTAGGGCCTCTTCTTATATAGGTTCCATTCTTGAAAAATGTGTAGAAAAAAACTTGTGACTCATTCAAATTAGCACTACATGAATAATTAGCACACTTTACTATAAGAAAGTATGATATATAATAAAAAATAATATAAAAATAGTGAGAAATTCCAACATTTCCTTCATAGGGGAATTACGGCTATCACAAGCAACAAGCTTCTTGCACAAATGACATTTCCTTAACGGCATTGCGGCTTTCTCCAAGGCTTTCTACCTCCCTCTCCCGCTACCTTTTGTCTTTGCAATATCCGGTACATGAATATTTATTGTTTTAGGTAATGATGTGCTTGTTGCTTGTTGTGGCTCTTGGGGACTAGCTTGTTGCAATTTCGCATTAGCGCCAACTAGTAATCTTTTGGCCAAGTGGCACATCTCTTTAGATGAGCGAGGAATGCTCATAAACTTGTGGAATTTAGATGATAGCTCTACCAAATCCAAATCTTGTGGCTTACTGTAGCTTCCAATAATTTCTTCACCATTACTGTCATATACCAGCTCAGTGGCTACTACTGTGGTCCATCTTTCAAAATATAAGGTTGAGGTAAGAAATTGATAAATTCATTCATCAACACCACAAGAATGTGTCTACAAGGAAATCCATCAGTTTGAAGTTTTCTACAACTGCATGACCCGACTTCTCTATTCCTTTATAGAACACATCCCTCACTTTATCTGATTTTTGTGACTTTCCAATTCTTCTAACGAATAGTGCGCACATTTCCATTATCATCTTTCATTAATGAGGCATAACTCAGGCCCCTTAACTAACTCATCTTGAAAGACATAAAATTTCTCCCTTGTGTATACCCTGGACATTTTGTGTTTCAACTTCGAATTGTGTTTGCAACTTCAGTTTTGTATGAAGAGTTATATAGTCTGCTGCTAATTCATTTTTTCTTTGTTTCCTCATAGCCCTTTCAAACCTCGTAATAAATTCATTTAAAGAATTTTACTGTTAACATACTTATCAATAAAAGCATTCATACTTTTAGATCTTTGAGTTGTGCAAATTCCAGCAGTGAAAATATGCTTTGCATAAGCTAGTATCCATCTTTCACGATCATCAAAGATATTAGTAAACCAAGGATTACCTGCTATTTCATTATTATTCCAAATAATAATAACAATAAAATTCATAAAACCAAGGATTGCCTGCAATATGAATATTAGCATCTATAACTTCATTCCACCGCATCTCAAACTCTTCTGGCATCTCTGAATCCCATGTGCAACTATGGAACAGAATGCTAAAATCACTCTGAATGCCCGAACCACTAATCTTATCAGAAAGTTTTTTAAGAATATGCCCATACATAGCCTATGGCTAGAACCAGGAAATGACCTTGGAATTACATTTTCCATTGTAGAATCTTGATTTGTATAATTAATTTAGGTGGAGGCCCACATATTGCTTCACCCCATTTTTCAAACAACCATAGAAACGACTCAGTCGTATCTTTATTTATGAATGATGCGCCAAAGTTTACAAACTGACCATGGTGGTTAACTCCAGTAAATGGAGCAAAACCGATTTGTACTCATTTGTGTCATATGTCGTACCGAAAATTAACACATCACCAAAATGCTTATATGCTTTCTTGGCAAGAGCATTAACCTAAAACACATGTGTTAATTTATTGTCTTCATCCACCTTATAATGAAAACAAAATGAATGATTCATCTCCTTTTCCTCTTGCAAGTGCTACATCAATAACTCCGAATCATAAGCTTTCCTCTCATCCCTGTCTCTTTGTAAAGAATTTCTAATATCTTTTTCAGTACAATTAATATTACTGAAACCCCCATTTTCTATCTCCATGAAGGACATAAACTCCGCAGTTCTTATAATAGCTTATTTGAATGAATTAAGTATGCCTTTTTGTGCTTCGAAAATATTTATATTATTCCTTAAAAAATGTTGCTTTCTAGGTGTAAAACAAGGATAAGTGTGCACTTCAACAAACCTTCAAATGGACCACCTCCCATCATCACATTTTTGAATTCTTATTTGAGCCAAACACTCTTCTCTAGTCACAGCCCTTCTCCTTCTCTTGGTCAAATTTGAAGAGAATGCTTCTTCCACATTAGCAACACCCACTCCAACTTTATCTATCGGCCTACCTTGCTTTGAGCATATAAATAGTTGTGAATACCTGTCATCGATAGACTTGTCAACCAATGTAGCAGACTTGAGAACAGAAAAACCAGCTAACTTTGAATACTTTTTATAAAATTCAAATCCTTTTTCTAAAGTTTCAAATATTAAGCCAACAATTGGTTTACAATCTTCATCAACGTTTCTCCACCCGTTACAAAGATCTTGGCTTATTATCTCTTCATTTTCAAACTCAATTCTACATAGGAAAATGAGATAATAAACATAAAAAAAACAAACACTAACTTAAGGAACTAAGCTATATATGAAGTGCACACTCATCCAGCCACAAAACCAACAATGAAACTAGCCACAAATAACTATTTTTGAAGCTACCGTGGAAGTGCACATTGTATAAAAAAATCAATTTTAAAACCCTAATGTTCCATCTTTTCACTATAAATTAATCAAAACAATAAAATTCATGAACCCAAGATGGAATTATATACAATGTTTTATATACCTCCTAAGCTAAGAGCAAATTTATTATAAGTTTTTAATAAAAAGCTCTTTTTTATCATGAAAACCCTCTACAAATTAAACCCTAGTAACTGATCTAATGCTTTCTACTAATCGAGGAAATAAAAAACAAACCAACATGAACAATTATATATATAAAAAATTGGATTTTCAAGATGGGTTTGAGATTACTCGATACAAAGATTACAGCTTTTCTAGGAGATGGACAAGTTGCTGGAATTACGAAGAGGGTCCAGAAGCAAACACAACTAGGGTTTCAATTGGGGAATTTGGAGCTAGAAAGAGGGGTTACGAATAGGGGTTCGTTCTCCGGGGTGTGATGAGAGAGAGGTGGAGGTTCAATTTAAAGGGAAAAGAGTAAGGGCTCGTAGTGATTTGGAGCTAGGGTTTGTAGATTTGGGGGATCGTTGTGTGCGGGAGCGATGAGAGTGAGAGAAGGATATAAGGAGATAAAGAGATAGAAAGCTGAAGATGAGGAGTTGTTGAAATTCCATTTTTGCCCCTACATATCTCCCCATCTCAGTTATGATGGGGGGAGAAAATCTTAGCCATCGGATCGCGATCCGACGGCTGAGATCTTTTGCTCACGATAAAAGCCTCTTCTCATTATCTCATAATAGACTCACTACGAGATGGTGAGATGAGAAGAGCTCCTTATCATAAGCAAGATATCTTAGCCCACTACAACACACGATAGATTTACCGGCGTATATTCCCCGGCGTTTTGCCAGAAATGCCGGGGTAGGAAGAGACCAGGAATGGGGCGTCAAATTGGATGGTTATACGCCGGCGGTCTCTATAAAACGCTGGAGAATTATGGTATTCACGTATAAAACGCCGGTGAAGGCCATATTCACCGGCGTTTAACTACAAACGCCGGAATAGGGTTTGGAATAAATTTCCCCCTATACCATTCAAAAAAAAACCCCAATTTTTTCCCCTCTCCCTCGCGCTCTCCCGCCTCTACCGTGGTCGCCATCGCTGTGCCCTCCGTCGTCGTCCCCGTGCTCTGTCGTCCACTCTCTCACTCCCGTCGTCGCTGCAAGCCTCCCTAACCCTCTCTCTCTCTCACTCGCATCGTCACCACCCTTCCACCATCGCCGCCCCCTCCCCCGCCGTCGCCCTTTCCCCCCCTCGTCGCCCCCTCCCCTGCCGTTGCTCCTTCAATTGACACAAAACCTAGGTTTGTTCTTGAAATTTCTGAATCGTTTTATTTTTAAAATTTTTGTTTCTGAAATTTCTACACAAACCCTAGGATGATGTAGTTAGTATGTTCTTGAGATTGGTTCTACAATTTTTCCCAACTCTCTAATTTAGCTTGCTACTTGAGATTGGTTCTTGAGATTCTTGAGATTGGTTCTTGAGATTGGTATTACTAGGTATGACCATGGAACAATTTACTGTTAAAGTAGCTGAATTCATGCATCTGATTGTCATCTTAGCATGATTTTTTTAC
Organism: Hemerocallis citrina; assembly: GCA_017893485.1. NCBI lineage: Eukaryota > Viridiplantae > Streptophyta > Magnoliopsida > Asparagales > Asphodelaceae > Hemerocallis > Hemerocallis citrina. Next base: position 38,135,168 of record CM030365.1, read on the forward strand.
CAAAATGTGTTAACTGTCAACTAAGGATGCTGGCTGTATACCAAAATTCTCCAAATCTGTACAAGAATTGGGCGGAACAAACCTTGTGCAGGTTTATTTTGGAGCCACAAACATCATGATTTAGTTGGGATGAAGAATTAATAGAGAAACATATATGCTTAGATACTGGAAATTTTCATTTCCTTTTACTGTTAAAGTAACTGAATTCATGCATCTGATTGTCATCTTAGCATGATTTTTTTACCAAAATGTGTTGACTGTAAACTAAGTATGCTGTATTTATACCAAAATCCTCCAAATCTGTACAAGAATTCGGCGGAACAAACCTTGTGCAGGTTTCTTTTGGAGGCACAAACATCAATGGTTTAGTTGGGATGAAGAATTAATAGAGAAACATATATGCTTATATACTGGAAATTTTTATTTTCTTTTACTGTTAAAGAATCTGAGTTCATGCATCTGATTGCCATCTTAGCACGATTTTTTTACCAAAATGGGTAAACTGTCAACTAAGGATGCTGGCTGTATACCAAAATCCTCCAAATCTGTACAAGAATTGGGCGGAACAAACCTTGTGCAGGTTTCTTTTGGAGGCACAAACATCATGATTTAGTTGGGATGAAGAATTAGTAGAGAAACATATATGCTTAGATACTGGAAATTTTCATTTCCTTTTACTGTTAAAGAAACTGAATTCATGCATCTGATTGTCATCTTAGCATGATTTTTTTACCAAAATGTGTTGACTGTCAACTAAGTATGCTGTATGTATACCAAAATCCTCCAAATCTATACAAGAATTGGGCGGAACAAACCTTGTGCAGGTTTCTTTTGGAGGCACAAACATCAATGGTTTAGTTGGGATGAAGAATTAATAGAGAAACATATATGCTTATATACTGGAAATTTTCATTTTCTTTTACTGTTAAAGTAGCTGAATTCATGCATCTGATTGCCATATTAGCATGATTTTTTACCAAAATGGGTTCACTGTCAACTAAGGATACTGTATGTATACCAAAATCCTCCAAATCTGTACAAGAATTGGGCTGAACAAACCTTGTGCAGGTTTCTTTTGGAGCCACAAACATCATGATTTAGTTGGGATGATGAATTAATGGAGAAACATATATGCTTAGATACTGGAAATTTTTATTTCCTTTTACTGTTAAAGAAACTGATCGCATGCATCTGATTGTCATCTTAGCATGATTTTTTTACCAAAATGTGTTAACTGTCAACTAAGGATGTTGGCTGTATACCAAAATCCTCCAAATCTGTACAAGAATTGGGCTGAACAAACCTTGTGCAGGTTTCTTTTGGAGCCACAAACATCATGATTTAGTTGGGATGATGAATTAATGGAGAAACATATATGCTTAGATACTGGAAATTTTTATTTCCTTTTACTGTTAAAGAAACTGATCGCATGCATCTGATTGTCATCTTAGCATGATTTTTTTAGCAAAATGTGTTAACTGTCAACTAAGGATGCTGGCTGTATACCAAAATCCTCCAAATCTGTACAAGAATTGGGCTGAACAAACCTTGTGCAGGTTTCTTTTGGAGCCACAAACATCATGATTTAGTTGGGATGATGAATTAATGGAGAAACATATATGCTTAGATACTGGAAATTTTCATTTTCTTTTACTGTCAAAGATGCTGAATTCATGCATCTGAACAATTGGTTCTACAATTTACTGTTAAAGATGCTGGATATTAGCCATCTGAATTCATGCATCTGATTGTCATCTTAGCATGATTTTTTTACCAAAATGGGTTAAATGTCATCTAAGGATGCTGTATACTAAAATCCAAATCTGTACAAGAATTGGGCTGAACAAACCTGTGTGCAGGTTTCTCTTTGAGCCGGAAACATCATGATTTATTTGGGATGAAGAATTAATAGACAAACATGCTTAGATACTGAAAATTTTCATTTTCTTTTACTGTTAAAGATGCTGGATTTAGTTGGGATGAAGAATTTTTTTTTTTAAATATAGCTACACCGACGTTTTTACAAGCACCGGTGTAGCTTTCAACAAAAAAAATGACAGCCTTTACCGGCGGTATAAGAACGCCGGTGTAGGTAATGGCCAAAAGCAGCACTACCAAACGAAAACACACATTCCCCGGCGTTTTTGCGACCGCCGGTGTAGTTTTAACCTACACACACCGGCGGTCGTAAAAAACGCCGGTGAATGTCCCTAACCTACAGCGACGCGCGATTCAGCGACACTTGCACCGGCGATTTATAAAACGCCGGTGGTATCTACAGCGGCGTTTATAAATGCCGGTAAATGTACAAAAAAATACCGGTAAAGCCTGTGCGTTTTGTAGTGGCCCTTTGATTTTGATCTCACGGTCCAGATTCTCTCCACCCAACTCATTAGAAATGCTAGTATAGTGGGGGGGGGGCGGGGGGCGGGATTGGGATTTCACATCTCATCTCTTCACAACTCATTTTGTCTCCACAACCAACTTCTTCTTTCCCCTCTCTCTCTCTGAACGCAAACCCAAACCCAAGCCCAAACCTAAACCCTACCTCCTTAAATCCCGACACCCCTGACCTCCTTTCCCCTCTCACTTTGAACGCAATTCCCATCCTCCTTTTCCCCTCTCACTTCGAACGCATTCCCAAACCCAAAGCCTTGCTCAAATCCCTTCATTCCCAAACCCTACTTCAAATCTTGACACCCCCAAACCCAAATTCCCTCTGACTACCCGCTCAAAATTCTCCCTGGCAACCCAAGTCAACGTCGCCCCCGAAAAAAGTAAACTCAGAGATGATCGAATCAAAATTAAACATTTAATGACAAAAATCAAGAAGATCCCATTGCCAGCGATACAAGACCAAGATTCCATTGAGTAACCCTTTACTTTTCTTAATGTGGACTCCATGATTATACAAGGAGAAGCCTCTTTCAATCAAGCAACAATGAAGTGGAGGCTCTCAAGCTACAACTTAGGAACAAAAGAAATAGAATTACAAATTTAATGTTGTCGAGTAACAGAATGTGGATCCCATGTCCTATTGGAATGTTACCTTTCTCTTTCAGCTCAACTGCAGTTCATCCTGATCTCAATATTGAAGAAAACTTGGAAACTCGAAATTTTGAAGAGAAAAATAGTGAGGCTGAACTAATAATAGTTGATGTCTGAATAATGTTCGTGGAACTGAGAAAAGAGAAGCAGATGCAGATCTCAATGAGAATGAGTGTGCCAGCTAACAGCTGACGATGACAAAAGAAGATGAAACAAATTTACCGGAGAAATTATCGCCTATGGAAGGACTGTTGTTGATTGGCAGTGTTTGGAAGAAGGTAAGCGAAGAAGAGTTGTTAGACATTGAGTCTAGAATCAAGGTTTTTGTTGAGTTATTGGCAAAGCAGAGTTAAATAATACTTAATCTTTTGTAACTGACCATTGCGACGCATTGCTTGATATTCGTTTCAAAAGACAGCTTGTTATCTAATGCTTTGATCTTAGATTTAGTTATAATTTCCATTTATATCATTTGCTTATTCCTATTCCATTGTTTTATTGGTTTTTTCCTGCTATTCCAAGTTGACACTTTAATCTTTAGAGTGCCAGTAAAACACTTAACTCTATTTAATTCTCGGCGTACTGCTGGTTAATGTTTCATTTGATGAATGCCATTTTCTAATCTGTTTTTAATTTTATATCCACCCTAAAATTCTCGTTGTCTGTCACTTTCTTGGGGAATAATTCCCTTTGTTTATCTGTTAGACATGAAAACAAATCTTGATCAGTAAATTATTGTGTTGTAAAACATAAGGTAGGTGCAGTTCAGGTTCACTGTTGATTCAGTGAATGGAGAACAACTAATTCCTTTGTGAATTGTTGGTAGTGCAAAACTAAAGAATCTTCACATTTATCTACCTAGCCTTAGCTAACAAGATTTCACAATTGTCTATTTTTTCAACCTTCAGACTCTTTTCAAGAATCAATTTAAATAAATAATGAAACTAACAGAGTGAATCAGTCTATCCAAATCTTACAGAAGCTTTCAAAAAGTTCCTAGGAGTGCAAATAAGGCAAAGAAGAAGGAAAAAGGTTACAACTTACTCCAGCAAGAACATTTTTTCAAATAAAAAGTTACAAACATTTCACTCTTTTCTAGTTAACTAAGTAACAGATGATGATATTCCAAAATAGATGAAGAAGAGGGGAAACATTCTGAGAAGTGAAATCTGGGAGCTGCTTTCGGATAAAACAATATTCTACTAGCTTTGAGATTAAGTTACAGGCACCTCCCCCCATATCTGAAGCAGTGCTTTGCATTCTGTTCCCCAACGTCGCCTTGCCTTCGCTAGCCCCACTGTGAGCCGATGCCTGCAGTCACCACCCTCGACTGCAGCCCCGCAACCATCCATCGATCACCACTGCTGCAGCAATCGTCGACCTTCACTGCCAGTGCACCATCGCGCCACCATCGCAGTGCCTCGCCTTCACATTGTTGTTTGCTGTTGTTGCTGTATTCTTGTTCTTTACTGTTTTTGCCGTTCGCTGCTGTTGCATGTGTCGCAGATCGCTGTTGTTTGCACGGGCATCATTGCCGTCGGGATTCTCATCCCGTTATTCTATCACATTCAGATTAATAGTCTCCTTAAACATTATTATTATTCTAGTTCAAGAACCGTTGATCTCTGCAAGTAGTTCGTGTTTCTATTATTGTAATGTATTGCTTTGATACCCTTCAAAGGGACTACTACGGATTCATCAGCAAAACCAAGTAGTAGTTTCCTTTTCGTGCCATACCATTGCATCAATCCCAAGTTTTGTTATCCCCATATGCATGCACTACACACACACAAATTAGAAATGCCCATATATAGGTGATACAATGATTGAATTTATATCGATTGAATGTGATATTGCAACTTGATTTATAGTAGTGCTGATTTGTCGGATGGATTGTAGGAATCCATCTTAATTGCTAATATCGATGGTAGTTCAATTCATGCTATAAATTTATGCGGGTTGAGTATTTTGTTGATCACATATGAACTTGGTTTTCTACAATTCTGCCGGTTGTTCCATGTTACATTAAGTTTTTGGCCCTGTTACTGTTAAAATCAATTAGAACTATATAAAACGAAATTGTAGCTTTATGAGTCTAGTTCAAAGAACATTCTACAGATCTAAATTTTGACTTATAACCAGTAAGTTATCACACTTTTAGTACTACTGACTTTTCATTTCCAGACATGTTGTCTAATGCTACACCAACATAATTCTTAATTAAAATATAATTTTAACATTAGAATTTATTTGTGAATTTCCCCCCGGGAATTGCTAGACATGTTTAGGTTTCATCTTAAAATTTTTATAAGATTTTATAATGAATTTACAGTCACATTATGCATGCAAAATGTTAATTCTAGGTTGCTGCCAGAACGCTTAACCTGTAAAGAATAGACTAATTGACCTAGTTGTTGTTAGAATCACTCGGAACTTGCTGAATATAAGTTGTAGCTCTATGAATCTGGAATCTAGATCATCTGAGGATTTTACGAACCAATTCTTGAATTGCAAGATACTCAGATTTTACTATTGCACTATCGTGATTTCAGATTCACTATTTTGTAAGGACGGCATCGTATTTAACTAATTGAAATAGTATGATAAATTATGATCTAGGGTCTAATAAATTCAAGAATGCTAATGAACAACTCCATGAATTAGAATGTAATTTTTGTAATAATTTTGGCCTAGTTTTCATCGACTTACACCTATAACAATTCTTGCTTTGAGTTGCTGCCTGAACAGCAGACCCATAAAGAACTAGCCGGTAGACTACATTCCTGTAGTTGCAATATGTCATATGTATATGCGTTGGAGCCGACAGAGAGTCTACTTTCCAGAATTTCTGACGGAACCTGATTTGCTTTCTTGTAGCAACGAAAAAACTGATTCTTGCACAACAATGTCTTGCTGTCCAGAATGTGTGTTTTGTGTTTTAGGCATATTCATGTTTGATTTCTAGCATCTAATGGGTAGAACTAGTTATACCACGTATTTTATTGCCTTGACATCTTTTGACATCGCCTCATTGCTCCTATACTCATTGCATGTTTCACATTGAATATAATAAAATAATAACAAGCCGGGATAATATTAGTCGACTTAGTAGTGAACATTAACAGAGACTATACTCGGAGAAGGCCCCTTGTCGCGTTATTGTTATTGTTATGGATTGTGGGTTATTGATTGTGGATCGTGGAATATTGATTGTAAATTCTTGTTTATTGTGCCTAGTACATGATCTGTATAGTTCACCACTATAGTTTAAACGATCACTATTTGCATGCATTGAACCTGTGTATGAGACACAGTATTACATGTATTAGATAGGATAATATAAGAATAATAAACTTAGAATTGAAACTTTTATTTTCTGATCTTAATTATTGTCATTGGCATTGATTATTGCTCGTAATTATAGATTATTGTTGCAACTACTGATTATTGCTTGATAACTTTAGACCCTTGAGCTCATCATGTAACCCTTGTTATTGCTTTTGATTTTTTCTAGTTCATTTTCTTGATGTACCATGCTTCATTTGTTCCTTACTTTTTACTACTTGTTGTCTGTGACTTGCTCTAATGGACAATTTCTCCCTCTTCAGTTGACGAGTTCGCAGGAACCCGAGGTGAGCTTAACTAAGGATTGGGTGAGCAAACGTTCTAGTGGATGAAGTCGCTTAGTATTCTACAATAACTATTTGATTCGTGTTTCTTTATTTCATGAATTGTTATTTCTCGTATTTTGTATTTCGGGCTTTGTTGACCCGAAGTTTGTTTCTCCCAGATGTTGGTTGGTGGATTATTTCATGTTATTGAAATTTACTTACTTTCTATGTGATTGTTTATCCATGCGTGGTCGTGTTTTTTTCTTCTTATTATTGAGTTAAACTGGTACAGCTTATGGATGATGTTTACATCATTCCCTGGGCCTCGGTTCAATTCTCGTATTTCCATACTTTGGGAAGTAGGGGGTGACATGGTTTTTAGTGGTATCAGAACCAGGTTTTAGCCGATGTGTTAGTCAGGATTGGCTAGCATGTTAGTCAGGCTTCGGCTCTAGACGGATTAACTCAATAATATGCACACCACGCTGGTCACATGGACATGTAATGACCAACTTATAATTGGGTACTCACCAATTTGTTTGTATTGCAGACTATGGCTTGTGGGGGCTCTTCCTCTTCCCGACGAAGGGAAGAGCAGTCAGAGAATGCAGCCATCCTCCAAGTGCTGCAACAGATGATGGCTCTGCAGCAGGAGCACAATGAACTGATGAAGGCGGCCTTAGAGGTGGCCAATCAGACCGCTGCTGGCCCCGCACCTGGGCTACTACCACCAAGGCCTGGTACCGCGGCATATTTTATGAGGTTGCACCCGGAGGGCACTGAGATGTTGCTGGATGCCGAGCAGTGGCTGATCCGCACGGAGAAGTTGTTGATCGCAGCTCGGAGCTCTGACGTGGATCGAGTGGATGTGGTGAGCATCTAGCTTATTGACCTCGCCCATATCTGGTGGCGAGCCGAAACTGAGAGGCTGGAGAGCCCCATTACTTGGGCCACATTCACTGAGAGCTTTATGACGAAGTTCTTCCATAGTGTCACCAAGGTTGAAATGGAGCGACATTTCGTCTCCTTAACTCTGGTTGGTTGGATAATGTTATTCATGTCGCTTACTGTTTCCTACTTCATATGTGACTTTAACATTATCCTGACTCAGGGGAACCGGTCGATGGATGAATATGCTGCGGAATGGCTTAACCACTTTGCAACTACCATGGTGGCCAATGATGAGGATAGGGCCCGCAGGTTCTTGATGGTTTTGAATTTCGACATCCAGGACCGCCTAGTTGCTCTCCGGCACCGCACTTATGCCGATGTTCTTGATGCAGCCAAGATTCATGAACAGGCTCACAGGAGGAGTGGTACTCAGCGGGCAGTTCAGTACCCTACCGCTGCCCGGCCTACTGGAGGGTCGATTCGTAGGCCAGTCCCGACCCCTTCTGCGAGGGCGCTGCTGTATTTGCCTCCTGCCCCAAGGACAGTTCTGACTTGTAGCCACTGCCATAAGATTGGGCATCTGTAGAAGGACTACAGGCTAGCCAATCGCCTATGTCTGGCATGTAGGGGAAGTGACCATGTGGTTCGGGATTGTTTAAGGAAATGATTCCCTGCACCGGCTGGAGGCCCAGCTCAACAAGGGGCACTAGCTCGAGGCCAAGGTAGCCTGCTGATCCCACCACAGAGGCAAGTGTTTGATCAGAGGAGATTAGCTCCGAGGGGAGGTCAGATTGGAGGTCATGGTCAGGCCTATAACCTGACTGCAACTGAAGTTGAGATGACTGTTGGCATCATTGTAGGTATTTTCTTTCTGTGAATGCACCATTTGTTTTCCATTCTGCTTATTTGTTCTTTCCTGTGAAATTATTTTTGTTCGTATTTCTGCATGCACATTCATTCCTACTCTTGACTCTTGTTAGGCGTCATCTTAGTCCACTCCCTCCCTGCTCATGTTTTGTTCGATTCTGTGCTACTCATTCTTACTCTTGACTCTTGTTAGGCATCATCTTAGGCGTAGTAAGGCTAATCTCATTGTGATCCCCAATCCGTATTTGACGTCATTCTTAGGATGGACTGGTTGGGAGTCAGTCATGCTGTGATCGACTGCCGAGAGAAGAAGGTAGTATTTAGGCTTCCGGAGCACCAAGAGTTTGAGTTTCATGTGGGTAAGACACTGCTTGGGCATGTCAAGAAATCGGTGAACCATGAGGCTCGTGCACTTGATTCGTTGTGCTCTGATGGTGAAGTTGCGCCTGTGGTTGTTCAGGATTTCCTCGATGTCTTTCCAGAAGAATTACCTGGATTAAAATTTGGTATCAATGTTTAATTGGGAACAACACCAATCTCGAAGAGTCCGTACCGAATGGCACCAGTAGAGTTGGTGGAACTGAAGGTGCAAGTCCAGGAGTTGTGGAAGAGGTTTCATCAGGCCAAGTGTTTCTCCTTGGAGAGCCCCAGTGTTTTTGTCAATAAGAAGGATGGTAGTCGCAGGCTCTGCATTGACTAACGAAAACTGAACAATGTCACTCTGAAGAATCGATACCCACTGCCGAGGATTGACAACCTATTTGAACAGCTTGATGGTGCTTCTATTTTCTCGATGTTGGATCTCCGTTCTGGCTATCATCAGGTTAGAGTAAAGGCCGGGGATATTCAGAAGACGGCATTCCACACGAGATATGGACATTACAAGTTCTTAGTTATGCCATTTGGAGTTACCAATGCATCAACCGTGTTCATGAGTTTGATGAACAGGGTATTCTCTCCGTTCTTAGACAAGTTCGTTGTGGTGTTCATCGACGATATCTTGGTGTATTCTCAAAACCGTGACGACCATGTTGAACATTTGAAGGTTGTCTTGCAGACCATAAGGGAGAATTGGCTTTATGGGAAGCTCAGCAGGTGTGAATTTTGGCTTGACCGTGTTGCATTCCTGGGCAATGTTATATCCGGTGATGGTGTTTCCGTTGCCCGTCGAAGATTTCTACTGTCAATGACTGGCCAATGCCAAATTTAGCTTCAGAAGTGCTTAGTTTTCTCGGATTGTCAGGGTATTACCGGAAGTTTGTTCAGGATTTCTCGAATATTGCTGGACCCCTGACTAATTTGACGAGGAAGGAGCAGAAGTTCATCTGGGATGGAACATGTGACGAAGCCTTGTGGAATTGAAGAGTCTGTTGACGTCAGCACTTGTGTTGACTATACCTGACAGTTCAGGCAGCTTTGTGGTTCATTGTGATGCTTCGGGTAGAGGTTTGGGTGCTGTCCTGATGCAGCAAGGCAGAGTTGTTGCTTATACATCCAGGCAATTGAGGCCGCATGAGAAGAACTACCCAACGCATGACCTGGAACTTGCATCGGTGATTTTTACCTTGAAGCTATGGAGGCATTATCTGCTTGGGGATAGAGTCGAGATCTTCACCGGCTGATATGGCTAAAAATGGGATTAATCGGAACCGTCCAAATCAGGCACGAATCTTGAAGTCCAGGGATAAAACGGTAATTTCACCTACAAATAAGGTCTAAGATGGGTACTGGGCCTCTCCGTCAAAAACCCAATAACCCACAAACGGATCCGTTTCAATCGGGCGTGGGTTTTAACCGGCGATGAAGCCCGATCAGAGGGATAGAATCAAGGCCCCTGATTAGACCCTAATCAACGGCCCTGATTCATGCCTATCCCTCCACTGGGGACTAGGGATTACATTCCTGATCTGTTTACAAGGAGAATATTCCTTATCAGATCACGGGGATTACGTTCCTAATCTGTTCCCTAAGACGCCTATAAATACCCCCCAACCATCTCCATTAAGAGGTAATCAATCTTTCTCCAGTTTTTGTGCTCTTTCATAATCTCTCTGATTACTGACTTGAGCGTCGGAGGGTGCGTCGCCGGGAACAACCCCGGTGTCTCGCACTTTTTGCAGGTGCACGGCGGGAACGACGATCAAAGCCCGACGGAACAGGTATACAGGTTTACTATTCAGTTTCCCTAAGAATCCACAAATACTATCTGTTTGCCCCCACACCAAAATTAGCGGTAACAGATTGGCGCCGTCTGTGGGAAACTAACGAATAGAAACCTCTCCTCTTCCCGGTGAACAGATCTTCTCCAGTCATGCCTCCTAGGAAAGTCAGATCAAGACGGTCCAATCGAGGACCCAACCCCGATCAGCAGCAAGAAGTCCCCATCCAGCCTACCCAACAGTAGAGGCAACTCCCTCCTACAGCGGAAGACCCGCTCCAACAGGATCTTCCCCCTCCTCCTAATCAGCCACCTCCTAAAGGTCATAATCCTCAAAAACAGCCTCTTCACCAGGACTGCGTCTCCATCCACAACGCCTCTTCGGACTCTATGGCCTCTCATCACCCCCGAGCCTCTGGTCGCCACAATACCGCCCTCAATCGCCAGAAAGATGATGACCTTCGCCGCCATCTGGATGAGAAACGGGCCCGAGAGGAAACCTCCCGCCAACACCGTCCGGACGAACGGTACCCTCGCCACCAGGAGTATAGAAGGTCCCCTAACCGAAGGGGTCGGAAAGAATCCCCCGAGCACTACCGAAGAAGGCCACACTCCCCTACAGGTCGGCAACAGCCCAGGAACAATGAGGCACCCATCACACGTGCCGAGTTCCAGCAGTTCCAAGCGACCGTCCTACAAGCTCTCAATCTCCGTCCCAACACCAACGCACCCAAGATTCCATCTCCTCCTCCGGTCCGAAGCTCTCGCCGACGGTCCCCATCCCCTCGTCCTACTCCTACCAACTCCCGGCGTACCCCAAGTCCTCGTCGCTCCCGAAGTTACCATCGTCGTAGCCCTCGCTCTCCCTCATACAAAGACGAGTCTAGAGGCTCGGCTGATGACACCATGTACCGCCGTCTTCATGAAGTAGAGAGGCGCCTGGGTCAGATAGACCGAGAAGAGGAGCTTAGGGGGAGGACCCTACGTCCTAGCCACCCCCCTTTCTCCTGAACCATAGTGGATGCGCCTGTACCTTTCGGTTTCAAACCTCCCCAATTTGAGACTTACACCGGGGAGACCGACCCCGTCGATCACATCGAAAGCTTTAAGACCTTGATGCTCCTCCATCAAGCTTCCGATGCCCTCCTCTGCAAGACCTTCCCCGCAACTCTCAAGGGCCCGGCTCGAGAATGGTACTCTCGCCTTGCCCCCTCCTTAATATTCTCCTTCGAGCAGTTCGAGACCCTTTTCCTCACCCATTTCGTAAGCAGCCGTAGGGCTGAGAAGACCAGCATCTCCCTGTTGCACCTCCACCAGAAGAAGGGGGAGAAATTGAGAGACTATGTGAAGAGGTTTACAGCCGAAGTCAGGTCCATAGCATCCCTCGACCAGTCGGTCGCTGCGGCAGCATTTCAATCTAATGTCCTCAATTCCAACCTCCGCTCCTCCCTCGCTAAGAAGCCTCCACAGAACTTTTCCGACCTCCTCCTTCGCAGTGAAAAGTACATCCGGGCCGAAGAGGCCGAGCAGCGACCCAACTGGGAAGGGTCTTCCTCCGGGTTTAAGAGAAAGGGAACAGAAGAGGAAGGAGCCAAGAAGCTCCAGAAGGATAATGCCGGCCAGCGCCGACCTCCCCCAAGATTCGAGAAGTTCACTCCCCTCACTACTAACGTTCGACTATTCTGATGGAAGTCGAAAAGGAAGGGATCATACCTCCTGCTCCGAGGATGAACACCCCCACCAAGAAAAGAGATAAAGAGAAATGGTGCCGTTATCACCGGGACCATGGGCATGACACCAACGATTGTCGTGTCCTAAAGAACGAGATCGAAGCCCTTATCCAGAGGGGGCAGCTGACCAGGTTTGTAAGAAAGGACCGAGCCGAACATCCTCCCCCCCCTCGGGGAGCTAACAAGCGTCTGGAACGAGAAGAGACGCCTGACTTCGAGGAAGAGCGAGTCCTCCACCTCATTCATGGGGGCCCAATGGGGGGCTCCTCAAACTCCTCTCGCAAGGTATTTATAAGAGAAGTCAACTCGGTTCGGACCACCCCTCCTCCTAACGGCCTCGGAGTGCCCGTCACGTTCTCCGACGAAGATCTTGAAGGTGTCCGCAGCCCTCATTGTGACGTACTCGTCATCATTCTCCACATGGCGAACTTCAAAGTGGAGAGGATCTTAGTGGACAACGGCAGCTCTGTTAACATCCTCTTCCTCGCCGCTTTCAGAGGCCTGAAGCTCTCCCGAGATAGACTCAAGCCCGCCGGCTACACTCTCCATGGGTTCACGGGAGTGCCGGTGACTATCGAGGGGGTGATCACCCTCGATGTAACCACCGGCCAAACTCCTACCACCCGAACGGAGCCAATGGACTTCATGGTGGTGGATGTTCCTGCCGCCTACAACGTCATATTAGGTCGGCCCGGCCTTGCAGCTCTGGAAGCCGTCCCCTCAGCATACCATCTTAAGATGAAATTTCCCACCCGGTCCGGGGTCGGGGAAGTAAGGGGCAATCAGGAAACGGCCAGAAAATGCTACATGACCTCTACCCTCGGACCTGTCATCTCCTTAGAAACTCTGGAAATCCCACAAGATACAGCTCGGCCGACCTCCGAGCCGGTGGACGAACTGGAGGAAGTGCTCTTCTCTGAGCAAGAGCCGGCCCGCAAGTTCTTTGTTAGCAAGACCCTCCTGTCCGCCCTATGCTTAGACATTGTACAATGCATCCGAAGGAACCAAGACCTCTTTGCTTGGTCAGCTGCAGATATGCCCGGTATCTCCGAAGAGCTCTTAGTCCACCGCCTAAGCGTTGATCCGGGGTCCAAACCGGTTCAGCAGAAGAGGTGCAAGTTCGCCCCCGAGCAACAGCTCGCTATAAAAGAGGAGGTAGACAAGCTCTTGAAGGCCCGATTCATACAGAAGGTGAACTACCCGGAGTGGCTATCGAATGTAGTAATGGTGAAGAAGTCCAATGGGACTTGGAGGATTTGTATTGATTTCACTGACCTAAACAAGGCTTGCCCCAAGGACCCTTTCCCTCTTCCGAGTATTGACACTCTGATTGACGCAACCTCGGGACATGAGCTCCTCAGCTTCATGGACGCCTTTTCAGGCTACAATCAGATCCGGATGTTCCCCCCAGATATCCCAAAGACGTCGTTTGTGACCGACCAAGGCCTCTATTGCTACAGAGTCATGCCGTTCGGCCTCAAGAATGCAGGTGCAACATACCAACGCCTCGTCAACAAGGTGTTCCAGGCCCAGATCGGCCGGAACATGGAAGTGTACGTTGACGACATGCTTGTGAAAAGCATCCGAGGCGTTGATCATGTGACCGACCTCCAAGAAGCGTTTGACGTTTTGAGAAAGCACAATATGAGACTCAACCCGAACAAGTGTGCGTTCGCCGTCTCATCAGGGAAGTTCCTCGGCTTCATGGTTAGCCAACGAGGAATTGAAGCAAACTCGGAGAAGATCAAGGCCATATTGGACATGGCCCCTCCTAGAAATGTTAAAGAAGTTCAGAGATTAACAGGCCGCCTCGCCGCCATAGGGCGCTTTCTCTCAAAGTCCGGGGAAAAGTGTCTCCCCTTCTTCAAGGCCCTCAGGGGGGCTAAAGGATTCGAATGGGGGCAGCAACAACAGGAGTCCTTCGACCAGCTCAAGACTTACCTCGTTAATCCCCCTCTCCTCAGCAAACCGATCCCTGGCGAACCCCTCTACCTCTACCTGGCAGCCTCCGAGCAGACCCTCAGTGCAGTCTTAGTGAGGGAAGAAGATCGGGCTCAGAAGCCCATCTACTATGTCAGCAAAGTGCTTCGGGACGCCGAGCTCCGGTACCCAAAGATAGAGAAAATGGCCTATGCCCTGGTGATGGCCGCGAGAAAGCTTCACCCCTACTTTCAGTCCCATTCGGTGGTCGTTCTTACCGATCATCCGCTGAAACAGGTTCTTCACAAGCCCGAGACTTCGGGTCGCCTTATGAAGTGGTCAATCGAGCTGAGCCAACACGATATAACTTATCAGCCTCGGACCGCGATCAAGGCTCAGGCGCTAGCCGAATTCATAGTTGAGACTACTATCCCCGAGTCCAGCCAAACAGTGAAGGAACCACCCGTCTGGTCGGTTTATGTAGACGGATCCTCCTGCAATGAGGGAAGCGGGGCAGGAGTCATCCTGGCAGGCCCAGATGTTCATCCTCCAATACTCCCTCCGTATAAACTTCAGAGTCTCGAACAACGAAGCTGAATACGAGGCACTAATAGCTGGCCTTGGAATGACCCGAAATGCAGGGGCGCAACGCCTCCGAATCTTTAGCGACTCCCAGCTAGTCGTCAACCAGGTCCTCGGCGAATATGAAGCATGCGATGACAGGATGGTTAAATACTTAGCCAAAGTCAAGAGTCTCATGGCACTGTTTGAAGAGGCCATCATCCAAAGAATTCCCCGAGAAGAAAATGCTCAGGCCGACGCCCTATCCAAGTTAGCCTCCTCTTCCCTTCAAGGCCTCGAACAGACCGTACTGATAGAAGTCCTTCTGAAGCCGAGCATAGAGGACGAAACTCCCGACTCTGTAGAGACATTGCCTGTCCTCCTCGAAGACAATTGGATGAAACCCCTCATCGAGTTTTTAAGGGACGGACTCCTCCCCGAATATCCCAAGGAAGCACGAAGAATTAGAACCCGAGCCGAGCGTTACACCCTGATCGGAGACATCCTATACAAACGCTCCTTCACCCATGTGGACGGTCGGCCCTACCTGAGGTGCCTCTCCCCCGGGCAAGCAGACTACAAGAACTTCATGAGGGCATCGGCGGGGACCCATTCAGGTTCAAGAGCCCTAGCACGCAAAGTATTGAACTACGGGTATTTTTGGCCCACTCTCCTACGGGACGCTGAACGACACGTTCGGCAATACAGCTCCTGTCAGAAATATTCCGACATCCGACGCCTTCCTTAAGCACCACTCACCTCCCTATCAAGTCCGATCTCATTTGCAATGTGGGGGATGGATTTACTAGGGCCGTTTCCGCCAGCCCCCGGACAGCTCAAGTTCCTAGTCGTTGCAATCGACTATTTCTCGAAATGGATAGAGGCCGAGCCCTTAGCCACGATCACTGAAAACAAGGTCGTTCAATTCTTCTGGAAGAGCGTGATCTGCCGATTTGGCGTCCCCAGGGTCCTAATTACAGATAACGGAACGCAGTTCACTGGGGCTGCCTTCCGAGCTTTATGTGAAGACCTTGCCATACAACACCGATTCTCCTCCGTCTCTCATCCTTAGTCAAATGGCCAGGCCGAAAATGCCAACCGACAGATCCTATCTGGGATTAAGAAAAGGTTAGACAAGTGTTCCCGAGGCTTGAGGGTCGATCAGCTTCCCAACGTGCTCTGGAACTACCGCACCACAAAGCGGACACCAACGGGAGAGAGCCCATTCAATCTCACCTATGGGTCCGAGGCCATCATCCCCCTAGAAGTCGGGATACCCTCTCCTCGTTTGATGGCTTTTGAAGAAGAACAGAACGCTAAGGAGCTCAGAGTAAGTCTAGATCTGATAGATGAGATCCGAGAGAGAGCTGCCATACGCCAGCAAACTTATCGACGAAGGATCGAGCTAGCATACAACAAAAGAGTCCGCCCAACGGACCTCAAAGAAGGGGACCTAGTCCTCCGAAAGTTGGCCATCTCGTTCCTTAATCAGAAAAGCAAATTGGCCCCAAACTGGGAGGGACCTTACAAGATTTCTAAAGAAATCCGCCCCGGCACATACCGATTAGAAGATCTCGAATGCAGGGAGATTCCCAGGACTTGGAATGCCGACCATCTCTTAAAATACCAAGAGAAAGCAACAACGCCTCTCTAAGTGATTCGAGATGTCGAACCATTCCTTTCCTGATGCTTGTAGTAATTTTCTTTCGTAGTGGTTTTCTTTTATTTTTTCCTTGTAATAATAGTTAGCAACTTTAGAAGCAGCCGATCATTGGGTATTAATAAATAAAGTTTTTCCATATTTTTGCTGTTGTTTACATCTCTCTGCTTTTAACTCTTCACTTTACCGATGGCTCGGAGTCCAACACTTGGTTCGATTCTACTTCGCAAGTTCGCTTCTGAGCGAACTAGAGGTAGTTTGCCATTCGGAATTGCTCCCACAGCCGTTGAACAATTTCACCGATGGTTCGGAGTCCAACACTTGGTTCGATTCTACTTCGCAAGTTCGCTTCTAAGCGAACTAGAGGTAGTTCGCCATTCGGAATTGCTCCCACAGCCGTTGAACAATTTCACCGATGGTTCGGAGTCCAACACTTGGTTCGATTCTACTTCGCAAGTTCTCTTCTAAGTGAACTAGAGGTAGTTCGCCATTCGGAATTGCTCCCACAGCCGTTGAACAATTTCACCGATGGTTCGGAGTCCAACACTTGGTTCGATTCTACTTCGCAAGTTCGCTTCTGAGCGAACTAGAGGTAGTTCGCCATTCGGAATTGCTCCCACAGCCATTGAACAATTTCACCGATGGTTCGGAGTCCAACACTTGGTTCGATTCTACATCGCAAGTTCGCTTCTAAGCGAACTAGAGGTAGTTCGCCATTCGGAATTGCTCCCACAGCCGTTGAACAATTTCACCGATGGTTCGGAGTCCAACACTTGGTTCGATTCTACTTCGCAAGTTCGCTTCTGAGCGAACTAGAGGTAGTTCGCCATTCGGAATTGCTCCCACAGCCGTTGAACAATTTCACCGATGGTTCGGAGTCCAACACTTGGTTTGATTCTACTTCGCAAGTTCGCTTCTAAGCGAACTAGAGGTAGTTCGCCATTCGGAATTGCTCCCACAGCCGTCAAACTATTTTACAGATGGTTCGGAATCCCGCACTTGGCTCGATCATACCTCGCAAGTTCGCTCCTAAGCGAGCTAAAGGTAGTTCGCCAATGGTTCGGAGCTACAGCTCTGACAACCCCCATCTCGCTCGACGCTAAACACTGAGCGACGGGTGATTCGAACCAACCTTCAGCCACGATCGCTTCGGCCGTCGAGCTGTATGAGCACCGCCGACCTGCAACAAGCAAGAACCTACCCTCAAATGGAAGTTTAGATTAAGGTTTTAAGGGACCTCCGCCTCGGTTCTGGACTTTGGTCATCACCTCATCCACCATGATCTCCCCTGACCCTGACATCCTGCATCGGAGCCGTCAGAGTCAGGAGAAGATCATGGTGGAAGAGCGACCACCTATCCTCCCGAAGCGACCTCCCCTCGGTTCCGGACTCTGGTCACCACCTCTTCTACCGGGATCTCCCCCGATCCTGACCTCCGCATCGGAGTCGTCAGAATCAGGAGAAGATCACGGTTGAAGAACGGCAACCCATCCTCCTGAAGAATCTTTCCCTCGGTTCCGGACTCTGGTCACCACCTCTTCTACCGGGATCTCCCCCGATCCTGACCTCTGCATCGGAGTCGTCAGAATCGGGAGAAGATCACGGTTGAAGAACGGCGACCCATCCTCCTGAAGAATCTTTCCCTCGGGTCCGGACTACGGTCACCAACACTTCTGCCTTGTCCTCCCCCGACCCTGACACCCACACCGAGGCCGTCAGGAACGGGAGAAGAACAAGGCAGTAGTGTGACCACCCTTCCGAACCTCTCGAGACGAAAATTTTTCACAAAGCTGGCATCCGCCCAAGGGCAGACACCATCGATGCCACTAGAGTTCAAGACTGCAATGACTGGAATTGCAAGGGGGGGGGGTTGTGGTACTTATAGCCATCCCCCAAGAGTATCATTATGAACCTCGGGAGCCCAACAGCCACGCCTAGGGAATTAAAGCACGCAAGACTGTCATTATGTCCCTTGGGAGCCGAAACGCCACGTATTTATTAGAGGGCCCCACTTTCGATGCCCTCGGGAAGGTGGAACACCCCCGCAGATCCCGGATCATCATTTAATAATGTTGGAAGACTGCCCCCGTTTTTTCAGGACGACGCTTGAGCGACCGAGCGTCCGCACTCCAAATCGGAGAGTGCTTCGGAATATGCCGAGCAAGATTCGGGGACCCCAGCTAGAGCATGCCGGTCGAAGCAAACACTCCCCTCGCGGTTCATTTCAAGCCTACCTTGGCTAACACAATTACAACAAAAGACCATTCGAGACGGCACAACAAAATTAAGCAAGCCAAAAGTGGTTCGCCCCCGGTGAACTAACCTAACGACGGTTCAGGAGCCCGACACCTGGCTCGATTATACTTCGCATGATCGCTTCTAAGCGGGCTAGGAGTAGTTCGCCATTTGGGATCGCTCCCATAACTGCCGAACCACTCTAGTAACAATCCGAGGCCCAGCGCTTGCGCTATGACGCACTTTGAGAGCCCGCCGCTCAACTCGCCTCACAAGACTGCATGATCGGGCATCAGAGACAAAGCTCGACACCACTGGCCGAACACTCATCTCACCGATCGACAAACAAGCAAGCAGCCGACTTAGAAGCCTCGGCGCAGCAAACAACAGTCACGATAGTAAAGAGCACACAAGTTCGGCAACAACATTTTATTGATGGATTGGATACGATACAAAGACGGACACAGCAGGATTACAAGTCGTTATAAAGAAAGTTACAATGCCGACTTATTACACTTGGCTAAAAAAGAAAAAATACACAAAAGCTCCCGGAAGTGACGTCTTCAGCGCTTTTTCGGAGCCGGAGCGTTCCGCTTCAAAGACACTCGAGAGTGACGATGCTTGTCTCCAGAACGCGACCCCAAGCTAGCAAATTGGGACGTATCCTCGGCGTCGCTTCTAGTAGCTACTCCGACGGATGCTCCGCTCGACGAAATTGCTACCGAGCTCTGCGCGTCCCCCGGACTAGGATGGCCGATGCGCTGACGAGTCTCCATTTCGTAGAAGGTAATGCCCCGATCACTCTCCGTGCGAGTGCACGAGGTGCTTCGGACATTGATGGGTCCCGAATGCGGCTTGAGACGAGCCACTTCCGCCTCCAACTCCGAGATCCGGTCCCGCAACGAGTCGTCTTTGACGTTAACTTCGAAACGAGGGGGTATCGCGGAGTCCGGCAAGCCTGATCGACTGGCTATGAGGTGCCGAAGATGAGTGACTTCGATACTTTTGTCCATCGTCGCTCTCTTCAGCGCTTCGACCTCGGCTGTCAACTGGACCCGATCGGTCGTCAACTCGGCCACTTCTGCCGATAGCCCCTCACCTTCCGTCCGAAGCTTCGACTCCACGGACTGCAGATGCCGAATCTCAGAAAGCAGGTCGTCTCTCTCAGCTGTTATTTTGGACAGGTTATGACGGATGCATTGAATCCGAAGCTCATTACTGAAAGCAGTTGGCGAATATTCACCTTCTCCTGTGGGGGTCAGTTCGGCAATTCTGCTTTCCAAACGACGAATCTCGATATCTCGCCGGCCGAGGACGAGCTGGAGATGGTTCCGCTCGTTTTCGGCTCGGCGCAGTCCGAGCTCGACTTCGTACAGCCGCTCTCGGCATCTCGCCAGGCACAACTTCGTCACCCCCAAGCTAGCCTCGGCTCGAGCTTCCTCATCCAAACGGGCAGGCTCGACGTCTTGAGCAACCACCATGAGCTGAAAAGAGATCGAAGTAATCAGCAAAAAGTTCGAACATTGCCGGAGCATCACACTTGAGAAATTTTCGAAATAAGAGACTTTCAAAACAAAAAGAAAGTATTTGACAAAAGAGGGGGGGGGGGGCGAATGGCGAAGATCCGAACATCAACACTTCAAAAAATTTTCTTTTCATTCATTTCAAAAAGGCAGCGGTGGCCAGTCCGCTATTAGGCGTTACAATGGTTGAAAAGAAAAGCAAAAGACAAAAAAGAAAACAAAACAAGAAAATGAGGAACGGAGTCAAGGCGTGACCTCTTTCCCCGGGCGACGAGTTCGGGTGGGAGTCGCCTTCTCCGGAGGGGACTCCACCGCCAGCGGAGTGACCACGGTACCGGGGACCTCATCGGTGACCTCGACCTCGGCATCACCTTCGTCATCCCCTTCCTCCTCCTCCCCCTCGGACTCAGGGTCGAAGCCTTCGACGTGGCCAGGGAAGAGCCTCCACCCCGAGACGTTCACCTCGGGGTACTCCTTCGACACCTGGTCGATGGCAGCGGCGAAGGCCTTCGCCATGTTCTGGGCGAGGAACCCCTGCGCCTTCTCGAGGGTCGCATCCTCCGCCGCCGTCACAGCCGCCGCCTTGGCTGCCTCTGCTTCGGCCAGCTGCTTAGCCGACCCCTCCTTCTGGCGAAGGAGCTCGCCCTCCAACCTTGTCACCTCGGCCTCGAGGTGAACCATCCTTGCCGACCTGCCCTCGTGCTCGACGCGGAGCTTGTCGAGCTCGTTCGACAGCCGAGCTTTTTCGTTCCGAGCTTGGTCGGATTCTTGCTTTAGCTCCTTCTCCAGAGCTGTCAACCTCTCGGTGAGGTGACCAAAGTGGACGATGATCTATAGCAAGGAAGAACCCAAGGAGTTAGAAAAAAAAATTTTGGGTTAAAGGAGTACAGCAAATAAAAGAAGTTCAAGGCATACCGACACCGCCGAACGAGCGATCTCGATCACGTCGTCGCCCTCTCGCCTGGCCTCCATGGCGGCTCGGTCCTTCGGAGTGGCGAGGTGCTTGACGGCCTGCATGCTCGCCAACGAGTTGCCGAGGAACCCGTCATGCTTCCGGACTTGCTAGTCCGGAATGTGAATTCTTTTGTGCTCCTCCGTCAGGAGCTCCTCGGCAACTGCCGTCAGGGGCGGCGTCGCCATTCCCAGGGCTGCGGCGATAGGGAACTCGCTGGTAGCGGCCGGAGCCGAGGTCCCCACCACGGCGACGTCAGGACTGTCGAGGTTCTCCACCTCCTCGACTGGGGCCGTGATCCTCGGGGCCTTCGAGGTCGACGGCAGCTTGGTCACGACCCTCTTGCGCTTCTTGGGGGCCTTGCTCGCGAGTCCGGCCCTGAGCGCCAGCACGGCGTCGTAGTCCATGGTTTCTGCATCCGAAGTAAAAATTGATTAGCACACTGCAAATAACAAAGAAGAGAGTACGAAAAGCAAAAACATAACGAGAGCCGCGTACTGGGATCTACGCGGCAGAGCCCTCCCTTGAAGAGAACGTCCTCCGTCAGCTCCCTCCAGTCGTACTTTGGCCGATCGAGGAGAATCTAGACCGCTTCTTCTTCTTCTACGCTGAGCTTCGGGAGCGCCCTCGCCCTCTTTGGCACCCCTTCTACCCAGTCGGAGGGAATCGGCCACGCATCCCGACTCCGCACGATCAAAAACTTCTCTCGCCAGTGCTTAATGGAGTCGGGGCATATGACGAGCCTTCCACCGTGCCTCGGAGTCAAGTAATACCGGTACTCCGACTTATTCCCTTGGTGGAGCCGGTATAACGTCCGAAGCACGTTCAGCTGCGGCTGGATCCCTGTAGCCTGGCAGTGGAGAACGAAACCATTTATCACTCGCCACGTGTTCGGCATAAGCTGGATGGGGCTGACCCCGAACCAACTAACCACGGTAACGGCGAACGCGTGGAGAGGTAGCCGAGCCCCTGGCGATGAAGGCATCGACCGGCCAGCAACACATCGTCACTGGCAGCGGCGAATTGGCCCTAACCCCGGGACCCGGCAGCATGAGTTCGTACTCCTCCAGGATGTGGAATGAATCCAGGATCACTGCCAGGTCCTCCTCACGCAGGATCGACACCGCCTCGTCCGCCTCTGTCATCTCCCTTGCGGCGTTCTCCTCGAAGGACCTCCCCCTCCCATGAACGATCCGCTCGGCTTGATCCTCCGGGAGCTGCCTAACTCTATGGAGCCCGGTCAGTGGCTCCGGCAGTTGTCCGAACTCTCCCATCCGCTTCGGATCTTGGACGATCGAATCCTTGCCGAACACCTTCTGGCCCTTAGTCGGGGTCGAATCTTCGGCAACTTCAAGGGAGGGCTCGGACCAAGAGATTTCTTCAGAGACAGAAGCTAAAGACATAGTTGATAAATTACCTTAAAAGAAGATAGTTGCCGGAAAACTTCGCCGGAACCAAACGTCGACCACCGGAAGTACTCACCTAAGCACAAGAGACCGCCTGAGCAAAAGAGAAGGGAAATGAGAAATGAGAGGGGGGGTGAGGATTTATAGAGAGATGCACGCCAAATGAGGATGATGGGCTCGTACGACCGGCCCATCTACACAAAACGACAAAATGACCTCAATCGTCGCCTTGTTTACCACGCCGAATCATGAGCTGCATTTAATAAGCATCCCATCTGATGGAAGCCCAGAGGTCACTGCATTTAATAAGCGTCCCATCTGTCAGAAGCTGTCAGAAAATTGTCAGAAGTTCAAAAGGCGCACAGTTGCTACAAACTTCTATGACGAAAAACGACAAGTCACGGACCTCGGCACAAGCTGCCAAGCGTTCTCGGAACCGACCCCGTTACGGAGGAAAAATTCGAGTTCGGCACCAGCTGCCGAGCGTTCTCGGAACCGATCCCGTTACGGGGGAAAATTCGAGTTCGGCACCAGCTGCCGAGCGTTCTCGGAACCGACCCCGTTACGGGGGAAAAATTCGAGTTCGGCACCAGCTGCCAAGCGTTCTCAGAACCGACCCTGTTACGGGGGAAAAATTCGTGTTCGGCACCATCTGCCGAGCGTTCTCGGAACCGACCCCGTTACGGTGGAAAAATCGAGTTCAGCACCAGCTGCCGAGCGTTCTCAGAACCGACCCTGTTACGGGAGAAAAATCCGAGTTCGGCACCATCTGCCGAGCGTTCTCGGAACCGACCTCGTTACGGGGGAAAAATCGAGTTCGGCACCATCTGCCGAGCGTTCTCGGAACCGACCCCGTTACGGGGGAAAATTCGAGTTCGGCACCATCTGCCGAGCGTTCTTGGAACCGACCTCGTTACGGGGGAAAAATCGAGTTCGGCACCAGCTGCCGAGCGTTCTCAGAACCGACCTCGTTACGGGGAAAGATTGGACCTCGAGTCGTATCGAACTCCCTCTCAGCACTTATAACCATGCCGAACTCTCCCCCCTCTTCGGAAAGATGGGCCGAACCGCATACAGACCCCGGTCCCCTAGTAAGCGAGCTCTAGAAGGGGTCGGAAGCATGATACGAGCACAGGTGCCCCTCAAGAAAGGAAAAAGGTCGAACCATCTGCCAAGAGATCGCGAAAAAATAATTAAAAATTTGGGAAATAAAGAAAGAACTCCTGGAAGGCAATTGTAAAAGTGGGGAGCGCCTTCTCGTCCCCAAGCAAGCAATTAGTGCCAAAAACCATCTTCGAAGACCCCCGAACGTCGAATTGGCACTTCGCGAAGTTAAAAGGATATCCCTGCAAGAACACCACATGACCATGAAAGCTCAGGGGTGACTCAGAGCTCAACTCACTTGAAAAATTGCCCAAAATACCTCCTTCAAGACTCAAAACCTTCCATTTGGGCTCCGATACAACCCCGCCAGCCATTAAAACAGTTAAACTACTCCTCAAAGGCCGATCAAGCTCAGCCTTTAGGAGTGGGGGGCTCGTGATATGGCTAAAAATGGGGATTAATCGGAACCGTCCAAATCATGCACGAATCTTGAAGCCCAGGGATAAAACGGTAATTTCACCTACAAATAAGGTCTAAGATGGGTACTGGGCCTCTCCGTCAAAAACCCAATAACCCACAAGTGGATCCATTTCAATCGGGCGCAGGTTTTAACCGGCGATGAAGCCCGATCAGAGGGATAGAATCAAGGCCCCTGATTAGACCCTAATCAACGGCCCTGATTCATGCCTATCCCTCCACTGGGGACTAGGGATTACATTCCTGATCTGTTTACAAGGAGAATATTCCTTATCAGATCACGGGGATTACGTTCCTAATCTGTTCCCTAAGACGCCTATAAATACCCCCCAACCATCTCCATTAAGAGGTAATCAATCTTTCTCCAGTTTTTGCGCTCTTTTATAATCTCTCTGATTACTGACTTGAGCGTCGGAGGGTGCGTCACCGGGACCAACCTCGGTGTCTCGCACTTTTTGCAGGTGCACGGCGGGAACGACGATCAAAGCCCGACGGAACAGGTATACAGGTTTACTATTCAGTTTCCCTAAGAATCCACAAATACTATCTGTTTGCCCCCACACCAAAATTAGCGGCAACACCGGCCACAAAAGTCTCAAGTATGTGTTCACGCAGAAGGAATTGAACATGAGACAAATAAGGTGGTTGGAGCTGATGGCAGACTACGACATCAACTTGTAGTACCATCTTGGCAAGGTGAATCTGGTACCCAATGCCTTTAGTAGGAGACCTGTTTCTATGCATCTTACCAAGCAGAAGGAGATTTTTGAAGA
The DNA here is from genome assembly GCA_017893485.1 of Hemerocallis citrina. Taxonomy (NCBI): domain Eukaryota; kingdom Viridiplantae; phylum Streptophyta; class Magnoliopsida; order Asparagales; family Asphodelaceae; genus Hemerocallis; species Hemerocallis citrina. Next base: position 38,160,084 of record CM030365.1, read on the forward strand.
TATGAGGCGATTGGAATTGGATGTGATATTTCCTAGTTCAGCACAACAGTGCATGATGTTGCAATTGTAGTTTTTACTGGTATAGCAGATTAAGGAAGCACGGGCACATGATCAGCAGTTGCGGAAATTCTGGAGTGAAGTGGAAGAAGGCTTGAAAACTGACTTGGTGATTCATGCCGATGGATCGCTTCGTTTTGGTGCCAGCCTATGTGTACCTAGAGGAGAAGTTAGGCAAAAGCTATTTGCAGAAGCCCATCACTCGCCCTATTCTATTCATCCGGGAGGCACTAAGATGTATAGGGATCTGAAGCAACATTTTTGGTGGCATGGTATGAAAAGGGCTGTGGCAAGGTTTGTGTCTCAATATTTGATCTGTCAGCAAGTGAAAGTGGAACATCAGAGGACAGTAAAAATTTTGCAACCTCTTCCAATCCCGGAGTGGAAATGCGAAAGCATCACTATGAATTTTATGATGGCATTGCCAAGAAATCCCAAGGGTCACAATGCTATCTGGGTGATAGTAGACCGGTTGACGAAGAGTGCCCATTTCATTCCATTCAGAGTGGGTCAGTCTATAGAGAGGTTGGCTGAGAAGTATATTCAGTAGGTTGTGACTGCATAGAGTTCCTGACAGCATCGTATCAGACAGAGATACGAGGTTCAGGTCTCAGTTTTGGGAGAGTCTTCAAAGAAGTTTGGAGACTAAATTGAGCTATAGCACCGCTTTTCACCCACAGACAGACTGGCAGTCCGAGAGAACGATCCAAACTCTGGAGGACATGTTGAGGTCTTATGTTCCTCAGTTTGGTGGTTCTTAGGAAGATCACCTGCACTGGGTCGAGTTCTCATACAATAAGAACTATTAGGCGAGCCTCAAGGTAGCTCCGTACGAGGCGCTCGATGGTCGCAAATGTCGATCGCCAGTTTTTTGGGATGACCTTGGTGAGAGAAAACTCTTACTGCCTGAGTTGATCATGAAGACTGTGGATGCAGTGGCTCAGATCAGGAAGCACTTGCAGGCAGCTCAGGATAGGCAGAGGAAGTGGGCTGATTGTCATCGAAGGATTTTGTAGTTTGAGGTAGGCGATCATGTTTTCCTGAAGGTTTCGCCATGGAAGGGTGTTATTCGCTTCGATGGCGGGGGCAAGCTGAGTCCCCGATTCATCGGTCCATTCGATATCGTGAAACGATTGGGCAACGTAGCCTACAGGCTAGCACTGTCTCCAACTTTAGCTGGATTCCATGATGTATTCTACGTCTCTCAGCTCAGGAAGTACATTAGGGATGACATTCATGTGTTTGACTACTCAAAATAGTCCGAGAGACCAGACTTATCATACGAGGTCCAACCAATCTCTATCTTAGACAGGCGTGAGAAAGTCTTGAAGAATAAAGTCATCAAGCTTGTTCGGGTCTCATGGAGTCCTCACTCGTCCGGTGAGTCGACTTGGGAACTTGAGGAGGAGATTCAGAAGAAGTTTCCTCATCTGTTCGAGTTGTTTTTTTCTTTTCTTTTGGGTTACCTTACAACCCGCTTGAAGGAATTTCAAGGACGAAATACTTCTTGTAAGGTGGTAGGATTTGTAACCCTTAATTCCAATTTTTTGAATTTTCTTCTGTAACGCTTTTCCGTTCTCATTCTTGTAATTTGCTCTTTGTATTTATTTTTATTATGGATTTTTGTTCACCTGCAACCGATTGTATTTCTGCAACCTATTTTTTATTCCTCATGTTGAACCCTAAGATTGTTTCTGTGCACTCTACTCTCATTTTATCCTCGTGTTTTGAGCATCCTAATTAGCCCATTAATGAACTTATTTATTTATTTATTTGGAGCCCAAACCCAAGCCCATCTCTTATTGGATCCTAACCCAAACCCACATACCCTAATTCTCACTAACAGCCAATCCCGAGATTACCTTCCCATGATCCTCAATATCTGCTAACTACCTCCCATCTCCTAATTCTTCTCTCACAACCTTTCTTGTTATCTTCTTCTTCCTCTCCCTCTCACCAAAAATTCAAAGCCTAACTCTAATTAATCACAATTAAACCCTAACTACCCACCTAATCTCCCTCTCAGCTCTCTCTCTCCCCGACTCTCCCTCTCCCCCGTCCTCGCCCTGCACCCTCCATCATCGCCTTCAACGCCACCAAAGCCATCACCGCCGTCGCATCAAATCTCGCTCTACCATTGTCACCGTCGATCTCATCCCGCCACAGCGACCACCACTGCAATCCACCTCAATCTCCATCACCATCGACCTTGCCTTCTTGTTGCCAACCCATCGTCTTCCCCGTCGAGCTCCCCATCATCCCTCGCAGTCGACCGACCACCTTCCCTCTTCCACCACACCCCTGTCCCTGTGCACAATCCTCAACCCCCTGCCGCTGCTTTCCCAGACGTCGCCCTGCCTTCTTCAGCTCCACTGTGAGCCTAAACCTGCAGTCACCACCCTTGACTGCAGCCCCACAACAATCCATCGACCACCACTACTCCAGCAATCCTCGACCTTCACCGCCAGTGCAGCATCTCACCACCATCGCAGTGCCTCGCCTTCACCCCGAACCCTGTCGCTCATGCTCGCTTCCATTGTGGAAGTTGTGCCGCTGTCTTGTTGTTTTTGCTGATTGTTGTTTGCTGTTTTTACCGTTTGCTACTGTTGCACGTGTAGCGAATCGCTTTTTTTTGCACGTGCATTGTTGCTGTCGGGATTCTCATCCCGTTATTCTATCACTATCACGCCCCACTTCCCAAAAGGAATACGGAATACGAGTTGGTGACAAAGCCCAGCGAATAATTTTTATCATTCATAAGTTGTAGGATCGACTTAGCATCATAATAAGAAATATAGCAAATATACTCAACCACGCATGCATGAATAATTTATCAATCAACAGAAAACATTTGAAGCAATATAAATATCCCAAATAAATTCAAGATCTAGATCAAAGTAAAACTTCGGGACTATAATCCCGTTACAAGTTTTAAGTAGCAACAAGAACAAAATATACTCAAATAGAAAATAACTAAAGCAAATTTTCTCAAGCGAAGCCTAAAATATTTGCTCACCAACTCCAGCAAGCAATTGATCTCCAAAACCTGTATATATATCATGTAGAAGAAAAAAAGAGAAACAAAGACAGACGCCCCTTAGTGCAAGTTACGGACTGCAAGTAGTACAGGCAAGGGGTATGAAAACAAGTGCAAGAAAATATAAAAAAAGATTTGGAATCAAGAGTATACAACATGATTTGACAAGGATGCAACAAGTAGTGAAGTTCAAGAGACTAGCTAGCAAGTGAAACAAATCAAGTAACAGGATCGGGTAACAAGTACAAGTGGCAGGAATAGGTAACAAGTGAGCATGTAGTTGTATCAAGTATCAAGTAACAAGTATCAAGTAGCATGCGAGGCAAGTGTCAAGTGTGTACAAGTAACAAGTTATTCTTAAGTCTATTGTTTAATTCTATCTAGGTAGTACTTCATGCATCCCATTTATTTACCACATAGTTGCTACTTACAAACAAGTTACATTTAGTCCTAATGGTGAATTTTATAGTCCTAATGGTGAATCTACAATAAATAACTTGTATGATTATTATGATATATCTTTTGCTTCTAGTAGTACAACTTCTGTAGTTAGTTCTTCTTCTACTACTTCTAAAGATAAGGGTAAGAGTAAATTTGATGATAAAATATTTAATTTACGTGCACAAATTCAATCCAAAAAACTTAGGACTAATCATCCAAATGAATTAAATTAATATAACCAACAAGATTCTGTGTCTTCTGTTTCTTTACTAGATATTTTACAATGGTGGAAAGACCATGAACACACTTATAGTATTCTTAAATATATGGCTAAAGATCTACTAACTCCTCCTGTCTCTATAGTTGCTTCTGAAAGTATATTTTCTTCAAGTGGCAGGGTTCTAAATGATTATAGGAATTGCTTGAAGCCCCAATCGTTAGAGATACTCGTTTGCACAGAAGACTGGCTGAAGGCTAAAGATAGGACACAGGAAAAAGCATTATCTACGTCCACAAGTGGGAGCAACTCGCTGGAAGAACAACAACAACAACAATAACAACCAAAATGAAGAATTCAAGACCAACAACAAGTCAACAACAACAAATTGAAGGCCATCAAATTGAAGACAATTGTAAATAGATAAAAAAATTGTATTAAATCTTTGCTTGTTATTTCAAATTAGGAAAATTGAGGTAAATTGAAATTGTATATAAGAAATTTGTTAGTGTATAAAATAAATTTGTGAAATCTTTATTTCTTATTACAAATTGTGAAACTTGTATAACTTGAAATCATATGAATAATATATATATATATATATATATATATATATTCGCAATTTCACAATTTCACTCTTTCAATCTTATTATTATTATTACTATTTTTAATGTTTATTTATAAAAAAAATTAAATAAAAAAAAAAGTTCACTCTCTAACCTGGCTAACCCGCGATCCGACCCGAACCGACCTGGGTTGGACCCGAAAGGGTTCACGGGTTGGGCGAGTCGTGAATTCAGCTCTTCGACCCGGCCCGACCCGGGCTCGGTTAAGCCTCCGACCCGACCCGAACCCGCCCAAGTCAACCTTCAACCCGGGCGGGTCCGACCCGACCCGTCCCGGTCGACCCGAATGCCAACCCTACCTCAATCCGACTCCTAGATTGTAAAATATGCAATTTCTATCTTTGGACTGTCGTAGTTTTAGATTTTTAAAATAACAGTTTGTTTCAGAATTTATTGAATATCAAACCTTTAAACTAATTTATTTGAGTCCAGATTTTTATGGTGGATTCCATGTTCTGTGCTAAAATTAAATTGATTTTTCAGAATTTAACATCGAGCATAGAATGTACTATCCCAAGGAACGAAATCATGTAACTTTCAGATTTTTGAATGAAAGATAGTTTTTAGAATTTATTGAATATCAACTCTTTAAACTAACTTATTTGAGTCCAGATTTTTATGTTGAATTTCTTGTTATGTGTTGAATTTAAAATGATTTTTCCAGAATTTAATATCGACTATGGAATGTACTGTTTTGAGGAACGAAATCATGTTACTTTCAGATTTTTGAATGAAATATAGTTTTCAGAATTTATTGAATATCAACCCTTTAAACTAATTTATTTGAGCCCAAATTTTTTTGGTGGATTCTTTGTTATGTGATGGATTTAAGTAAATTTTTCAAGAATTTATTATTGATTTTAGAGTGTACTGTTTTGTGTAACGAAGTCGTATAATTTTCAGATTTTGTAAAAATCTATATTTTCATAGATGAAATGTGCTTCCATACATATAAACGAGTTCTCATGACAATATTGGTTGATTAAAAGGAATGTAATTAATGAAGAGTATTTTTATATAATAGAAACCAAGATGGGTTTGATTTGAGACTTAGGGTTATGATGTGGACCCTAGAAAGACTATTAATGATACCATGGTTTGTGAAACTCTAGAGGTTGAGTGGGACCCGTGTATACCGACAAATGAGATTTTTGTAGAAGTTGACCAGTTGGGGTCTTTGTTCTTGGTTTACTTGTGTTAAGTCCGGTTGGGTACATCAACTCGAGAGAGACTATGTTCTAATTAATTAATTAAAGATTATAAACGTAAGAATAGGCACTAGTGAAGATGTGATAGATTTTAGAATACGTAAGTATGGGCTCTGTTGCAAGTCACACGGATGTATTCCGGGGCTGTGTATTTGTTGTCTTTCTAGTATGTTCGGGCGTCGATGGTCGGCAGGTCTATCTACAGAATGTCCAGAAGTGAGACGGTTTTGGTATGTTCGCATGTCGATGGTCGGGCAGGCCTATTCACGGAACGTACGGTATATTCTCGCGTCGATGGTCAGCAGGCCTATTCACAGAATGTACAGTGTATCTGCGCATCGATGGTCTGCAGGCCTATTCACGGGGTACATGGTAGGGAGGTGATTCTACGGGGTCAGAGCAATGCCTATATGATGCTTGCGCGTCGATGGTGCTAGTCTGGTAGGTAGATACCGGGACATAACTCTATTCGCGGAGTATTCTAGATCTTATTTCTATCACCGTAGTAGGATTAGCTGCATGACGAGAGATTAAACTCTATAAAGTGGAGAACGATAAGGACTTGCACCGGATCTATGTAGAGTGGGATCCATAGAATTTGACAAAGTATGCATTAAAAATCATCATGTGTATTTGTGTTTTTCTTGACATGTATTATTGTCACACCTCCCTTCCCAAAATACGAAATACGAGTACGTAATGTAGGCCCAACGAATGATGTAAACACCATCCATAAGTTGTACTAGGACTAACTCAACAATATGAAATAACAATCACCACCATGCAAGAAGATATAATCACATAAACAAGATCAACTTCAATAATAAATGAAATAATCCAAATAATAATATCCAACATCAGGGATAAAAACAAACACCGGGTCATAAAAGCCCAAAATAAAGCATAATATCAAGACAATGTTCAAAAGAATAATCTAGCAATAAAGAAAATTTAGCGGCTCAATCTTTAATTCCATCTTCTAGAATCGTTGCTCACCAATTCCTTCTAGTATTGTTCCTCCAGCACCTGTAAATTCTTGATCTAAAAAGAGAGAAAATAATGTCTTTAGAGCAAGTTCTGGACAGCAAGTAGAGAAAAACAGAAAATAATAGGAACATGTATAGCATAGAAAAGGGACGGGATCAGTCAATAACAAAGATAAGGAATGGCAATAATGTCAAGGGTCTATGTTTAATCATGCATTTAATTAATTGTTTCAATTCAAGTTCAATGACGATGACAGTATATAGGGTCAAGTATGAAATGTCAAATGCAGGTTATTTAATCATTTTATTAATCTATCTAGTGTACGTACTATTGCGTTCCATTTCACAGATTCGGTGCAAGCACAAAGTGTATGCTTTAATAGATGGTGAATTCACGGTTCATGTACTTGGCTCAGTAATCAGTATTTAATGTTCAATGACAGTAATTATCAAGCAGTATTTTATGGCCATCAGTTAGTACAAGTCAAGCAGTAGGGCCCGACCGAGTACAGTTTCTGATTGTTCACTACCAAGTCATCCCATAATACCTCGGCTTGTTATCATCTTATTTCATCCTATGTGAGCATGCAAGAAGGTGTCAATGTTGTATGATACTAAGTGTGACTAATTCTACTCGTTACAGACAAAGCAAGAAGCCAACATATTAATTAAACACAAATCACACAATCTGGACATCATAACGTTGCTGTACAAAAACACAGATTTCCGCTACTACAGAAAAGAAAATCTGGATCCGTCAGAAATTCTAGAAACTGGACTCTCTGCCGGTTCCAACAAATATATATACGACATATAAAAGTTACAGAAACTAGGATGAAAATCCTATTCTTTTTAGATTTTATGTTCAAGCAGCAAGTTATACACTGTGTTCAAACATATGAATTAGGTCAGAAAACTCATCAATTAAATCTACGAAAATTTAGGGTGGTTCCTACACATGTCTAGTCTCAGCAAAATTTATTTCATATTTTTATTTTACTGTTAACATGTTCTATTTAATTATGAAACAGAAAGATATGCATGAATTTGTGAATCTGCAAATTCAGACACAGTTGCACTAAAATACTGATATTTAACAGATTATAACTCGGAATTCAAATCCGTTAAAAGTTCCGGAAATAGATTCATGTGGCTATAATTCATATTCAGAAAGTTATTTCAAATTACAATAGCAACAAGGTCGAAAATCTAATACAAGAAGGAACAAACAGCAGTCCAAAATTTAATATGATATGAATAGGCAATAACTTTGTCATACAACCATATAGTTCTTGCTAATTAATACTCAAAGTGATGCTAGATGTTTAACATGCACAATTCCAGTTTTAAGATGAAATTTCACACGCATGGTAATCAATTCATTAATTCAACTTCAATCTAACAAATTCAATTTATCAAACAATTCTATAACATGGATATAGTTATTTTTCATGTAAACGTTCATATGCAATGTGCAAGAGGGACTAGGTTTTAGATCAAAGATGTATACACGATGTTAAAAACATATCGGGTTAGCTCGTGTAAACCCTCAATATACTTAACGGAATTTCAAATAGTAGTACGATCAAAAGGATTTGGATCTACTTGCAGAGATCAAAGAATCTTGAACAAAACAATAAACTAATTTAAGAAGATACATGCCTTTTCGATGTTAATTTTGAATATATAGAATAACAAGATTTGAATCTTGGGCGACGAACACGAACATGAAAACACATGCGAGCTACATGCAAAACAGCAAAACACAGCAACACTCCAACACAGATTGCAAAACAGCAAACGGTCGATCTCTCCACCAAAACAGCAAACACCACAAATCCAACGGATCCCTTCTCTTACAAACAATCGACCGAGAGAGAGAGAGAGAGAGAGAGAGACTCGACGGCAGGGAATAATGGCACCCGGGCGGAGACTAGCGATGGTAGCGACCCACGGCGAGGGCTGCTGACGGTGGGGCGCTGGCGGTCGAGAAGCGATGAAGCGATGGGAACAGCGACACTCTGTTTCGCATCGAAAATAGAGGAGAGTGGGACGACGGGGATTCGAGCTTTGGACGACGATGACGAGGGGTGAGGAGTCTTCGGTGGTTGCAGGGGGACAGCAGAGGGGGCGAAGATGGTGGCGATGAGGCGAATTGAAAGGTGCATGCGATGGGTTCAGTTGGCAAGGTGATGGGTTCTAGCGAGAGACGAAGATAACGGGATGAGGTGACGGGATGGTGGTGATGACGGCGAGGGGACGTGATGAGGAGGGAGAGAGATGGTCGAAGTGGTGGTCGGAGTGGAAGGGAGGAGTGACGGAGAGAGAGGGTGAGCGGCGGTAGGGGAGAGAGAGAGTAGGGATTAATTAATATTAAGGTTTATAGGGGTATTTATAGGGTAATTAAGAAGTTGGAGTTTTGGGTTGCGGGTTAATACGTTTAGGGTATACGTTTAGGCTCCAAAAAGAGATGAACAAATATAAATCATTGAGATGAACATATAGCAGAACAATTCAAGCTCAAAACAGGAAGAACAAAATTTACAATAAGCCAAAAATAGCACGGTTCAAGCCAGAAGAGCACGGAATGATCAAAAGAGAATAAATGAACCCAAGAAAAGAAAAAATTTTATTATTCAAAGGATTTCAGATATAATAATCAAGAAAATAAAATAAAATACAATAAAGTCCAAAATAGAAAAATAGGGGTTACAATTATGCATGCTTGTTTTATGTTTTCTTACACTTGACACTTAGCCTAATTTCACTTGATGATTTATGCTTCATTTATTGTTATTTCATGTTCCATCTGTTAAAACTGTGTTAATATGTTTCACTTTTTGACTTATGATTTTATTCTTTATGTTTTCCTTTTAAGTTGTATTCCTTTGAATATCACTCACACCGTTATACCTGACTCCTGTAGTTTGGGGGTTAGGGATATCTCTAGCTCCATATTTAACAGGCAGGTAGCATCAACATGGAAATGGGAGCATGTGGTAGAACATTTAAATGTTTATGCATATTTTGTAAAAGAAATGATTGTAAAAAGAAAGTTGTATTTATAGTGCTTTTAAATACCGTTGTGTTGTAAAAAGAATTATAATTTAAAGTGTTTAAATTCCCCTGTGTTGTTGTAAAGAGAGTTAATGAAATGAAAATTTTTAATTTTCCCTGCGTTTGTACTATGTTTATAATTGCAATTAAAGTTGATGTTGGGAATTGTGCCACTTATTTCAAATTTTACTTATTAAATATTCGGGGCGCTACAGAGTTTGATATCAGAGTAAACTTCAATTAGTAATACTAAACATGGTATAGGAAAACAAAATTAGGGAGGACATTAGAAGTGTGAGTACCTAGGGTAGACATTAGAAGTGTGAGTACCTAGGTGGACATTAAATATGTGAATCTGTTGTTTTGATCATGAATGCTTGTAATGAAATATGAATTATTTGTATGTCTAGATTCGACTAAAAATTTCTTTACCGTAAGTAGGTTGATTGTTTTCGCACAAATAGAAGATGAATAATTTGTTTTCTCTTGTCGTTATAATTAACTTTTAATTATTTTTATTATTATTAACGTTAAATTGGGATAATTTTATTAGTTATTGTCTTATCTATTTTTGTACAAATCGAATTATAATTATAAAGTATGTTTTGCTAATTCTAGCCCATCTGTTCTATAAGTTTTGTGTTTTATGGAAACAAGTTTTGTTATTGAAATTTGGAATGTGGCGAATATAGATTTTCTTTTTCTATTGGTGTTGGCAGTTTATAGTTTTGAATGACGTAATGTTTTATTTTCGTTTGTCACTTTTGAGTGACGGATACTACAATAATTGCATTATAATTAACAACATTTTGTTATATATTGTTTTCTTTCGATTATTGCTTTGAATATATTATGCTTTTGTACGTAGACTACACTTTCCCTTCTCTTTTATATTTTATATTTTTATTTTCTTTCTTAAAATTTTGTTCTTCATATTTTTATGTACTTTCATGGTTACTCATTTTGTTTGCTATTACTGTTACGTATTATATTAGTTTCAATTCCTACTTATTGAATTATTAATTTTTTTATTACTATCCCTATTGTATTTTAATTCACATTCATTTATATATACCTTGATTTTTCGATGCTATATTTTTTATTATTTTGTATTGTCTTGTTTTTTTCGGTGTACTTAAACTTGATTGTAATACTTTTATTCATATAGATATGATATACCTCTGCACATTGAAATTTTTATTTTATTAGTAATTTTGTTTTTTACACCTTATATTCAATACCTTTATTATTACTTATTGTTTACTACTTTTGTTATATTTACTTTTCACCGTTTATAGCTACTTATTGTATTACTTTATTTTATTTTTTGTACTCTTACTTCTATAATATACTGTAGCCGCTTGTTACCTTAATAATATGATTTTTACCCTCTTTGCTATTTTCTTACTACATACACTTTCTACTGTTTACTGTATATTTTATGGCATATGATTATTTATGCTATATAGTTATCTCTCATTCGCAATTACATTTAAGCTTATGCATGTATTTCATTCCGTCTTTTCCCTTACTTTTATAAATTATTTTTCACTACTACTAATTCTTACTATTTATGTTTGATATTTATAACCTGTACATCTATTTTAATATTCCATCGTGTGACTTTCTACTCCATTTCCTACTTTTGCTTCTATTTTTATATCACGAATTTCAAAAAGTAACATCAGACTTAAATTAAACATCCAATATCCTAGTACATATGGAAGATTACATCATTTCATTCATCATTTTGCTGCAACCGGACGCTGAGAAGGAAAATATTCAACTAGACGTTAATAGGAGGCAAATTTGCAACTGGATGTCAGGAGGCCAAAAAAACGGCAACCGAATGTCCAGACGGCAACCTGCAACCTAATGTCGTGGAGGCAATCTGTAACCTGATGTCAAGGAGGCAAGTCTACAGCTAGACATCAATGAGACGAACCCACAACAAAGAAATTTCTACTCTAATAACCCCACTTTTAGTTTCATATATATATATATATATATATATATATATATATATATATATATATATTATACTTAGAGCATCCACAGTCGTGATTGTTAGAAAATGCATGAATGCATAAATGCATATAACATTTTGCCTCTTTGCTGCAGTCGTCAAATGGTATTTATAGCAATTTAATTTAAATACAAAAAATAATGTCAGACGGAGTTTGAAGTTGCGTCGGAGGGATTTAAATATTTTTTTTTTAAGTGTAGACGGAAAGAAGAAAAAAAACCAAAAATTGAAGGGACGGAACTTCACTTTGCCTCCCACGATTTTTAAGGATTTTTTACGTTTTTTATTAATTAAAAACATTTTTTAAGTAAAGAAATAAAAAATAAAAAAATTAAAGGGTGGGCCCCTCCTTGGACGCAAAGTCACATTGCGTCCAAGGACTTCTGCATATATGAACACTTTTAAAATTAAATTTTTAAATAAAAAGACGTCGGACGGATCTTCACTTTGCGTCTGACGAATAAAAAAAATATTTTTTTTCGTGGGACGCAAAGTGAAGTTGTGTCCTGTATAATATGCATTTCACTCAAATTCCCTCTCATTTATAGCAATCTACCCGTCACTATTTATGCAATTTATGCATAAATAGGAAACGACTGCTGCTGGTCATTTGCTATAAAATGCATAAAATGAATAAATAGCACACGACTGTGGATGCTCTTATCACTATCCTATTCTTTTGTATTGTTCATACCATTTTTATAAGATTTTAAAACTTAGCCCATGCTACTTCAACTTTGTTATTCATAATACAGTTACCCTTATTTATACACATTTAATTACCTTAGTATATATACTTGTTTTTCTATCTGTCTTATATGTGTTATTTCACCATATATTATTGAGGTTTACTATTAACTATTTTTCTCTATCTTAGTATTATCATTTTGTAAATATATATATGTATACTTTATCTTTATATTTGTTAGTATTTTTGTATTTTCATACCATTTCATTTTTGGGCCTATTTTATATTTGTTTGCTACTTATATAATGTGTTTTTTATTATTCATAGTTATTTATTATTTTCATTTTTATAAAATTGATAATACATATTATTCCAATATTATATTATTATTTCATTTACTATTATTATACTTGTTTCACTACTACAACTAATTATAATTTTTATATTATAGTTTTGTTGGTTTTATCACACGTTTCAAACATTATTTGCATATATAATATCATTTTCTTACTATACTTGACAATTTACAAATATTTTGATATACTAATCAGTATTCTATATATTTAATTTTAAATCACATATATGGTTATTATATTGCTTTTGCAAATGAATTTTGTGTGTTTTTATATATACATCATTACTCGTACTATTACAATCATCTTATACTTTTAACAAAATTCGATACTCATGTTTTTGTTTTGTTTTTATTTTATTTTTCAGAATTATTATTATCATCATTAATATTATTTCGGCTTAGCTAAATTTGTTGGTATTCCGATGTGCCTTTGATTGACAATTCTATATATATATATATATATATAATATATATAATTATCTTTAAGTTTGCATTCTCTGTGTTACTTTTATTATTATTTACTTTTGCCATTATTCATGTTCTTAACTTTTTCTTTTGGCTTCTTATTTTGTATGGTTGGCCTTATTATTATTATTATTATTATTTTCTATAATGATCTTTTACGATATTATTTGATCAGTAATCATTTTTTTATTGATCTGTTCATATATCTATTTTGCATTTTATGGTTTTATACAAATGTTTTAACGACCTTTGGAGTGCTTAATATTTTGTTTTGCTGACTAAACTTATTGTTATTTATTATTTTATACAGTTTTCTTTTACCCGTATTCTTGTATAAGTTTTGTGTTACGTACGTTTGCCTATTTTCATTAATTCTTAAATTCGAGGTGTCTTGTGTTTATAGTGTATTTAAGTTTTAAGAGAGCGTTTGATTACTTTGTGTGCTTTAAAGTATTATAGACTAACCTATATTAGTTACGATGATTATGCTGTAGAAATTCGTAAGCATAAATTGATTATCTAATTGCTTTCGACAAGTTATTGCATAGTTTATATTTTTTGTACAATTTTATATGTCTTCTTGGGATTAGTTTTATGCTTTATGGATTTTTGCTTATACTTGTTGCTCTATCAGTTTTCATATTTACCTTCTTTTCTTATTGTACATTATTTTCTTTAATTAGCAACCCAATGTAATTAGAAAATAAAGATAGAATGAATTTTCTGAAACTGTTTTGTAGATTTTTTATTTTTGTTTTCCTCTTACTAAGGATAGTTCTGAGGACAAAACTATTCGGGGGGGGGGGGGGGTGCGATGTAATGCCCCATAATTTTTAATACAATATTTACAATTAATAAATAATTTTTAAATCAATTTATGTAATTATTTTGATTTTTCGTAAAATTGATATTTTCACACGTGCAGATATTTTCGACGTGTGAATTTAGAATTTTGAGTTGATGAAAAATTTATATTATTTGTTATTGGGTATATTTGAATTTTTGGAATTTTTCTGAATAAAGAAAACTACTTTTGTAAATTTTTGAAAGAAATGAGTTTTTTTGTAAAAAGTCGTTCAGGGGTGAAAGTTGAACAGAAAAATTATTTGGCTGCATTTAGGGCCGGTTATTCATTAGAAGGCTCTAAGAGCATCCACAGTCATTTTCTAAAATTCCCATTTTTCCAAATTATAGCAAACGAATACAAAAGTAGGTCTGCAGTCGTTTCTCAAATTCCCATTTTTGGCAAACTTGCTATTTCCAATTCTCAAATATGAGAAACGAACTGAGCTTTCTCAAATTATAAAGGACGGGGTATGATACCCCGTCTCTTGGATATAATAATTTTTTAATCGTATCAGACGGACGATCATATACCGTCTCTCCTATTTTATTAATTTTTTTTTAAAAGGTCGGACGGGGAATGATACCCCGGACGGGGTATCAAACTCCGTCTCTCCCTTTTTTTTATTTGTTTTTTTTTTATTTGTTTTTTTTAATAAAACGAACGGCCACGATTGAGCGATAGGAAAAAAAAAAAGGGGTGGGACGGGGACACATACCCCGTCCGGGGTATGATACCCCGTCCATGAAATGCTGCCATTAATGCACACCATTAATGCTGTGCAGTAGAAATTTAGGAGTAGTTAGTATCCTTAATTAGGTTTAGTTAGTATATTAATTAGGTTTAGTTATTTTAATATTATTTAATTTAGTTAATTAATATAGTTTAATAGTTAATAAGTAATTAACTTTTTTTAATTTATTTGAAACGATCGGACGGGGTATGGTACCCCGTCTCTCTAAAAAATAGAAAAAATATAGCAAACGACGACTGCAGTGAACGATCGTATTTGCTATTACTGTAGCTGCCATATTATAGCAAATGAGAAAAACGACTATGGATGCTCTAAGGAATTAGATTATTTCCATATTTGGTTGATTTTTATTAATTTAATTAAATAATTATATAATTATGCAATTTTGAGATTGTTGGGCACTTTATTGAAAATATTCTTTCTGGAGAATAAAGTTAGAAAATTTATTTGAAAAATATAATCTTTATTAGTGGATAATAATTCTAATTTTTTGGGATTTTTTCGAATATTTTATGGCTTGTTTGTAAATATTACAAAGAAAAGGACTTTTGTGCAAAATTGCCACTTGGATTAAAAACTCCAGATTTTGAAATTTCGGACTGCATATGTTGGTCGGCCAGGTCTGGAGATGTGAAGGGATTTAATTTTATTTCATTTTAAATTAAATTGATTAACTAATAATTGGAAGGAGTCCATATATGTAAATAAATAATCTTCTTGGGGGGTAATTTTGTAAACTTTTGTGGAACCCTAGAAAGCCAATCCTGACCTCTAATAGTGGCAGAAGTCGTCTACCTCTTTGTGAACCCCAAAACTTTATTTTTCATTATTTTCTTGGAGTTGGATCTTGGATTTTCGCAAGAAGGAGGAGAAGGCTTTTCTTTATTACTAATATTGTTCTTCAAGTTGATCTTCTTTGAGGTGAGTGATACTTCTCATCTCTTGATGTGTTTTACTTATATTATGCATGATAAATGAACTTCTAGAGGTTTACCTGAACTAAAGATGAAATTTTTCTGAGAGATGATCATGTTTTATTAATTTTCAATGTTAAATATTGATGATGGATGAAAAATCTAACTTGGGATCTGTAGAGTTAATTGTAGATGATAAAGATAAGTAGAGATAATTAGAATTTGTTATATGCTCTTAAATTCATGCTTGATTGTTTGTAAAGTTGAGATCTTTCCATGTTATTCATTGTTTTTAATCATCAAAAATGGAAACTAAATATTAGGGTTTGAATAATTGTTGTATGGATCGAAAATAATTTATTTTGAATGAAGTGGTTTATACATGAAAGATTAATATTTTGCTTAAAGAAATAAATCTAAGAAAAATATATGTGTTTGTAGATGTTAGATCATGTGTATGATTCAAGAAACATGTTCTGGATGATTAAAAGATGAGATATTTCATTGTTCTACTATTAAAATAAAGTCGTTCGATTGTATGCATTTGTTGTGTATGTAAGGTGTATTTTTGGCAAGAAATATACAAAAAAAAAGAAATAAAAAAAAATCCAATCTTTGGGTTAGGTTTCGGTCTGAGGGTTGAATAGTAACCGTGGGCTACTATTCTGACCTAGTGGGGATGAATAGTAACCCCAGGTTACTGCTACTGTTCACCCGAGGCTGCTGTTTTTTTTTCTTTTTTCGGCTGCTTCGGTTTGGATTTTTGGGGTGTTTTCAAGGGGTTTTGTGAGTGTGGTTTGTATGCTATGTTAGGGGAATCTAGTATACATATATAAGCATCTATATATGAGTTTAAACAAAGATATATGAGTGGTTTGATCGAGTATGGATGAGATTTCGAAGACATTGTACAGTCTGGACTGCTGTCGGTTTCAGTTTGGAATGAGATTTTGACTTAGTTGCTTATGATATTACCTAATACTTATTAAATAGAAATTGTAGTTCACTGTGTCTAGTTTTCAGAACATCTGACGGATCCTCAATCCGACTCCAAGATTGTAAAATATTAAATTTCTGTCACTGTACTGTCGTAGTTTCATATTTTAAAATAACGGTTAGTTTTCAGAATTTATTGAATATTAACCCTTTAAACTAATTTATTTGGGTCCAGATTTTTTGGGTGGATTCCTTGTTATGTGCTGAATTTAAATTGATTTTTCCATAATTTAATATCGACTAGAATGTACTGTTTTGATACACGAAATCATGTAACTTTCATATTTTTGAATGAAATATAGTTTTCAGAATTTATTGAATATCAACCCTTTAAACTAATTTATTTGAGTCCCAATTTTTATGGTGAAATCCTTGTTATGTGTTGAATTTAAATTGATTTGTCCAGAATTAATATCGACTATGGAATGTACTGTTTTCAGGAAAGAAATCATGTAACTTTCAGATTTTTAAATGAAATATAGTTTTCAGAATTTATTAATTATCAATCCTTTAAACTAATTTATTTGAGCCCAGATTCTTTTTGGTGGATTCTTTGTTATGTGCTTGATTTAAGTGATTTTTTCCCGAATTTAATATTGACTTTAGAGTGTACTGTTTTGAGTAACGAAGTCGTATAATTTTCTGATTTTGTAAAAATCTATATTTTCATAGATGAAATGTACTTTCATACATATAAACGAGTTCTCATGACAATATTAGTTGATTAAAAGGAATGTAATTAATGAAGAGTATTTTTGTATAATAGAAACCAAGATGGGTTTGATTTGAGACTTAGGGTTGTGATGTGAACCCTAGAAAGACTATTAATGATACGGATACCTTGGGTTATGAGACTTTAGACATTGAGTGGGACCCGTGTATACCGGCAGATGAGATTTTTGTGAAAGTTGACATGTTGGGGTCTTCGTTTTTTGTTTAGTTGTGTTAAGTCCGGTTGGGTACATCAACTCCAGAGAGACTGTGTTCTAGTTAATTAATTAAACATAATAAATATAAGGATAGGCAGTAGTGGAAATGTGATAGAACTTGGAAAAAGTAAGTATGAGTTCTATTGCTAGTCGCACGGATGTATTCCAGGGCTGTGTATTTGTTATGTCTCTCTAGTATGTTCACGAGTCGATGGCCGACTAGCCTATTCGTAGAATGTCTAGAAGTGAGACGGTTTTGGTATGTTCGCATGTTGATGGTCGGCATGCCTATTCATGGAATGTACGGTATATTCGCCCGTCGATGGTCGGCAGGCCTATTCGCGGAATGTACAGTGTATTTGCGCGTCGATGGTTGGCATGCCTATTCGCGGGGTACATGGCAGGGAGGTGATTCTCCGGGGTCAGAGCAATGCTTATGTGATGCTTGTGCATCAATGGTGCTAGTCCGGCAGGTAGATACCGGAACGTAGGCCTATTCGCAGAGTATTCTAGATCTTGTTTCTATCACCGTAGTAGGATTAGTTGCATGATGAGGGATTAAAACCTTATAAAGTGGAGAACGATAAGGGCTTGCACCGGACCTATATAGAGTGGGATGCATAGAATCCGACAAGTATGCATTAGTAATCATCATGTGCATTTGTATTTTCTTGACTTGTATTATGCATGCTTGTTTTCTGTTTTCTTACACTTGACACTTAGCCTAATTTCACTTGATAATTTATGCTTCATTTATTGTTATTTTATATTCCATCTGTTATTACTGTGTTAATATGTTTCACTTGCTGACTTCTGATTTTATTCTTTATGTTTCCATTTAAGTTGTATTTTTTTGAATATCACTCACACCGTTATGGCTGACCCTTGTAGTTTAGGGGTTAGGGATATATCTAGCTCCATGTTTTACAGGTAAGTACCATTAGCATGGAATTGAGAGCATGTGGTAGAACATTTAAATGTTTATGCATATTTTGTAACAGAAATGATTGTAAAAAGAAAGTTGTATTTATAGTGCTTTTAAATACCGTTGTATTGTAAAAAAATTGTAATTTAAAGTGTTTTAATTCCGCTGTGTTGTTGTAAAAAGAGTTAATGAAATGAAAATTTTCAATTTTCTATGTGTTTGTACTATGATTTTAATTGCAATTAAAGTTGATGCTGGGAATTGTGCCATTTATTTCTAATTTTATTTATTGAAAATTCGGGGCGCTACAATATTCTCCTTTCTTTCTTAAAAAAGAAAATTACTAAAAAGACTGAATTTTACAAAGATTAACTAAAAAAAAGATTCATACGAGAATTGGTGGTTGTGATTTTTGTGTTAAACAATTTACTTATGAGTCACAACCACAGTTTTTTAAATTGAAGTTATATTAGCTATTCATACAAAGTCAATCGCTCAATTGTTAACCATCAACCACATTTATCCTCTCACGTGCATTGCACGTGCTGACAGCTAGTAACATTGTGTTTCAGTAAACTTGTAGAGTTGACTATCACAAATAAAAATAAAAATACTGATACAATTACATGGATAGATACAATTTTGAATTTTCTTATACTACTCCTATTTTCTGTTTTCATTTGGTCAAATTTGAAGTGCAGCTTGGGTCGCTTGGGGAAAAGTCTGCAAAAAAGAGGACTTCAAAATGTACTCAATTTACAACATTCTTCTCTCTCCCTCTGTCGCGACCAGCTGTAAAAGCCTCTTGCTTAGAGTGATAAAGATGAGCTCAGTGATTCAGCTATGCTTCACAAGCGTCTGGAGTAACCAGAACCTCCACACTTCTTACATAGTATCAACCCTATGCAAACCCATCAAGCAGTCAACACTTGCAACAGAAAAGTACAAATAAGATTATAGATTTGGGAAGCAGCAGCTTTAGAAGCAAGCACACAAAAGCAGAGTAAAAAATTAAGCATTGAAAATTGGCTAAATTGTCTTTAAATACCCTAATGTTTTATCATCTTGACATAATTTTTTTTTTTTTATTTTAAGTACGATAGTTCCTACGTCATATATATATATATATATATATATATATATATATATATATGTATAGAGGAAAATCTTCCAATGTGCACCACCTCTCCGTGTGCACTCAGCCTTCCCGCCTTCGTATCGACGATCCGAACCGTTCACATTGATCTACACATCTAAATTAGTCTAAATATGTAAAATCAAATCATTTGAAATTCATTTGCCCATCCATCATGTGACTATAAAAAATAATAATTTTCAGCCATACAATTTTGTAACACTTCAATGGATGGGCAAATGAATTTCAAATGCTTTTTTTTTACATAGTTAGACTAATTTAGATGTGTAGATCAATGTAAACGGTTCGGATCATTGATACGAAGGTGGAAAGACCGAGTGCACACGTCGTGTGCACCATAGGTGGTGCACAACGGAAGACTTCCCTATATATATATATATATATATATATATATATATATATATATATATATATAGAGAGAGAGAGAGAGAGAGAGAGAGAGAGAGAGAGAGAGAGAGAGAGAGAGAGAGAGTCCCCTTCGGTTGCACACTACTTTTGGTGAGCACTCCGTGAGCACTCCCGAACTAGAGACCCTATGAAAAATTCGAACTGCTCATATTGTTCTATATGCCTTAGATAGCCTAACAATAAAAAATCAAGTAATTTGAAGTTCATTTGCCCATCCATCATGCTGTTAAAATTTTCAGCCATACAATTTTGTGATGATGTAAATCATGGGTAAATGAACTTCAAATTACTTTATTTTTTATTGTTAGGCTATCTAAGGCATATAGAACAATATGAGCGGTTCGGATTTTTCATAGGGTCTCTAGTTCGTGAGTGCTCACGGAGTGCTCACCAAAGTAGTGTGCAACCGAAGATTTCTCTCTCTCTCTCTCTCTCTCTCTCTCTCTCTCTCTCTCTATATATATATATATATATATATATAATGGGAGAAGACCTTAGTGTCATTAGTCAATCTACCAACCCGTGCATGCACGTGCATAACTAATATGAAGAAGGTCTCAGGTTAGAGTCCTCACTACGTCAGAGTTTTTACTTTAAATTTTTTAATATATTAAATTTGCATCACACAAGTAAACTACTATCTATTTATCTATCTATCTATCTATCTATCTGTAATATAATATATAATAACTATTATAATAGAAGACTTGGAATTGTAAATCTACCTACTTACGTGCAACTCTAACTCTCCCATTATAGCCTTTACATTTAATTTTAAAAATATATAATCATATTTTTTAAGACATGCATCGCATGTGTAACTCAAAGTTTCACTTTAATTTTTTTTTAAAATTAATACGTGCATCGCACGTGTATATTACTAGTGCAAACTTAGTTGTAAAGCACTTCTCCTTAATTACAAAAATTAATAAGATAAGAGGAGCTATCAGAGAATTTGGTTGGAGAACTCCTCTAATCTTTGATACTATAATGGGAGAAGACCTTAGTGTCGTTTGTGAATCTATCAACGCGTGCATTACATGTGCATAACTAATATGAATGAGGTCTCAAGTTCGAGTCCTCACTACGTCATATTTTTACTTTATTTTTTTAAAATATATTAAATGTGCATCACCCGTGTAAATTATCTATCTAAATCTATTTATCTATAATATAATATATAATAACTATTATAATGGAAGAGTTGGAGTTGTAAATCTACCTACTTACGTGCAACTCCAACTCTCCCATTATAGTCTTCACATTTACTTTTAAAAATATACAACTTTAGTTATTAAGACATGCATCACATGTGTAAATCAGGGTTTTTACTTTATTTTTTTTTAAAAAATTAATATGTGCATCACACGTGTATATTACTAGAATATATATATATATATATATATATACACACACACACACACACACACACACTGAGAGAGAGAGAGAGAGTGTGCGTAATCTTCCATTGTAAATGCCACTGTAGCGTTTGCAAACGTGCAAACCACTTAATCTGTGATTGGCAATGACGGTTTAAGGCATATTAAAAATGAACGCGTTGTTTGAAAACAACGTGTTCATTATTAACCTGTCGTTGTCAATGACGAATTAAGTGGTTTGCACGTTGGGAAATGCTACAATATGATAGAAGATTTCTATATATATATATAGTCCCCTTCGGTTGCTCACTACTTTTGGTGAGTACTCCGTTAGCACTCATGAAATAAAGACCCTATGAAAAATCCGAACTGCTCATATTATTCTATATGCCTAAGATAGCCTAACAATAAAAAATTAAGTAATTTGAAGTTCATTTGCTCCATCCATCATGTTGTTAGAATTTTCAGTCATACAATTTTGTGATGATGTAAATCATGGACAAATGAATTTCAAATTAATTGAATTTTTATTGTTAGGCTATCTTAGGCATATAGAACAATATGAGCGGTTCGAATTTTTCATGTGCTCTATTGCGTGAGTGCTCACCAAAGTAGTGAGCAGCCTAAGATTTCTCTCTTTCTCTGTCTCTATATATATATATGGAAAGCTGATTCAAACAAAGTAGCACACTGACTACATAGTCCTCCCAACACTTCTGATGTAAAACTAACCCTAAGATAGAGAATTTTCAAGATTCTTAATGGATTAATTTTACCAATATGTAAGTGTGGATCAAAGTTGGGAATTTTAACAGTTAGCAGATTTGATGGATTTTCAAGAATTGAATCAAGTGTAACAGTCCCAATTAATAATTCAACCTTACGATCAACAATTAAAACCCTAAGTGTTTAGCAAGTAATAGCAAGTAATAGATTCATCCGATAATGTGGCAAGTTAGGATGACTCGCTCCCGGAACCAGATCAATAGCGTGTTGGATGACACGTAATGGGGGTAACTAGTTAGGGAGGTCAGCAGGAAACACATCTGCAAATTCTTGTAGGACAGGAGTAGCTTGGGACGGGATGAGTGATTTAGGATCTTTAGGGACTTCTCTCGCTGTGAGTAAAAGAATGATAGCCCCTTTGTCAATTTCTTTCGTAAGTTCATTTTCACCCATATACGTTACTTCCTTGCCCTTTCTCGAGGGAGCCGGTGTTGTTTCAGCTGGACTAGTTCGTAGTCTCACGGGTATGAGCTTTATTTTTAGTCCATCGTGCTGGAACATACATTGGTTGGATTGACCATATATGGTCACATCGTGATCGTATAACCAAAGTCTCCCTAAAATGACTTGACCCATATCCATTTTGAGCACATCACACCAAATTTCCTCTTTGTATGCTTTGAAGTCCACAGAGACTAATCATCGATGTGTTACTTGGAGTGCTATTGCATCAATCCAAGATACTTTGTATGGGCGTGGATGGGGTTCAGCCTTAAGTCCGATCTTCGCTAAGACCGCAGAAGAGACAACGTTGACGCAGCTCCCACTATCAACAATCACCTTGCAGTTTTTGCCACATGTAGTCGTAAAGGTGTGGAATATAGCAGTGCGCTTCCAATCATCTTCTTCTTTTGGTTGGGACAAAGCACATCTGACTACATTCAAGTCAGGTGATTGGATAGACCGAATACAGTGGAAATACTGGTTATCCTCTTCCTCACCGAAGTCATCGCCTTCAATAGGCTCATAAGAAAACTCATTATCAGAGTCGTCGGCAATGACAGCGTTACCCTCTACTATATTGATCCTACTGGGGCTGGGAAAGTTGCTAGCAACGTGACCATATCCCTTACATTTATAGCACTTAGTGAGGGGGTCAACTTTAGTATAATCTTGTTCGGTGTTCTTATCCTTATGTTCATCTCTATGTGAATTGAAATTTGAATTAGGTTTGCTAGGGTAAGATTTACTGGGGTGCTGAGAGGGAGGCTTAGGTCTAGGTGGGTCAGTAGAGGTCATTCTAGAGGAATGATATCTCGAGTCGCTAGACCTAGAATGAGAACTAGCTTTAAGAGAATCCATATCGAGGACTAGGGCGTAGGCTGCCGCTATTGAGTCCACATTTCTATAGATTAGCTCGTTCCTAAGGTCAGCTCGCAGTCCAGCTCTGAACCTAGAGAGAGTTTGTTCTTCACTCTCTTTACCTAAAGCATTGCACCGAATAAGGAAGTCATCGAACTTATCAACATATTCCTGTGTGGACTTACTTTCTTGACAGAGTTGGTTCCATGAATCTAGCAATCGGGTATGGAACGATAGCGGTACATATCTCTCAGTGAGCTTCTCTTTCATGGCTTCCCAAGTGGCTATGGGTGCCAGGCTTCGGCCTCTGCGGGCATGTTCAAGATTGGTCCAGTGTTGTTGAGTTTTGCCCGTCAATTTCATAGTGACAAATTTAACCTTCAGGGCTTCACTCATGTCAAACTACACAAAGTAGTGGTCCATGGCACGGATCCAATTGAGGTAAGCTTGGGGTTCCATGTGGCCTTTAAACTGGGGAACGTCAGCCTTAACGTTCTTTTATATTGTTCGTCAGGGTCACGTTCTTGACGTCGATCATCACGAATATTCCCTTGAGGGATCTGACGATGGGCATGAAGCTCAGGGACGATGGTTTGATTTAACTCCACTTTCTCAAACCTCTGATTGATATTAGCAAGAGTTGCGTGAATGGCAGCTAGGGTAGCGGAGATATCAGGGTTGTCCATTTCAGGTCTGGGGAGTCTAGGGTTCCTAATTGGGTTATTGGGAAGGGATAGGAAAGGCTCTTTAGGATCTGTGATGGTGCTGCGAAGACGCATTCACCAAAAGTGGAAACTATGGGTCGTGTGTCCTATTTATTTTTATTTTTTTTAAATGAATCTGAAATAAACTACAATAAAAGAAAAAAAATAAAAGACTACACAATCCTAAATGAATGCAAAATTGATGCCTACGATGCAAGAACTAGGGTTTTAAGAACTTTCGCTCTGATACCAAAAATGATGTAAAACTAACCCTAAGATAGAGAATTTCCAAGATTCTTAATGGATTAATTTTACCAATATGTAAGTGCGGATCAAAGTTGGGAATTTTAACAATTAACAGGTTTGATGGATTTTCAAGAATTGAATCAAGTGTAATAGTCCCAATTAATAATTCAACCTTACGATCAATAACTAAAACCCTAAAGTGTTTAGCAAGTAATAGGTTCAATATTGAGTCGTACTCTACTTAAGCATGTGGAACACTCAATCTCAGTTATTTTGTGGATGACAGGCAAATCAGATAATATAATAGATAATAAGGTAGTAAAACACAAATATCTAATAGTGGAAAGAGTATACCGAATGCGAAGAAAACCAGCGTAGATCTCGGAGTGGACAGCAACAAAGAATGCAGCACTTCAAGAACAGCAAGAGCAGTAGGAGAGAGGTGCGACAAGGGGATCTGGCCGGCGGCGGCGCTGCGTCAGGCGGGGAACAGTGCAACGACGAACAGGGGCGGCGTCGCAAGGCAGCGGCGGTCGTCGATCGAACGGGAGGAGCAAGAGGGATTGGTGAGGGTTTGGGGCTCTGTGGTAATGGCAGTAGTGAAGGAGGGTCGGGGTGTTGGCGATCGGGGGACTGGGGTGATGGAGAAGTGGCGGGGATGTTAGGGTTTGCGATGGGTGCGAGGATGAGGGAGAGAGGCAGCGGGAGAGTTGTCGATGGACAAGTTGGTCGGGGTTGAAGGGGGAGGCAGATGATGGGTTCGGGATTGGGATAGGGAAGAAGAAGAAGAAGGTGAAGAAGGGTGGCGGCTGTTGTAGGAGGGGAATAGGGGATTAGGGTTTGTATTATGGATTTGGGAAATTAGTGTTTTGGAATTGGTTTTATTTGGGGATGTTAATTTGGGGGTAGATTTTAGAGTTAATCACTAACCCTAAAACTGTATTAGGATTTATCACAAACCCTAATTTAGATCTCAGTTATATCACACAAAGGAGCGGGAAAGAGCAAAAACTCAACACAATAAATTTTAATCAAGAGTGGCATATCTTCTCATTCATCTCAAGGCCTTTAAATAGACTCAAAATACATCTTGATACAAATCTCCAAAATATTCTCAAAATCTAAAAAATACAAAAAAGATTACATATGACTATAATTGCCAAAAACAAATATGGTACTAGAAATAAAATCCTAAACTAAATAAGCAGCTGCTGAAGATGACACCTGTGCTGGTAGAAGTGCCCGAATCATCTTGAACCGATGTTCTCATCAACTTCCTTCTAAGCATCTCCTTAGTATTGAGCTTATTCCATGACAGAAGCTAGATAAAACACTTGCATTTCAGAGGGGCAAAGTTCTTCTATGTTGCTGCATAGAAAGGAGTTCTCAAGCCTCCATTGATGAAGAAGTTATATGAGGATTTGACTGAGAAAGCAGTTGTTGGTGAGAGAGCTTCTAGGCTGCTTAACCTCTCCCTTGTGATAGGGAGAATTGAGATATAGTTGCAGCAGTCTACTATTCTCCTCTCTTAGTGTATCATCAGAAATTCTCCTCATGTCCAACTTCCATTTTCCTAGCTGCCTTGAGAAAGAAGGGTAGCTTTAGTATTCAAAGTCAAAGAATAAAGCCCTGAAAAGCTTTGTCTGATACTATTTTCATTTATCCAGTTGTCTTCTCATAATAGAATAGAAGAACCCTCTCTCAAATGCCAAGAAACACAATGCATGAACCTCTCCTTCAACTGAAAAAATCATTTCCAAAAAGATGAAGTAGACACTGGCTCATTAAAGAAATTGATACCTGGGTTGAAGTAGAGAGATTTGAGAGTTGTGGTTGGTAGTTCTTCCCTATCACTAATAAGTTTCCACCGCCACTTCATGAGTAAAGCTTGAATGAAGACTTGAAGGTCAAGTATCCAAACCCTCCTTGTGCTTTAGGCTCACAAGCTCTCTTCTAATTAACAACAGCAGCCCCCTAGCATCTTTATCATAACCTATAGAAATCTACTTCTCGCCTGATCAATACGCTTTATAACCAACAAAGGAAACTTAAAGAAAGAATAATTATATAGAGGCAGTGCAAATAACAATGAGTTGATCAAGATCAGCTTTCCCCCCTTTGACAACATCCTACCCTTCAAACTAGAGAGTCTCTTCTCTATTTTATGGATGATAGGCATCCATTCCCTTTTGTTCATCTTGTTCCTAATGAGAGACAAACATAAATATTTTTTAGGTAATTTTTCTTCTGCACAACCTAGAATAGAAGAGAAGGCAGCATGCGTGGCTCTAGACTTGCCAATATAGATCAGAGAGGATTTATTAAAGTTTATAGCCAAACATGAGACATCTGCAAAGATGTAGAGTTTGAGATGAATGCTCTCCTATTCATCCCTATTACTAAAAAATAGTGACATTTGCAAACTGCAACACAGATAACTAATTCTGCAACAAAACCACTCATTCCTGGCAATGCAAGAGCCATCGAGAAACTTGACTTTAACGTCGCATCTCCTGAAAAGCGTCTTAATTAAAGTAGAAAGTGAAACGAAAGGTATGAAGAAGCGTTTTATCCTCCGGAGAAGCCTTGAGAACTGAGTTGAACAAATTTCTTAACACCTGTTCAATCCGATCCATAAATCAGTAACTAAAAAAATCGAAAAAGCTTTTATTGTTTCACTAAAAGAGCTGTCGTCTGATGTTTAGTGGAGTGAATGTCTCTTCTTTCCATCCCTATTTTAGCATTTGTGCTAAAACATCAACAGAAAGGATGAATAACATAGGAGATAGTGGATCCCCTTGTTTTAGACCTCTCTTGAAAGGAATTGTCTTGCCCCTCTTACCATTAATAAGGATGCAAGATTTGACTCAGTAAATAATCATATAGATCTAGTAACACCGCTTCAACCGAAAACCTCTTGCTTGCAGTAAATCTTCAATGAAAGCCCAATTGAGTGAGTCAAAATCCTTCTTGAAATCAATATTGAGCATGACAATATCTGATTTCTTCTTGGACCACAAGTTCACCTATTCATGAGCAATAAGGAAGCAGTGTAAAGTGGTTTTACCTCTTAAAATGCAGTTTGAGATTGTAGCTCCCCGAATTTCAATATAGAAAGTACAAGACACAATCCAGGATCTTTACTTCAATGTAACTTAAACACAACAAAAAAATGCAGGGAAATAAAAACTTCTATTACAGCAGTTCTCATTACAAAGCATAGCGAAAATTAATACACATTTAATACAACTGATTCAACACTGAAACTCCGGTCTTCACATAAATTCAAGCTTTAACTCTTGTTCAAGCCACTCATTTCCAAATCCTGCAAAATTGTGGGCACGCAATTGACGCAATGCTGATTAAAGCAGCGATTCTCCTAAAGTCTCACAACCAAAACTTGTTACACAAAATAAAACAATAAAGGAAAGATTCATAAATCAACAAGTCAAACTAAACTGAATGAATAAGCGTGTGTTATGAAAACAAAAGAAAAAAAAAGAATACATAAAATATGGTCCAAGAATACACAATTGCACACAATGCTCACTAATGCACACTTGTTCGGATTCTATGCATCACATACTACATAGATCCGAGGGTAAGCCCTTAGCGTTCTCCTAATTATAGGGTTTAATCCCTTATTATGCAGAACTTATACCCGTGACTAACGTAAGGTTTAAACATTTTGTGAGTATGTTGCCCACGCTCTGGTAATTCCGGAGATCAATCCCATACTGCAGATGAGCTAGAGACACTTCTACTCACATCTCGATAATTTCGAAGATCGTCTCACACCGCAAGTCATCATGACACCTCATCACACAAACATCCCATAAGTGTCGCCTCGATCTTCATGATTCCGGAGATAAATATCACACCGCAGATGATCTGGAGACACTTCCTCACACCTCGATAATTCGGGGACTATCTCACACCGTAGACCAAACCTACCCATGTTTGCTCTTACTTCATCACATCTCCAACTAATGCATGTCCTTAAGTTCAACCATAAATAACCACAGCTTCCAAGAGCTAGCTCATCCCACCGAACTTAATTTAACCAAACAGGAACACTAGCTAACACTGGCTAATCTCTAAAATCAAATAATCTCAACTGCCAGTATCTATGGTCCTGCACAACCTCTAGAGCTCACAACCCAACAAAATCCTTGTCTAGGGTTCTTTATAATAACCCTGATTCTCAAATAAAACCACCACTTGGTTCATTAATAAAAAATTCCATCTTTTACTCATTAAAAAAAACCACTTTTCCACAAAAACTCGAATTTATAAAAAATCAATACTCCAATTTATTTCATCTCATCAAAATATAAAACAAGTAAATAAAAGATTTCCACAAACAACTTACTTCTCAAATAAATGAATCTCTACTTCCATAATTGATACCTTTATTTATAGAAACAATTTCAATTCAACCATACACCTTTAATTCAGTCCCGCCATATTTCTTTCCATATATGAAATCACAATATAAATCTTGAGATTTTAATTTATTTAAAACTGAAAACAACTCGCTTTAAATTCTGGTATTTATCCCTCAAAATTTGAAATTTGAATGTTTCAAAAATCTGAAACTTTCACCACTTAAAATATGAAAATAATATCTTCGAAATCTGAAATTATACCGTTCAAAACTGAATATTAAACTCTTCAAAACTGATATTTACACTCATTCAAAATATAGATGCGCATCACACGAATTCGCAACTCAAACATACACAAAAATCTAAAACTTTAACTCCTCAAAACTTGATATTAAAATCAACAAATATTCACACAACATACTAGATTCACATATTAATACATCCATGTATACATTAGGGATCATTTCAAACCCTAGCATACGCAAACCCCACACAAAACACCAACCAGAAACTCACAAAGGAGCAGGCCAAGGTCAGCACCGTGCTCGGTTTGCACTGTGCAAACCTCAGACCCGAACCCTTTGGAGCCCAAAACTTGATTCTTTTGGTTCATACAACAAGTTTTACTCAACTACAATAATATTCATGATCATTCAATCTTTCATGCCCTAGCATCATATAATATTCAAGAATCGATTATTCATGATCAACTCATATAAATTTTTTATTTTTACTTCATGATATCAACTAAACATTATTTATCAAGCATCTTGTAACCCCTGTTTTCGCAAACACGTATTTTCTGTTTATTTTTGGTATTTTAAATTCTTTTTTCTGTAAAATTATTTTTCTGCTTTCAAATTCTTTTTCTTAAAATGTATTGTTGGATCTTCTATTAAAACCTATTTTTAATCAATAATCTTAATTGTAGCTATTTTTCCAATGATTTTTATATTGTAATACAAATCCCATTATTCTTGTTATTATTACTATTATTGTTTCTGCTATTATTATTATTATTTTTATTTTTACTACTATTAGTATTATTATTTTTATTATTATTACCATTTGATTGTATATTAAAAATCCTATTTTTATTTATTTATATATTTTTCCTATCTCTTATTGGATTTCTATAACACCCTTTAACCCTATTGGATCCACTACCCGTTAACCAAAACCCTATAATTCAATTAAATCCTATTTTTAAACCCTAGTATACACTCTACCCGAAACCTTATTACCCCGTGCCACCTAAACCCTAACCCTAACTTCATCTTATATATATATACACCCATACTTACACCCCTTTCATCCTATCAGCCGCAAACCCATATTTTTAACTCTTCCCTTACCTCCTGCTCTTCTAAACCCTACTTTCGATCCTCTGCCCTTTTCCTCCCGAACCCATACTCCCGACGCTCCCCTCCTGTAGCGCCTCCCTGCTCGCGACCCCCTATCGCACCACCTTGCCGACGTCGCGATCGCCCCGTGCCGCCTTCCGACTGCAGCGCCAACAGCCCAGTGCCCCGCCTGCTGCGCCTCAACACCAGCGCCAGCCGTCTCCCGGTCTCTCCCTGCATCCCGCCACCACGCCCTCTCCTCGACATCCCGACCTCCCGATTTCCAGACCCTCTCCCTGTGCTCTGCCATAGCCAGCAGCGGCACCTCCCTGGTTCCTTCTCCCTGTCGCACACCCCCTTGCTCTAGCGCAGCCCCGTAGCACTGCCCATTTCCCTCACCTTCCTGTCGCATCGTCGACAGCCAGCTAGCGCTAGCCCCTCGCTCTGACGCACCTCTGCGGCAGCACAGCACCCGACCACCCTGCCCTCCTCTGACAGCAACAGCCCACACCCCTGTGTCATGCTCCACTGTTGTCCGCCGTCTCTCTCTTTGTGTGCGTGTTGGTTCTCTTGTGTGCGTTCGTTGCTCGTGAGTTGTGTGTGTGGGTTCGTTCGTTCGTTGTATTCGTTGTCCGGGAATCCATTCCCGTTATTCTTGCTTTTGTGCCATTCCCGTCGTCGCCTCCCAGACAAGTAACTTGTATTAATTTTTGTTACAAATACAAGTACTAAATACCGCCTGTAGTGTAGTTGTGTTCTAGAGACAATTCTTGTGCAAAACCCCTCTTATATGTTGTCTCTATTGTGTTGACCTGCCCGTAGTTGCCTCATGACACACATGACATGAAATAACTTAGGGATGACCACTTCTTATTGTATACATGCATGTTCATACGATATCGTGTGCTCGATTGTGTTAGTTGTAGTAAACTCGTTGTAGACTTGTAAAATACCCTCTACCATGTTGCATGGACATCTAGTACATCCTATTTCATGTTTTGTTATGATTTGGAGGAGTTTCATATGATCTATGTTGATTTTGTATATGAAGATTTCAGTTTTTGTTATTACCCATTTTTTATCAGTATTTTAAATCCTATTAAGGTCAGTATATGAAAATTATTTGTTAATATGAATTATAGAGAATTCTGTCTACTTTCCAAATTTTCTGACAGATCTCAGTTTCGATTTGTGAGTTGCGAGTTATGGCTATTTTACTACAGATGTGTTTAAAATTTCAGATCCAGTTTTATATGAATTTTGTATGGTAAATTATTTTTCTATTGATGTTAAAGATAATATTTTGATCCAATATTTTGCTGAATGCAACTAGACTTGATTGGGATTAACCCCTATTTTTTGTGGATTTAATTGATAACTTTTATACACTATTCTATGCTTGCAAACAACTACAATATATGCAGAATTTTCGTGTTGTTCTGTGAAAAAACATAATTTCGACCTAATTCTACTTGCTATCTATAAAAACTTTGTGAATATGAACTATAACTTACTGTATCTATTTTATCACCCTTTTGACGGATCGGGATTTCGATTTATATTTTGTGAGATATTGTTGTTTTAGTACTGCTGTGTTTATGATTCCAAATTTACAAAACTACTGTATCTTGCTGCTTTCTGATTTTACTTAACTATTATATCTATGTTGGAAAATTATGAAACTTTATTTTCTGATACTAAATATACTAGGGA
Organism: Hemerocallis citrina; assembly: GCA_017893485.1. Taxonomy (NCBI): domain Eukaryota; kingdom Viridiplantae; phylum Streptophyta; class Magnoliopsida; order Asparagales; family Asphodelaceae; genus Hemerocallis; species Hemerocallis citrina. The sequence continues at coordinate 38,192,034 of CM030365.1, forward strand.
ATACCCCAGATTTATTTTTGATTTAATCAGTAAATTTTTATGCTGTTTTCCTGTTCTTGAATACAAACTTCTGATTTCTTGCTGAACATGTTATGTGGATACAAACATGTTTTGAGTTCTGTTGTGAAATACCATGACTTATATATATTTGCTGGATTCGGATGTGAGTCTATTTTCCAGATTCTTTGATGGATCCAGATTTGCACTTTCGTAGCAACGGAAATTCCAGATTTAGTGCAGTACTGTCTTGCTGTCCTGAACTAGAATTTTCGTTGTTCTATCCTTTTATGAGTTGTCTTTCGCTTGTACATATTTATCTTTCAATCTGAACCCGATACTTGCTTATGCCATGCTGTTCTTTCTCTGTTTGTGACACATACATGCCTGTTTGATAATAATAATAAATAACCAAGCCGAGGTTAAGGGAAAGATCTAGTAGTGAAAAATATATAAATGTGTACTTGAAAGGGGGCCCGTATTTACCACCTGATTACCTGTGATATGATTACCTGACATGTGATTCTGATTATCTGTTATCTGATTCCTGACTACATACTTTCTACGGGAGGGTGTACTCAGAAGGGGACCCTGTGTTTTCCACCTGTTATCCAATTACATACTTCCTACGAGAAGGTGTACTTGGAGGGGACGTAGTCCTCTGATGCATGATTACCTATTACATGATACCTGTACCTGTGCCTGTTTACCTGATACCTGAGTACATGACCCTATGGATTCCACTACGAAATCTAAACGAAATTTTGTTTGCATGTAGCAACCATATGGTAAAAGTTTGGGACGCATAAAGTGCTACCTAGATAGTAATAATACAAGACTTGACATAACATGATACCTGTTACATACTTACCTGTTACTTGATACCTGTACAAGCTACCTGACACCTGCTACATGTTCACCTGCTTGCATGATACATGTTACCTGTTACATGTTATATACACCTGTTATTACTTGATTCTGTTCATGATTCATGTTAGTAGTTCTATTTTGTTGTCATGTCTATTCCATGCTATTTGTTTATCTTCCCTATGTACTTGTGTATGCACTATAAGCGGCCCGTAACTTGCATTGATGGAAATTTTGTTTCTCTTTCCTTTTTCATGCAATTTATTAAATTGCAAATTATGGTGATCAGCTGCCGATGGAGTAGGTGATCTGAGATTCTAGATGCTGGAGTTATTATTATTATTTTCTGCTGCTTATTGGAATAAATGTATCTGTTACTTGGATGATTCTGTATTGGGCAGTGTAACCCATGATTATTGACTTGTTCAGATCTGGTTTATTTGAGATTATTAAATTTTGTTTCAAGTAATTTCCTGTTGGTATATTGATTCATATATGCATGTGTGGTTGACTTCTCTTGCTTCCTACTCAGATTATTCCTGTGAAATGTTGTAAAAATCCTAACAGCTTATGGATGATGAAAATCATTCCCTGGGCTTAGTCATGTATCCGTATTCCGTATTTCCTTTTGGGAAGCGGGCCGTAACACATCTTAACAATTCATCTCATGGCTAAACAACAAATACATGCTATACACACCCATAGATCCATAACCAAAATACTAGCATAATATCTACTTAACCATGAATATTAAAACATATCAAGAGAGATGAAGAAACACCCACCTCTAGTTGTAGTCTTTGACATTTCAAGAAGCACTTCTCCTCCTTAAGTAAAAAACCTCCAATATCCAAGCCACCAAAATCACCAAAATAATGCAAACAAAAACAACCGGCACCCCCTACTGCCTCTATATATATATGGCCAGGATTGATTAGGGTTTCAATGAGGAGATTTTGCATAATAGTCCTCAAGAATCCAATATTTGCAAATTATTCTATTCATACAATCAAAATATGATATTTTCCTTATATAAGTCAATCAAATAAAATATTTAAATTGATCTCCTGATTTCCTTACTATTGGCGGCCCTCATATCAGAATAAAAATATTTTAATCCAATTATTTGGGCTTTATTATGGCCAAAAATTAATTCTTTCATTAAAAATCAATTTTGTTGATATAAATTCCAAAATAATTCCCTTCATTCAAATATGTTTGAAAAATAAAAATATTGCAAATCAATGAGAGAAAATAATAATTGACAAAAAAAAATTTAAGAATTTAAATTTTTATAACATTGATTTGCAATAGCAACTAAGGAAAATAATTAAATTAATCAAATCATTCAATTTAATATCATTTAATAATTTAAAATAATACATTTTAATTTACGGGGTGTTACTGAGATGATGATACTAGATCATGAAGGAGGGGTATCAATCTGTTGGCCCAGACTAGTGAAAATCTTAAAAGAGCAATTGAGCAAGCGGATGTGTCTAAATTCAGTAACTGAGTTGGCTCCTACACACTTGGGGATAAGCATGATGTCCGAGTATTTCATTCCCTCAATTGAACCATTTCTGTAGTAGATATCATTAAAAAGATATAAGAGATCATATTGAATGATTTCTCATGATGATTGGTAGAAGCTCATTGAATATCTATCTGGCCATGGTGCTTTGTCTTCACTCATGCTAAAAACAGTCCATTCGATCTCCTCAATAAAGAAAGGAGCATCCAAGGTTCATAAATAATTGGTGAAAGGGTATAAAGAGTGTCAATTAACTATAAATGATGCCTCATTTGAGGTGCCACTCACATTTTAAAAATGATATTCAAAGGTCTTCCTTATCAATACTGATCTGTAATGAGATTATCATCTTGCATAAGAGAGTAGGTAAAATTCCTTCTTCTCGTGCCATTAGCAATACAGTGAAAAAATTGTGTTTGCATCTCTCTCTTTCAGCCAAGTAATTCATGATCTTTTCCTCCAATAGATGTTTTCTGTTGTTACTGTCATAGTATGATTGACTCAAGGCCTCTCTATCCACTCTCTCCTCAGGGGTCCAGCCTCTATCATCCTGAATCACATCCAAAACATGAATTTTATCCATGATTGCAAACTTTTTAGTGTTTAGATTACCAAAGTGGGTTTGACTCCACAGCTTGAGTCTTGTCTTGAGCAAATGCAGCTTAACACTGAATCTATCCACCATACCTCCTTGACAATTAAAAGAGTTCCGCCATTGATTAACCAAATTCTTGAAGAGAGGATAAGGAGCCACGTCACCTCAAAATTAAAATAGCAAGGTCTTTTTTTTTAACGGTCAGTGTGTCTAGTACAATGAGATAGTGGTCTTAAGCTATTCTTGGAAGTGAGGCTTGAATGTTGCCTGAGTACTGTTGATCCCAATTTAGCCTTGCCATGGATGGAGTGTCTCCAAGGTTTGACCAGGTAAATTTCCACACCGCAAGTGGCATATAAATCAATGCTAAGGAATCAATGAAATCTTTAAATGCTTGCATCTCTATGTGACTCTCTTCCCCATCTCTTTTCTTCATTAGAAAAAGTGACACTGAAGTCCCCACATACAACCCATTTAGAGCAAAGAAAGACCTTCCTATGAACAATTTCATGGAAACAACTCTATTTCAAAAGGAGCATAAATAGAGGTTATGAACCACTCAATTTTAGTTGTTCTATCTTTGAAGGAAACAAAAATTAAGAAAGTGTCAATGACAAGGTAAGATTAATCTAACACATCATTCCAACCAATCAGAACTCCTCCACAAGTGACTAGAGCATCAAGGCTGATCCATTTGTTGATAACATAACCTTCAATTGAAAATAACTATCTGGGGGAGGGAGAAACTAACTTGAATTTAGAAGACAAACAACTGTTAACCCCACATTTTTAATTCCACCTTTGATCAGAGCAATTTTATGTGGGCACCCTAGCCCTCTAACATTCAAAATACATATCTTCATTATAACAGATAAAAACTAACATAACACAAAACATCAAGCTTAGACTACTCTGAGAGTAGGTTCTATTGGCCATTGCGGCCAACAGAAGCTTCCTCCGAGTTTCTAATCTTGGCAATGAAGTGCGGCCCCTTACGCCCAACACCGAAAGTCTTAGCCACTTAAGTAAGCTAATCATCATTAAGCAATTTGAAAGAATTCTGAAGAACTTTTAATGCAGTGGAGCTAAAGGATTTACCTCGACTTCTGGAGCTGGAAGACTTCAACTTAGAGTTAGCCAGATGTCTTGCAAATAGCCAGTTGGTGAGACCAATCTTCTGAACACATGTAGCCTTTCTCTTGATTTTGGCTTGATCCTCGAAACCAGCACGAATTGGCTGAGTCGGTCACCGAATCTAAGTTGGAGGGCAGTGTACGAGTCCTGGAGTTTGAGCTTGAGGAATCAGTATCAGATTTGTAGGCTTCAATTGGGCCTATGGGCTGTTTGAGAAATGGAGCAAGTTTAGTCCAAAATGATTTGGAGAGATCCATAGTCTGTCATTCCCATTTAATTTCCACAAAATCAAAAGCAGATTTGGAATGAAACATGTTACCAAATTTGGGTGGATCCTCATTTTTTAATTCGGGATAACATGATATGGCATCTGAACGGAATCTTCAGGCACAACCTCCATAAATTGCTAGTTTTTGAATTCAAACATGAGTGCTTTTCCTGTTTTGATTTCTCGACGAAGCCCCACCATGTTTTTGGCCACCGCCGGAGCCTCTGGGGCTTGATCAGAAAGCATGCCAGTCGAATTGAAGCTGCCCCCCCCCCCCCCCTCCAGAAAGACAGGATCCCTATCTCTATTTAGGAACTTGATGTAGAAAACATATTCACCAACCGGATCTAGCCTGAACTAGTACCCCTTTCCTTACCAACGCTAGTTCAACACCGACACCAACTTGTCCCACTTTGGCTTGCCAGACATGATGTGAAAGAAGCCACAGTTATACAGATCCATCTTCGCCTTCGAGATCTTCGAGTTGTGAAACACCTCTACTTTGCAAGACTTTGTGAAGGTTGAACATCTAGCAATCTCTAACTCGATGGCCAGATTTTTTGTAGTTGAAGCAAAAGAATCCTTGTCGATGACACTCCGTCGTGTCGTGGTTCCCCTCGTCGCATTTCATGCATCTCGTCTCCATTTTTCTCCTCTTAATTAGGATTGGGTTTGGGGGAAAAATGGCTCTGGAGTTAGATTTTGTTTGAAGTGGAAGGTATGGGAAAATGGTTTGGTACTGGCGATGTGGTGACTGGGTTGAGAGTAATGAGGGATGTGAAAGGGTTTTTGGGGTGGCAGAGTAGGAGGTCTAGGGAGGGTACTTGAGTTCCACCATGTAAGATGCATGGCGGCGCTTTTCCCTATGCGCCTAGAATCTCCTCTCTCTCTCTCTCTCTCTCTCTCTCTCATTTTTTTCTTGTACTTCTCCAACAGTACTTTCTATTTCCACTAAATTATTATTTTTGAATAAATTGATTCTTACAATTATTTGTTAATCTTTTAATACCATCCTGACATATAAGACCATCTCCAACCCACAACAACAAAATGGTGTAAAAGTCACATCAAACAGTAACTTTATCTCCAACCCACAACACCATTATTAACACCAAAAACAAATATTCCCTTCATATTCTCATCTACCTACTTTTTAAATAATATTTTACTAAAATCCTCATTTCTTATCTATTTTATCAATTCACCACATAGAAATTTTTATTACGTATTGATCCTATGATAAGCTTCATAATTTTAACAAATTTGAACAAAATATAATATGAGTAAATTATATTTTATTATCTGAAATGAAAAAATAAATATAGTATTAGAAAATAAATGATCTGAAATGGCTAATCTACGTTAACATTGAACAATTTTGAACCAAAACATTAAATTCCATAATTAAACATGAAAACAAATTGATACAAATATATATTGACGGCTTAATTAACCATCAGAATTAGTGTACTCCTTCCACAAATGATCAATTAGTGCATAATGAAGTGCAATATGAGCATCTTTATCTTTGATTTGTCTATGATGACCAAGAAATTGTTGAAATCTTGAATTTTCATCTATTACCATTTCAACTTCTACAGCTGGAGCTTCCCTCGCATCTTCGATTTTTCCATCAAGATCACGTTGATCTTCGATAATCATCCTGTATCATCTCCTGGCCAATCATCTTTTGTTCCCAATTTAGATGAACTCAATTTTGGTTCTACTTCGTCTGAATGACCCATCGGAGTGAAAAAAGCCATGTTGAAAGGAAAACTGATGAAAATTTGAACGATATTAGAAAAGAAAATCAACAGCTGATGGAGATGTTAAAGAAGACAAACTTCAACAGGCAGAGACAAATGGATATCCAGGAGCAATAGTTGGCATTCAAAAGAGAGAGAGAAGGGAATAAAATCTTGTTAATAGATTTGAATTCAATTGTAGATCCAACCGTACGTGAGTTTTTTCGAGCTAAACAAGTATCAATTATTCAAAAAAGAGCTGAAGAACAACAACCATTTCCTTCTTCTGGCACTAATGACCTGGGGTAATATTTCACTGATACTGGAGGATCTGGAAGCGGTTTACCAAATTTCTAAATTGCCGATTTATTATTATTTATTTTTCATATTTCGTTTCAGCATAAGTTTAGTTTGAATATCTATATAATCTTAATTGTAACGTTGTTTGAATGTATGGTGTTTTTTAATGTGCATTTCATATTTTTCTTACGTATTATTTACACTTCGTATAAAATTCACAATTTAGATCAACGTACAATTCACCACTTTCAAAATAACTAGCAAATTGTTAAAATTGTAAAATTAATTTAGTTATAACTAAAATACACTTGTGAACAAAAAATTAAATTTTCTAAAACACAAAATTGGCTAAAACACAAACCTATAACTAAAACACACAATTATCTAAAAAAAATGAGCCTTTATTTGCAAATTTAACAATTAAAAAAAAATTAACGTTGGTGAACAGTGCCGCGCCAGATTTGGTGCAACACTGTTCACCCACACCAATTTCACCAAAAAAGGCGCTGGAAATGGTGCTCGGTTGGAGCGCCATCCAACACCATTTCTGGTCTTTAGTGCCAAAATGGTGCTCCGTTGGAGCTGGCCTAAATACTTCCATGTGATTCCCTTTTAATACGCTAATGTGTTTCCCTGTTTTAATTTTAATTATTATTCTTTTTATTATTAAAATCCTCAACAAAAAGATAATTTATTTGTTAATAAGTTTCATCCGAGATACTTCAGTTATATTGCTTCTATAATTTCCAAAGAATTAGTAATTGTATTCAAATACTTGTGCAATTTGGTGTGATAATTTTTCAGAGAGATGATTAACGTGTTTAGTACTACTAATACACAATTTTTACCAGGCCAAATTACAAAAAAACAACCCTATACTAATTTAGAAAAATACCCCAACTATGTTTTATTATGCGTAACCCCCCCAAAAAAAATTTATCCACAAAAAACTAACCCAAATGACGAAAATGCCCCTCCATCCATTTCCCCCATTTTCCACTTTTTATCTTTTATCTCTTCTTTCTCACCAATTTTTCCCCCAGTCTAACCCATTTCATCTTTTTCCACAAATGTCACAAACCATAATTTCTTCCCAAACCCCAAATTCTTTCACAAACTATAATTTCCCCAATCCTTATTTCACAAACCCAATTTATTTCACAAACTAGAGAAAATTCGGGTTTGTAAAAGATATTGGGTTTTGGGGAAAAATTAGGGTTTGTGAATTTTAGGAAAGAAGATGAAATAGATTATAATGGAGGAAATATGAGTGAGAAAGAAGAGATAATATATTTAAAAAATTGAAAAAAAGGGGGGAAAATGAACGGAAGGAAAATTTTGTCATTTAGTGTAATTTTATGCGAATAAAATAAGAAGTTTTTGGGGTTACGCATAATAAAGCATAATTAGGGTAGTACAACAACAACAACTAGTTGGGGAATGCATAGTTAGGGTAGTTTTCTAAAAAGAAGATGAAAATATAAGGTAGTTTCTTATAATTTAGCCATTTCTAATATTATAACTAAAGAGTTGGGGGTTGTGTGTTTTGTATCCAAAAAACGACTAATGAATTGTAACCCCACTCATTTTAAGACGGACTAATAATAATCATTCACTTAAATCAATCAACCAATAGTTAAATCTCAACCACAGTGAACCTTTCACTTGGGTTGCACGTGCTAACTAACTAGTTCTGGATAACAAAGAACGACTGATGATTATTATTATTATTATTATTATTATTATTATTATTATTATTATTATTATTATTATTATCTCTTTTCACGGCCAACAATAAAAACACCGTTGAAAGGCATAGATTAATATATGGTCATAGCAACATCGGTTGTTTGATAATAAGTTAACAACAACAAATGAAGTCAAATCCTTCAATACAAAATAATTAAATAATAGGGTTTTTAACATGTATATCCCTAACAAATATGTTTATATCACATATATTCCCCACAAAGGTGTATTTTCATATTTACCCCTACGCTAAATATCCCCTACTTAACCACGAATTAACCTTTACTATATAATTAAATTTCATATTAGAAAACCAAATTAGAAAATAAAAGGAGAAAGTTGAGAGAATTTTAGAGGGAATTAAGGAAAATAAATGAGAAAACATACAGTTCATTATTAGAAACACAAGATTGATGCTAAATTTGGAAAAGAAACACGAAGAAGAAGATGTAGCTATAAAGAAGCTCTATAAGTTTTTCTATTTCTTGAAAAAAAGTCAAGAAATTTTGTAAATAGTTTATGCATCTAGGTTGAATTAGCAATCGTTTGGGTTTACGAGAAAGAAAATGAAGTTTGAATGGTAGAGAAGAAAATATTTCAATCATTTTAGATTAAGTCAAATAAAAAAATGAAAATCCCCCTCTTTTAATTTTTTTTAACCAGAGCTAGCAAAAGATTAGACACATATAGCTAGCGGTAAACATGGAAAATACACATTTGTGTGTGGTCTATGTGAAATTCTCATATCACACATGTATGGTATATAAGATGGATGTTGCAAGATATCATGGAAGAATATGCTTATTTTTAGAATTTGATATATAGCACGTCTTTAAATGTTTGTATATGCTTTGTATTTAAACATGTTAAAATTAGATTAAAAATTGAAGTACAATCTTTCTTATTTGTGTTATAAGGATAATATAAAACAAAATATTTTGGGGGTTCTCTGTCCGGTACAAGGTCCCTTAGGCATTGTGTTCCTTCTATTTTGCGTTTTTTTCTTTGGTGGAAATTTTTAGTTTGCGATATTTTTTCTGTGGTAAAGGACAAATTTTGCAAAGTTCCAAGGAAGTTGACGTTCCAACATGAACTACACAAGCAATATAGCAATCGAAGCCGGTTCTCTCTTTTATCTAAGGGACGTTTGGTACGCGGTAATATACAAAGAAATTTAAGACTACCCTCTGGATTACCTCGTTTGGTAGAATATGAGTATAGTTTTGGAAGGATTATTAAATTCTCATGGGAATCAAAATATTTTTTTTGGGATGTACATTCCTCTTTAAATTGTGAGATTTGTGGATTTCTCCACACAAAAAATAACTGAGATTATCACTTTACCAAAACACCCTCTAGATTTTTGCTAATTTTTCTGCCTTATCATATTGCCGCTCTATGTTCAATCCAACAAATTTTCTACTCTGTTTTCATCAGAGTGAGATTTGTGCATATTTATATATAAAGATAACGTCCAATTAGAGATTGAACAGAATTAAATAAGTCTAATATATGTTTCAATATAATGTATCAATTTTAACAATAATACCCACCATTACTCATTAAATAAAACTGAAGGGAAAACCCTCAGTCTACCAAGTCATAAAATATATTTCAATAATAATTATAATCCACGTATGCATAAGCTCATGTGTTCGTACTGTGTGCATTTCAGTTTTTTTTATATATATTTTTTATCTACTTGGTTGAAATAGAATAGAATCATAATGTAAATTTTTGAGTCATCTATTTGTTACTGTACTTAGGTTTTATAAGATACTAGATTTGCCCGTGGGCACGTGCCTACGGCACGTCTTCAGAATGATACAGCATATGAAAAGCATTATAAACAATAAATCAACAATTATATAGCTCAATTATGAATAGTATGACAATAATTAGTTGTAAATAAAAGTCCATGTTTTCATTAGTATATGTTGAAAAATAATTATAAATTGGGGTATAAAAGTCCATGTTTCCATAAGAGAGTGTGTGTGTGTGTGTGTCTATATATATATATATAGAGAGAGAGAGAGAGAGAGAGAGAGAGAGAGAGAAATAATTAAATAAATAAAGGAGTTGTTTTGGGGGATTTAAATTTGAGTTTTGGGAGAAAATTTTTGGGAGGAAAAATGTGTTTTGTGAGGTTAGATCTGGGCCTTTGATTTTGGGAGAATTGAAGGAGAGCCACTTGATAGCTTTCTTTGTGTTTTATTATACAGATATATCAGTATTGATTTTGCACGTGTCGTGCATATGCATCGATTACTAAAGTAGATAACAATTATATTTATTTTTTTAAAAAACAAAGCCAAAACGGTATTTCGATAATGTCTACTATAGCGAATGATTGATGGAAATGAAATGGTCTATACCAAACACACTAATAAAATATTTTCAGAAAATCATTGTCTTGTACTTAACGCAGTATTGCAACATTCATGAGAATCATGATTCTTATCTTCACATTCCCAGGAATCCGCACATTCCTAGTAATTCTCCAATCCGCATACTGATATAGCTAAAAATGGGATTAAATCAGGATCGTTGGAATCGGACACGAATCTTAAAGCTCAGGGGTAAAACGGTAATTTCACCCACAAATGGGTCTGAAATGGGAATTGTGTCTTTCTTCAAAGCCCAATAACCCATAAACGGATCTGTCTTACTGGGTACGGGTTCCAACCCGTTACAAACCAGTTCAGAAGGATAAAGAAGAATTCAGATTCATAATTATCCCTAAGAAGTGATCTTAACCGCTTCTATCCATTCACACCGGGAAGTAGAGATATGTTCTTATCTTAAAACGGATCCCTAAGGCGACTATAAATACTCCTCTCTTCCCACTGTTACCAGGTAATCAATACTTTTTCAATAAAAGCTCTTTCTTAATCTTTCAGATTACTGATAAGAGCGTCAGAGGGTGCGTCGCCGGGATCCATCCTGGTGTCTCGCACTTTTTGCAGGTTCGCAGCAGCGGCAAGAGACCAAGTCAATACATCGGTAAAGATCAACAAGTCAACAGGTTTGCTTTATAGTTTTCTCCAAGAATCCACAAATTCATCTGTTTGCTCCCACACCAAAATCAGCAGCAACAGATTTGCACCGTCTGTGGGAACGAAAAAAGCAACCCAACCTAACTTCATCAGCGAGACTAGTTTCAAGCCATGCATCCAAAACAGAAGGGGAAGGCAGCGGTCTCCAGCCGAAAAACCACTTCTCTTTCTCCTCCCCCTCCTCCAGCTCAAGGTGCTCCTCAACAGGCCCTTCCAGGGTCTCGAGGGGCTGCCCAGGGGGGCTCTCGTCAGAGTCGTCCGAAGCAACATCCTCCTCATGACCATGTCGCGGGTCCCAATCATTCAGTTGAATCTATGGCTTCTCAAAGCCCTCCCGAGCGGGATCTTCGTCAAGTGATTGCCGACCACCAAAAAGGGATCGACCTCTGAACTCGCCTGAATGGATGGCGAGCCCTTGGGGGAGTCCATCAACCTAAGCACGCAGGGGCCTCAAGAGTCCGGACCCCCTGCCGAGGCGAAGAGAGTCCCCTCAGCGTCATCGGCGGAGAACTCATTCTCCAGTAAGCCGAGCAACACATAGGGACCGCCAAGCTGCAGAGGCACCAGTCACAAGGACAGATCTTCAAAACTTCCAAGCGGCAGTCTTACGGGCCCTCAATATCGCCCCAAATAACGACCAGAGGCCACCTACTCATGAGCCAGCTAAGAGCCACTGCCTTCACAATCCCTGTCCTCCTCCATCTCCAAGCTACCTTCGCCGTAGCCCCAGTCCACCCTCGTACGAAGATGAGTTCCGGGGCTCAGCAAGATATGATCAAAGAGAAGACTCAATCTACCGCCGTCTCCACGAGATGGAGAGGCGCCTCGGCCGAATTGACAGGGAAGAAGAGCAACGGGCGATAAACCTCCGCCCGAGTAAGCCTCCATTCTCCCGCAACTTACTAAGCTCAAAAAACGAGTTTGGAGCCCAACGCTTGGTTCGACGTTGCTTTAGCTGCTTGCAAACAAGCAAGGGCGAGGCAACTCACCATTCGGAATTACTCCTACACCTCGTTAACCCCCTCTAACAACGAGTTCGGAGTCCAACACTTGGCTCGATTCCGCTTCAAATTACTCGCTCATAAGCGAGTAAGAAGTGGTTCGCCATTCAGAACTGCTCCCACAACCGTTGAATCTCTCTTAAACGACGAGTTCGGAGTCCAACACTTGGCTAGATTCCGCTTCAAATTACTCGCTCATAAGCGGGTAAGAAGTAGTTCGCCATTCGAAACTGCTCCCGCAACCATTGAATCTCTCTTAAACGACGAGTTCGGAGTCCAACACTTGGCTCGATTCCGCTTCAAATTACTCGCTCAAAAGCAGGTAAGAAGTGGTTCGTCATTCGGAACTACTCCCACAACCGTTGAACAACAAGTTCGGAGCTCACAACTCTCTCCTAGAGTTGCTCCTCAAACTTGTCTCCCAAATGGCTCTCTTCTTGAGCCATGCTCTTCGCTTCGCTCACCTCCAAGGCAGGACCTCTTCTCAACGAGTTCGGAGCTCACAACTCACTCCTAGAGTTGCTCCTTAAACTCGTCTTCCAAATGGCTCTCTCCTAGAGCCAAGCTCTTCGCTCCGCTCACCTCCAAGGCGGACCTCTTCTCAACGAGGTCGGAGCACAACTCTTTCCTAGAGTTGCTCCTCAAACTCGTCTCCCAAATGGCTCTCTCCTAGAGCCAAGCTCTTCGCTCCGCTCGCCTCCAAAGCGAACCGTATTCTAACCGAGTTCGGAGCTCAAAACTCTCTCATAGAGTTACTCCTCAAACTCGTCTCCCAAATGGCCCTCTCCTAGAGCCAAGCCCTTCGTCCTACTTGCCTCCCGAGTGCCCTTCCTCTCAATAGGCTCCGAGCTGGAACTCTCCACAGGAGTTGCTCCTTGCACTTGCCCCCAAGAATGGATCTTCTCATGGCTCTTACGAGGATCTTCCTAGCCCATCTTCTACGCCCCTAGGAGTGGAGCTCCTTTTCGAAGATTTTGAAGACCAAAACACTCCTCAACTTCATGAAGACAAGAATGTTGCGGGGCTATTTTGACCAAGAAGAAGGGTGATTCTTCAACCCATTTTTGAAGAGAACTTGTAGACCTCCGAGTTAGCTTCGAAACAAGGGATCGCACGTCCCGATCGGACCGCTGTAGCACCTGAAAAGTGGATCGCAACACAACTACGCTGAGCTACCGAGCTACAACGCCGAGCTATCAGGGCACCGACCTCCGTATTGGGAAAAAAACACCCCCGAGCTCCTTTGACCGTCAGATCGTCCAGATATTCGTGTCATGGCTGATGGATGACTCAAATTTTGCCACGTCTCCACAAAACGATAAGATCACGTTTTCTCGTGATCTGGGCCTCTTGCCTTGTGATTCGCGCCATGATCGTGATCAACCGTCCAGATGGAGCCACGTAGCTTGGATTGAAATCCGAGCTACCGAGCTACCGAACTGCACAATGGCAAAAAAATTTGCCTCGAAATTCGTGCTCAAAACAATGTGCAGCTCAGACTCAACAAACAAACAAACCAACAAAAAAATGGAGAGAAGGGTCGGGTTCGGACCAGTTAGGGTCCCAAACCCGAACCCCATACCACTTCTTCTCCCCTATGCTTTGGCGCCAAAACCCATCACAGGCTTCTTCTTCCTCTTCAATACTCTGGCTTCGTCCCAAGCTCGCCATATTCCAAAGCTCGAAGCCTCCAACGTCAACCTGACCCCTGTTCTCGCCGAGCTTCAGCGTCGCCAAAACCCCCTTCACCGAAGCTCCGAACTCCCAGTCACCTTCACGAGCTCATCTCCAACCTTCACAAGGAACCCATCTTCTCCGTCGTCGAGCTCCATCACCAACAGTTCGGCACCCCCGAGCACACCTCCAATGTCGAGGAGACCCCTCACGGTAGCCCAGCTCGAGCTTCGACGTCCCCTTCGTCGAGCTCCGAAGCGTCGAGCTCCACGCTGCCAAGCTCCACCTCCGACGAGCTCCACCTTCCTCTCCCCCTACAACGAGCTCCAATGGCGAGCTCGCCTCCGCTGCAAGCTCCAACGAGGAGCTTCGTCACCTTCTTCTGAAAACAGAGCACATCTCCGAGCTCGAGTCATCTCTAACGCCGAGCTTCGATGCCGAGCTCCCCCACAGTCGAGCACCAAGCTCCGCCATGGCCCGTCTCCAAGCTCCAAATGCCGACCACGGTGTCGAGCTCCGCTGCCAAAGCTCCAAATTCCTCTCAACCTCCGAGCTCCGCCTCCACCGTCGCCAAGCTCTACCATCGTGGCCTAGCTCGTTGCCGAATGCCATCGAGCTCCGGTGCCGAGCTCGAAGCTTCGTCGAGCTTCAAATCCACGTCGCCGCAGCTCCCCACTTCGCGTGCTCTCCTCGCCGACCATCAGCAAGCTCCCCATCACCATCTGCTCGACCTCAAAGAATCCTTTCGCCTCGCTCGCCTCCAGCTCGCCTCCACGTCGAAAGCTCCTCGTCCATCTCCTTCGTCAACTCGCCAAGCTCTCCTCCATCTTCAAGCTCAAGGTCGATGACGAAGAAGAAGACAGTTGAAGGAGAGAAGAAGACAGTCGAAGGGGAAAAAAGAAACAGAGCGGGAGAAAGAGCAGGAGAAAAGAAAAGAAAAAAAAGAAAAAAAAAGCCACGTGGCGTCACCTCCAGCGTTCGACCAGATCCGAGGACGGGTGCCGAGCTATCGGGGCACCGACCTCCACATGCGGAGACAAACGCTGCCGAGCTACACAAGTCGTCCGATCATCTCAAAATTCGTGCCACGACACGATCGACGCTCAGAAAGGCGCCACGTGTCCAGAACATGATCTGCTTTGCGATGCGCACCATCTGATCATGATCGACGTCCAGAAATGCACCACGTGTCCAGGTAATATTTAATTAATTTTTTTATTTATTTATTTGAATTTATAATTTACAGAAATCCGAAAAAATATTTAAAAATCGAAAAAAATTAATTAAAAAATTCTTAAAATAATTATTAATTCGGAAAATTATTTTTAAAATTCTGAAAAAATAATTATTAAATTAGAATAATTAATTAATATTTTCGATAATTAATTATTTAATTCAGAAAATGAATAAAAAGTTTAAAAAATGAGAAAAAATTCTGAAAAATCTGAAAAAATCACCAAAAATCCAGAAAATTCTGAGGATATTTTTGGGTATTTTACAAGCCCAGAATAACATCGTTACACCTCGAGCAAGATCCGAACTCCCTAAACAATACCGATAAAATCACGTACGCCATTAGAACAACAAAACTACTCCTCAAAGACTGTAGAACTCAGTCTCCAGGAGTGGGGGGCTCGTGATATAGCTAAAAATGGGATTAAATCGAGACCGTTCGAATCGGACACGAATCTTAAAGCTCAGGGGTAAAACGGTAATTTCACCCTACAAACGGGGCTGAAATGGAAACTGGGTCTTTCTTCAAAGCCCAACAACCCATAAACAGATCGGTCTTACTGGGCACGGGTTCCAACCCGTTACAAACCAGTTCAGAAGGATAAAGAAAAATTCAGATTCATAATTATCCCTAAGTGATCTTAACCGCTTCTATCCATTCACACCGGAAGTAGAGATATGTTCTTATCTTGAAACGGATCCCTAGGGCGACTATAAATACTCCTCTCCCCCCACTATTACCAGGTAATCAATACTTTTCTAATAAAAGCTCTTTCTTAATCATTCAGATTACTGACAAGAGCGTCGGAGAGTATGTCACCGGGATCCATCCCGGTGTCTCGCACTTTTTGAAGGTTCACAACAGCAGCAAGAGACCAAGTCAATACATCGGTAAAGATCAACAGGTCAACAGGTTTGCTTTATTATTTTCTCCAAAAATCCACAAATTCATCTGTTTGCTACCACACCAAAATCAGCAGCAACACATACCAAACACCCCCTAAAGGCCAAAGATGTATCATATTGCTTGATCTTTTTTTATTTTACTTTACTTTTCAATCTTAATCCTCTTTTCTCCTTTTTCCGGTTGAAATTGAAACTCTGCTCAACTCAAAACTAGAAACTAGCTCCATTTTACTTCTGATAATTTCTACAAGCTTCCACTCAGCTTTACCAAACATACCGATATCCATGTTCTAGAAAATCCTTTTATCATAAATGCAAGTTAATAATTTGTCGTCAAATCCCTTTCTTACGTAAGACAACAACTTTTCAAGCTAAAATACCATATATTTGCCCTTGTCTTACACTAAACTTTCAATATTTCGATAAAGTATCAAGTACTTGTAATAGTAATTCATATAATCTTACTCATATCATGCATCTTATTTCTTTTTTAGCTACAGCTGTGACGGTGGATCCAAGAGAGATAATCACCAGAGCATTCGAGGTGGAGAAGTATGATGATGAGGAGGTAGAGATTGACCCTACTCTGAACTGATACGATGCTTCATGAACTGATTGCTTACCCTCTAGGGCGTTGTTGGAGGGACCTCTTGTATCTTGTACTCATTTGATGCTCTTGTATGTTGTGCTTTGTATTTTGTCCCACCCTCCTATGTCCTTTGGAGGTTCTACGTTTTATCTCTAATCTCTAATATTATAATGGGAGAAGAGGGGTTGTCATTTGTAAATCTATCAACGCATGTAACGCATGTACATAATTGATATGAATGAAATCTTAGGTTCGAATCCAGATTACGTCTGAGTTTTTACTTTAAAAAAAATTATATATTTATTAAAACGTGCATCGCGCGTGTAAATTACTAGTTTCATATTAATAAAAAGAGTGGCTATACGCCACCTTTTCTTTTCTTTTTTTAAAGAAAGGTATCAAGTACCCATTGAGTCCCAATGAGTTGGTACCCATAACCTATCACACATGTGGATCTTTATTTTATAGAAAAAGAAAAATATGCTCAAGAGGTCCTGCTCTTTACCTCATCGTCAGTTACAACTTATCTCGCTTCTCTTTCATGTTATTTTGGGAAAAGAATCAACATTCTCAGACCCAAGCTTCTCTCTCTCGATAGTTCTTGAAAGCAAACCCCCACCTCACCTAATGAGATCGAGGTCATTTTTCCAGCGATCCAACTCACTGGCAACCCACATCGACAACTTCATCGGACTAAATTAACATTTCAAAAAAAAAATTAGTTTACAACTGAAATTACCTTTACATATCACCCCGCTTTATAATTAATTTTACTAGTACAAGTGTAATACTCCATCCATGCCTTACAAAATATGCGATACACGTTTTAATAATTAAAAAAAAAATCTGAGGTAGGGAGGATTTGAACTGGAAACCTCCTTTATATTAGTTATGTACGTGCGTTGCACATGTTGGTAGAATGACAAAATGACAAATGACACTTAGGCATTCTCCCATTTTGAAAAAAGGGCAATTTTTTTGGCGATTCATTCCCCTAGCCATAGATCTTCCTCCTCCAGATCCGTCTTCTCCTTCCATTCTTCCCACCCCTCCCTTCGTTAATCTTGTTCATCTCCAAAAGCCCTTCCGGCCCACATCCTCAGATCTCCGTCTCCCGTCTATCGGAGCATTCCCACCCCTTTCCTTTGTGCCCTCGCTGTGGTCCTGCCCCTTCTGTTTTCTCTCCGCCGTTTGGAGGGCCGCCTTTTCCGCTTTGGTTGCAACGCTCTCATCGCTGGGTCCTCTTTCGCTGCTCCAGTGGTGAGTTTTCTGTGCTTTTGGGTCGCTTCAGCAACGGTGGGCTTTTAGTTTGCTTGGGTCTATTCTTCGCCGCCCTGTGTTGCTCCCGTCCTGCCTACCTCTGTGAGTATTTTATCTCAACGTATTAAGTTTTTTTCATCATTGATTGCGCTCTTCTTGCGGTGCCTGGGCTTTTCTGTCTTTTGGTGTGCCGCCATTTTCTCTCTCCTGGAGGTCTGGCTTGACTGCTCGGCCACCTCTTTGATTCTCATTTAGAAGAGAGGTTTTGGGGAGAGGTTTTTCTCCCTCCGTTCCTGTGTTTGATTTCGGTGCTTTAGGCGCTGCGTTCTTCTTACTCTTTAGAGATAAGCGATCGTGCGTTAGCCGTTGGCTTTCGGCTGGGCATTCGTGCTCGGATAGCTCCTTTGTTTGAGTGGCGGTCTTATTTTCTCGCTGTATTACCGCCGGTGTCTGTTGCCACTGCGTGGTCGGCGGTATTCACGGAGCTCCATTACCGTTCCTTCTTCTCTTCTCTGTGTCTGTGTTGATAGTGGGCTTGGGCCTCTATGGGCTCCTCTTGGGTGAAAGTTGTAAAAAATAAAAATAAAAATAAAAAAATTTTACACCTCTAAAAATATGCGGCCTTCTGTCTCAGATCCTCTGAGGCCATCGGTTATGGGCCCACACGGGGATTTTCCTTCTGTGTTAGTGGAGGAATTGACCCGCCCCATTAACCAGAAGCTTCCTAGTAGCTCCCCTGCGGCTATTTACCGCCCACTCCGCTCTCCCTTCCATTCTCAATCTAACTTTTCTTCTACCTCTCCTTCCTCCCATTCTCCTATCTGCTTCTGCTGTCTCCAAGCGGGGCATATTAGGGCTTTTTGCACCAAAAAGATAAAGTGCCTTTTCTGCTTGAAGTCGAGTCATGCTCGTCATCGATGCTATGCTTTACAACAAATCCTGGGGTTGCCGAGGGGTGTGCCCATCTCCAACCAAGTCATTACAGCTCTCGATTTCCCGTCGCTGCAATCGAAGTTGGCTGACTAGATTGTGCCTAAGGCTAAGAGGGCTAAAGTTTCGTCATCTTCTCCTCTTCTCCCTACACCCCCCATTTCGCTGCGCTTAAATGAGACGATTCATCCCCCTCCTCCTGGGCCTACTCCAGCCCCTGCGCCTCTGGCCAAGGCCCCACTGACTGTTTTGTTCCTACCTGCCGTCGAACTCTCCGATAAGATGCACAGGTTCGAGCACTATGGCTCAGTCTCTTTATCTAGCGGGTCTGTTCCTAACTCTACTTTAGATGCTTTCCTTAGCAACTTCTGTAATGTGCAAGATTGGGTATGGGCGGTAGACGTTTGTTCTAATGGTGAAGTGGTCATTAACTGCCCTTCAATTAGAAACCTAGAAGCTCTGACGTCCATTTCCTCCCTCTCTATTGGTACGATCAAAATTCTGGTCCACAAATGGAGGTATCTCTTTCCTTCCCCTCCTCCCCTTATCCCCTCTGATGTTAAAGTCACACTACTGGGATTGCCGCCTTTTTGTGACTCTCATCGGGTGGTGGCGGATTTGTCCAAGCGTGTGGGTGAATTGAAGCACATCTCTTCCTCGGCTAAGTTAGCGTCAGGATGTCTTCAGGTGGATGCAGTGTTTAGTTGCCCTGCGGTGAAGGATAGAATTGAGGCCTACTCTATTAGAGATCACAAAGCTATTTTTGCGATTTCGGTCATCTATCTTGACTGCTCTCTTGGTGGGACTTCTTCTGTTTCCCTGCATCAGGAGGGTTCCAAGCCCAAGGTGCAACCTCTTTCCCTCCCTAGCACCTTCGCCGTTGGCACATCGTCTCAGTCGACGACCCCCACTTCTAAATGGAGGTTGCCCCTCAAAGCGACCCCCAGGAAGAACACTCTGTCTCTTCGCTCTGGGGCTGCTACTCCATCTAAATCTTTCACCTCTCCTTCCAAGGTTCATAACTTGGTCTGGATCAATCGACTTTGCTTCGGCTAAATCTCTCCCCCCGTCACACGTTGATCGTGTTGATCGCCAACCCAAGCTGCCCCCACATCCTCCTGCGACTGCTCCTCTGGCTTTATGTGAGACTTCATCTCAGGTGACAGCTGCTGATCAATCGAATCTGAGTATGAAGTCGGAGCAATGGCCCAAGTGGGAGGTGAATCCCTCTTTCGCTTCTGACTATGATAAGTTCCTTTTTGTGGCTTACGGCATCTCTGTTTCAGGGTCCCCCTCTACTCTCTAAGTCTGGCAAAACTTCTTCCGTCCCTTCCCAGAAATCAGATGCATGGTTTGACAAAGATAACCTCTTGGAAGAAGAACTGGCCGAGTTGTATCACTCCCACTCGCACAAGCTGGTACGCTCTTCACCGTTTTCTTTTGCATTCTAATTATTTTTTTCTAATTGTCGTGTTTCCCTAGTCATGTGCTTATCATTCTTGAGCAATTATTCTCCTTTGTTGGTTAGATTTAACCTCGATTACTGCCTCTCCTCTTTCTGTCATTTGCATTTTCGGTTCGGGTTTCCGACCTCGTGTCTGGCTGGCCTTAAGTTGCCCTGTCGCGGGAGCCTCAATTAGCCCCCCGACCCTTTCCCTTTGCACAATGCGCTGAGTCCCTCTTCTCAGCTCTCTCCGTATTGGATTGAGTCGGGCAGCGTTGTAGCGGAGTCTGACATTCTGGCAGAGCACCCCCTTCTTATAGCCAGCGCTCTCTTTTTTCCTCCTCTAAGGAAACAAATATTCAAATTATTAAAAACACAAAATTTTTTAAAAAAAGTACCGTTCTCGGTGATTCGTTCTAGCGCTCCCATTCGGACCAATCGAGCGTCCCTGGCGGCTCATGTCCGTAAATTGGATTTATCTCCGCCTCCTATCTCCCCTACCGGGAAGACCTAATTGGGTTCCCTATACCAGGTGCATTTTGACTCTTTTTCTAATCTAGACATGCATTTCCCTTACTAGGAAAATGGGATTCCTAGTGGATCAGAATAGCTTCATTGATTTTGACTTTATCCGTTGCCATGAGGTATCTCAAGTGTTTGAGACTAGTTCCTCCAATGATTAGCATCTATTGGAATATTCGGGGGTTGGGTAGTAGGTCGAAAATGCTTGCGGTATCTCAGCTGATATCTTCTTCCCACTGTGACTTGATCTCTATTCAAGAGTCGAAGCTCCAGTCCCCTTTGTCCCTCCTCCTCCGATCAATTGGAGGAACTCTCATCTTTAATTGGATCTCTCTTGATGCCGCTGGTACTAGAGGAGGTATCCTATTTGGGTTCAAAGAGTCCAAATTCTCCTTCATTTCTATTAATCGCTTAACCTTTTTCCTTGTGGTCCGTCTTAGCTGGATTGAATTTAATTATGACCTTACCGTGGTATCCGTGTATGGTCCATCCACTGCGGATCGTCGTGATGTGTTTTGGAACGAGTTCAATTCTTTCCAAAACAACATTCACGGATTTTGGCTCTTTTGTGATGATTTCAATGTCACTAGATTCTCTCACGAAAGATCGGGTAACTCGATCTATTCGTCGAACTCCACTCTTTTTAATGACTGCATCCGTTCGCTCCATTTGACTGATCAACCTCTAAGTGGTAGATCATTAACTTGGTCCAACATGAGATCGTCACCATCTATGGGTAAACTCGACCGTTTTTTAGTATCCTCGGATTGGATTAACTTCTTCCATAACTCCTTCGTGGCAGCGCTGCCCAATCCCTCTTCGGACCATGTGCCTATTGCATTGTCCTCCAACTTCAATTTTTCCAAAACTTACAAATTCTGTTTTGAAAAATTTTGGCTGCAAGACCAAACCTTCGTCAATCTCATCACTGAATGTCTTTCCGCCATTACGGGCTCCTCCGGGCTAGGGCGTATTCTTATTAAACTTCATGCTATCAAATTCGGCAGTAAAATCTGGCATAAAGAGAGAGCAACCAACGATTGTTTTCTTAAGAATGTCTTCCTGTCTACTATTGAATCAATTGATGTATTGGAGGAGCGTGGCCCGATCTCTGATTCCCTCCGTTCTGAACGGGCCTCTTGTAAAAGAGGTTACGCAGACCTTCTTCATAATGAGCACATTAAATGGGCTCAGAGGGCCAAGCTTCGCTGGCTTAAAGAGGGTGATGGCAACACCGCTTTCTTTCACAACTTCGCTTCGCATTGCCAGCAGTGCAACCATATCTCCTCACTCTTTGCTAATGGATCCGAAGTTACTTCGGATTCGGATATTAATTCTTCCTTCCTTCGTTTCTTTAAAGATCTACTAGGCTCTCAAAAACAACACTCGTTGGATCTTGACTGGTTACATTTATACGGTCATCCCACGCATGATCTGTCTGGTCTGGAAGTCCCCTTCTCTTTAGAAGAGATTAAGTCCGCGGTATTCTCTTTAAATAGTGACTCTGCTCCAGGCCCGGACGGTTTCCTCGCCTTCTTTTTCCAACGTTTTTGGGATTGTCTCAAAGACGACCTTCTCCAAATGTTCGCTGATCTCCACCGGGAGAATTTCTCCTTCGATAGGATTAGCGCATATCTTCCTCATTCCCAAATTCTTGGGAGCCAACTCGGTTGCAGACTTCAGGCTTATTAGCCTCCTCAATTCCACTTTCAAGATCATCATGAAAGTGCTTTCTTCCCGCCTCGGTTCTTTGATTTCTCCTTTGATCGATTCTTCACAATCTGGATTCATTAAAGATCGTTTCATCCATGACAGCGTGGCGTCGGTCCAAGAAATCATCTCCAATTGCCATAGGACCAATTCGGAGGGGATTTTTTTAAAATTGAATTTTCAGAAAACTTACGATAATGTCAGTTGAGATTTCCTTTTCGAATTACTTATTCATCGTGGATTCGGTCCAAAGTAGATTGCATGGATTAAATCCAGTCTCTTCGTTGGAACCTCTTCCATTTGGGTCAACGGTACGGAAGGCTACAAATTCAAGTATAAGTGTGGCCTTCGTCAGGGTGACCCGATTTCCTCTCTCTTATTCTCCCTAGTTGCTGATGTCTTCAGTAAGCTACTTCGCAAAGCCTGGGAGGCGGATGTTATTGAAGGCCTTGGGTCTTCTAATAGTTTCCGTGGTGTGTTAAACCTCCAATATGCGGATGATGCTATTATCTTTGCGAAACCTAACGGAAAGACCCTTCGGAACCTTAAGCTACTTCTTTATGTGTTTGAAAGCACTTCGGGTTTAGCTATTAACTTTCAAAAATCCTCCGTTATTTGGCTTGGTAGGTCTCTTAACCGTCAAGCAGAAGTTGCGCAGTTCTTTAACTGTAGTCCTTCCTCTTTCCCCATCCATTACCTAGGCATTCCATTGAGATGGGGAAAGCTTCACCGATCGGACTGGATGCCGATGATCGAAAAAGTTGAGTCTAGACTCAACCGTTGGTCTGGTAAGCATCTATCGCGTAGGGGGCAGACTTAGTCTTGTTAACTCCGTCCTTTCTTCGATCCCTTTATACATGATGTCCTTCTTTTATCTTTCTTCGTGGGTGATTAAGAGAGTCGACCGGATGAGAAGGAATTTCTTCTGGTCAGGTGCAGATTTGTTTAAACCAGGCTCCCACCTCTGTAATTGAAAGGTCATCTGTACTTCCAAGGCAGCTGGTGGGTTGGGGGGTCTTGAATCTCAAGCACCAAAACTTAGCCTTGTTGGGGAAATGGTTATGGAGATTCCTTAAATCGAATCACCTGCCCAGGGCCCAAATTATATCCCAGAATTGTTATTCCCGTCTTTCCATGTGGGACTTCCCTACCTCTCTCCCCCGCAAAGCTTCTTCTTTTGGAAAGGGGTCTGGAAAGTGGCCGAACCTTTCCGTTGTGGTTTAATCCACGAGTGCACGATCGGCTCCAAGACCAAATTCAGGATTGATCTTTGGTTTGGCAATATAAAGCTCGCTTCTGCTTTTTCTTCTCTCTTCCAGTTAGCGTCGAACCAATCGGCCTTAGTGGAAGATTATGTTGTGGTCATCAATTCTCAAAAGTTCTGGTCGATCCAGTTCGCTTGCGTGCTGTTGCCGCAGCTATCGTTGCAGCTCCAAAACCTTTTCGACGAAATTAATCATTATTCCTGGTTTCCATCTGATAATTTCAAATGGAGGTGGACCGCTTCGAGTATTTTCTCGGTTAAATCTTTCTACAATTTCCTAAACTTCGGTGGAATCACCTCTCTGATGGCTAAATCCCTTTGGAGTAGTTGTACTCCCCTCAAATCCAAAATTTTAGCCTAACTAGCGCTTAACAACAAGCGCCTGACTGTCGAGGTTCTCAATAAGAGAAACCTTGCATTGGGTCAGTTATGTGTGTTATGCTCCATTCACCATGAGGACACCGATCATCTGTTCCTTTAGTGTCCCTTTATTCGTCCTTTATGGAGTATCGTCGCCAGAGCTTGGCAAACGCCGGCTATTCCTACCGACTTCTCGTCATGTTGGCAACAACAACACCTCAGAAAAGAATTTCGCAACTCTTGGATTCTATCCATGATTGCGATCATTTGGCTTATTTGGTCGGTCCGAAACAATCATATTTTTTCAAATTCCGTTTTATCGATAGAGAGCATTATTGATGATTTTCTTTTCTTTACTGAATTTTGGTCTGCCACTTATCTCCAGAGGTGGAAGCTTTACACTTATATCGTCTGGACGAGGCGATTACTTTTTATTCACTCTTCTAGCTTTTCCTACCTTGCCGCTTTTTAATTTCTGATTTCCTATTCTTTTGTCTTCCGTGTGCAGCTCTAATATGCGAACTTTTCCCTTTGCTCTAGCCACTTTTGGTATTTTGGTTGGGCGGTTTTTTTGGTGTGGTCTTTAGCTTTGGGACTCTCCGGCTCTTCGCTGATGGGACACTCTCAGACCCCATGCTCTGTTTCTTCCCTTTGGTGGTGGGTTTTTGGCTGAGCTTTGTTTGCTCTGGGGTTTGTTGTTAGCTCTGTGTTTTCTGTTTTTACGGATGTTGTTGTATGTTCTGTTATCGTTCGGGCTAGGCGGCCTTGGGTCTTTTGTATCTATGCTTTAATTCTGGGATTGTTATACTTTTCTAGCACGTATGTTGGTGGAGTGCTCCTTAGGGAGTCACTTCTTGGCTTGGTTGTTATTTCAGCTCTCTTTGGAGGTTCCGACCTTTATGGTTTGGGTATGGGTTCGGAGTCTGACCCTGATTTCCTCCTCTCAGTTACTGTGGTTTTATTTTTTCTGTGTTATGATGCTGTGCACTCTTCATTCCAGATCGTTCCTGGTTTAAGGTGGTACTTTTTATTGCTACTATTCTTTTTCTGTTGCTACCTCTTTGACGCACTCTTTCTTGTTAGTGCGGTAGCTTGTTATTTTGTGGCTATCTTGATTTGCTCCTAGTTCAGCTTTTTCACCCTTTTTTTCGTCGGGGTGTTCTTTTCCTTGCTGATCTGGTTGTAATTCTATTTTTGCGAGTCTATTGCTGTATTTCATTTCTCTTCTCTTCTTTTCTTTGCCGCCTTTCCGGTGTTTGTGTTAGTTGGCTGTTGCGGTGAGCTTTTGTTTATGCTCAGCAGGTGTTCCTTGTTTCTCGCCAAGGCTTTCTTCCGTCCTGGCCCTCTGAGCGACTTCATCTGCATTGGGTTTTTGTCTGACCATGGGTAGTGAGTCCTTTGGTGTGAGTCTTTGGGATTGCTGTCTTCTCTTTCTCAGGGTATTGCTTCTCTGTGCCCTTGCAACCTATTCTCGTTGGGTCCGTAGCGGCTTCTCTTTTGATACACTACGGTGCCTGTTTGATCCATCGTGCGGGTCCCCGTTTCTGCAGCCGCGGTTTCCCCAGCGTTGGGGGTGGGGTGCGGTCTGATGCACTTGGATCATCGGCTTCTGCTTACTGGTTGCTTGATTGTGGTTGGCTGTTTTACTGCGCGTGTTTAGGTTGTTTTGTGCAATTCTGTTCATTGCATTGTAAATATGTTGTTGTGATTGTATTTTTCCTTTTTTCTAATTTTACTCCGTGTAAAATTGGGCAGGACGTTTGTTCTTTACTTTTTATTTATATATATGCTTGGCTGGAGTCAGTTGACTGTATCCACTTTATCAAAAAAAAAATATATTAGAGATTAGAGATAGGTTTCGTGTTAGTCGGATTTGGTTATTGGACCCAATCCATAACCTGCTAGCCCACCCTAGTGTTGTTTGGGCTTAAATTAAATAATCCTTTCCTTGTGTTCTTAGTGGGGGTACTTTTCATACAGTCCACCCTCTCATGGAAAAAAAAATATGAGGGCATCTAGAATTTATTTTGAAATAGATTCTTGCCTTATAAGACTTCTATTTGTCCCTGTAAATAGATGGGCTAAGACTAAGGTAGAAAATTCTAGAAACTATAGTTTGATTCCCAGATCGATCCCCTCAATTTTTCACAAAATGAGCGTTCTCTATTTTGCTCTTACGTATTTGTCTTCAATTCGGTTCTTTGGTGTTTGATGGTTCGGACTTTGTATGGCTTCCCATTGTGGAGTTCACCACTGCACAAGAAATGCATTAGGAGTTAACGGCTATTAAGGAGATCATCACTTCCGCTTCCACAAAATTCAGTATAAGGCTAACCCTTCTTGTAGTACCACGCTAGGATTTTATGTTCACGTGATCTCCATGCATGCCTTGTGTAGCCAACAATTCTGTTTCATTTTGTAACTTAACTCAAATGATTTTGATTCCTCCACTTTACAAATTATATGAGATATAAAGTTCTCCCTCTTCCTATTCATATCAGATCTAGAGATGGTATGTGTATAGAAGAAAAAGGAAAAGAGAATATTTCAATTTATTTTATTTTTTCATAAAAGTAACATTAGATTGGTACATAACGATGTGGCAGTGGGTTCCTAGTGGTGATGAGGACGATGAGAGAAAATATGGAAGGTAGGAGAAAATAAGGATTTTGATTTTTTAGGTAAATTTATTTCCCCCCAAAATATATTTTCCCCAAAATATCCACATGTCACGATATGGTTAGATATGGCACTACAAAATACAACATCTATCTTGGCGTCATGTTTTACCTATCTCGCCTTTTTTAAACGTCATTGTAGAGCATTGCGACATTTCTGAAAACGCCTCTAGAAATGCCGGTATATACGACATCGGGATAGATAATAAGTTTATCCCCAGGTGTTTTTGAGCAATGCCGCTATAGAAATTATGATGCATGACATGAACAAAAAAAATGAAATTCAATTTATAGGAATCAAGCTAAGAACGGAAATATGAAAGATAACCCACACTAGAATTTAGTAGCTCCCAATTAGATCCAGTGGTTAGACCACCATTGCTAAGAAACAGGAGGCAACCGTAGTTTATTGAAGAATATTGTCGAACACAAAGATGCCACAAACCAATTAGCTACCATCCGAATTAGCATGAATAACCAATCAAACATAGAGATGAACATGCCTCATGTACCAAAATTGTTATCGTCGAGCACAAACATGACAAACTAATTAGTTGTCATTATATCGAACAAAAAGATGAACTTGACTAATGTACTAAAATTGACTAAAGATTCATACCGATATTTTCTCTAACGATCCAAATGGAAATCAAAACACATTCACAATCCATAATTACTAGCATGAAAAGTCAATCAAACAGAGAGATGAACTTGACTAATGTAATCAATTCGCCTAAGATCAAGACCGACATTTTTGCTAAACACCCAAATGGAAACATAAACATATTCACAGTCCCGAAAAGCTCGGCGAGCTTACATTAAAACCCGCAAATTGAACAACAAATTGGGGAAACTAATTATAGTGAAACTATAATGCCCATGAATCAAAGTTTCAATTGTTAGATTTAGGGATATGAATAAATAATTTATTGAGTTTTTGGATTGAATATAACTGAGTACAATATCTCCTATATATAGAATACAATGAAACATTAAACCAATACATTATTCGATATGGGACTAAACTAATCTCTATCATCTAACACCCCATCTCAAACTCAATTTGGTTTAAGCAACACAAGTTTGAAATATTGACGATGTTTAGATAGCAGGGACGACACATAATGGCGAGGAGTGACGACTATTGGATCTGGGATGGCGCAGGGGTAACGCTTGGTGACGACGCTCGATGGCGCTCGGTAGATTGCGCAGGGAAGACACTCGGTGGCGCATTGAACGATGTTGGGATCTCACCCCCTTTCTGAGAAGTAGTATGTTGTAGTAGCGCACGGTAGATGACGCATGTTGGAATCTCACCCTCGAACTGAGAAGTAGTAGTAGTAGAGAAAGGAAGTAGTATGTTGGTGGCGCACGGTAGCAGCGCATGTTGGGATCTCACCCCCGAACTGAGAAGTAAAAGAAGTAGTGGTGCACGGTAGTGGCGCATGTTGACGATGGGATGGTCGTCGAAAACTCCCCCTCGCAAAATCACGATGGATTAATCAGTGTGAGTTTGTATTTGAGATCTGGATGCGGAAGGGGAATTGGAATGATGTTAAGATCTTTCAGTACGAAGTATCGGAAACTCTCGGGATCGAGGCTACGACTGTAGAAGATGAAGAAACTGCAAGAAGGTTTTTTTTTCTTTTTTACGATGACGATCGCCTGCGTGTGGGACTGGTGCAGAGGAGATGGAGAAGCACTTGGCAGTGGTGGAGCAGATGGATCAGACATCGAGATACCATGATAATGTTAACAAACATATTGGGAAATATTATTGGATTTGAGATTAGAGTTAGGGATTACAGTTCTGCTCTGATACCATGTTAGATTTAGGAATATGAATAAATAATTTATTAAGTTTTGGATTGATTATAACTGAGTACAATATCTCCTATATATAGGAGAGAAGGAAACACTAAATCAATACATTATTCGATATGAGACTAAACTAATCTTTATCATCTAACATCAACAAATTAACTGATACATCAACTACTGATCAATAACAAAATGTATACTCCTTATCATCATCTACTATCTATTCTCAGGCATCAACCTATTCATTCAATCCAATCCAACAATTATAGAAATCTCATTAATACAAAAGAAAATTAGATATTTAAATGAAATTGTTAGTTTAAAATACCCATCAACCGAAACCCTAATTTCTTCCTCAAACCCCAAGATTCGTCTAATTCACCATCAAAACCTAACTCACTCAAACCAAATCAAGCAAACATTTAAACACATCAAGATCGTGTCGCTTCGGAAGAGCCCTAGCTTCTTCGTAACTTTGACTCCTTTGCTTCTAATAATGACGTAAATGAGATGGAAGGAGATTAGATCGAATGTGATGGAGAGAGAGATTAGTAGTTTGAATGAGAAAGAGAAAGAGAAACTGACATGAGATGGCGATAGAGATCGATTGAGATTGAGAAACGGTCTTGAGAAGAAAACAGAGATTGGGAGAGAGGACGATGAGATCGGTCGGAGAAGATGACAGAGATCGAGATCGAGATCGATTGAGAACTAAGGGATAGGTTTTTGGTTTGAGCGAAAGAAGTGGGCTGGGACTTGGGGATTTGAGGGAGTGGCATATCCTGGTGTTTCCGTACAAAATGTCGAGATAGGTACTATCGGCCCTGGCATTGTTCCAAAACGCCATTATAAAATGTCGGGATAGACCGATTGGATTTTCGCAGAGGTTTATCCCAGCATTCCACTAAAATGCCGGCAAAAAAGTATCGGTATAGACACTTTATTTTGTAGTGTGGGTACCAACTCATTTCATATCCAGTGATTACTTTCAATTTTTCTTTAAAAAAACTACTTCTGACATAGTATTAAGCCAAGAACACTAGAAATTTCAAAATTTAAAATTATCATTTTAACTGCCTAGCTGTTGGAAACAGCGAACATGTAGAAAATTTTGCAGAGAGTGAAACACTCTGTTGGACTTGGTGAATTTTCGAAAAAAAACTTCATAGAATTTTTTTTTGAACTAAACTCGCAGTTCCCAACAGCGAGTCTAGTGTAAATATCTTCGTCATTGGGAACGACGAGTCTTCCCAAAAAAAGAACTAAACTCGCCGTTCCTAACAACAAATCTAGTGTAAATATCCTCGTCGTTGGGAATGGCGAGTCTTCATTAAAAATTTTAAACTAAACTCGCCATTGGAAACGGCGAGTTTCTTAAAAAAGAAAGCTACACTCGCCGTATTCTAACGGCGAGCATGAAACAACTAAACTCGCTGTTGGGAACGACTAGTTTAATTGTTGAGTACACGAGTGCAAATACTTTGGCACTGTTTTCTGCAAATAGTTTCGAAAAGTAGCATATAAAAAAATTCGTCAATGCAGCCAAGTTGACATTCATTCAGAAACAATAATGCCTGTAACTTTATAAATATCAAACGCTAATTTCTGTTCATAGGAAGAGGTAGAGATGCATCATAACATATTTGATATACACCGGGGATTATTAGCAATAGTGAAAACATTGAGGACAAGAAACATACCTGCACCTTTGCACACTCGACAATCAACCAAACCAGTTTCTTGTTTCATCTTACCATCACTGCAAAAGACACACTTCGTTCCACCTAACATAGAAGCATGGGTCCTAAGTTAGTTTCTCTTGGATGAAGGCTCGAGAAGAAAACCAGAAGAGGTTTAAGAAAGGACAATGGTGAACTTCATGCATGTCAAGAAAATTACACTTTTCAAGGACAACAAAGACAAGTCAAGTTATTTCACCATGCATCTATTATATCTTTTAGCCAATGTGAATTACTTCAGTAGATAATGGAATAAGAAGAGGATAAATTTCAAAAAAGGGGATGTTCCTGGTTTTTGCAATCTCATAAACAGAGATGGCATCTATAAAATATTGAACTTATCAAAAAAGAAATATAGTTGCATGCGGATAAAATTTTAGTGAACAAATTATCCATATTAAATATTGATGGTGTATGATCTGATTAAGCATGTAGGTTGCAAGAAAATTTTATAGCCAATGCAGTGGTCAGTTTGGTTGCTTGGTTTAATGATATTTATGACACTTCTCCCTACCAAAAAATTGAGATATGACAAGCAAAACCATCCATGTAAGACACCTACAAATGCGTAGACCTTTATTCAACTAAAATATATAAAAGATGCAGTCAATTTTGCCTCTTTTAGCAAAAACTACTTGAAGAACTAGTAAATTGAGACATATTTATGAATAGCAGGCCCAATATATAAAGTTGTATACTAATTATGCATTTATTTGAAAACGATACACACATGTCGCGTTGTATCCTTGTGTTTGTAACTTTGGATTAGGAAAATTCCCATGTCAGGACCTCATCTATGTCTATAAATTGTGGCATGGCATGGATCATTTTATTGATAAAGGACTTAACTTAATAGTATGCTTTCAGGGTATTTCTATTGAAAAAAGTTAAGGTAATAGTGAAAGCCGGAAACTAGTTGAAGAAATTCACCAGGCAATAAAAAAATTCTAACAAGTATCAAAGATAAATATTTACATGAGCTGATCAAATATACATTAATATAACCACATCACTATTGGAAGGTTAAACTTGTCATCTCTGTGTATTCTTATCTTATTATCTTAAGTTTTCAATCAACCTCGATGGACAGTCAGTTGACCAAGCAATTGCTAAAAACAAGTAGCGACTAGCATAATGGACTAGTCTATCCATGATGGCGCAGGCAGTTGGCCGAGTAATTATTTTACCGTTGCAGACCTGTAAGCAATAGAAGTTGAGTTGATGAGTTGATCTATCAGTATCGGTGGAGTAGGTAAGGACCGGCCTACACATCTCCCTCTCTAAGTTCTACAAATCTGAACCCGTCGTGTTCTGTCCGAAAAGGCAACAGAGATCAGACATCAGTCTATCTACGATGGTTGCAGCTGCTTGAGTATAATTTTTATTGCTGCAGTTGCACTATGAGTCTCTGTTGAGTAGAGAAGGACTTAACTCCTTTTCTAAGTTCTGCTCCCAAAATGCAACACAGGATAGCATCCAAACCACAAGCATCCTTCAGACACCATAACTAGTGTCAACATGTCGTGACTCCATATTCTTATCCCAAAAGTCAAATCACTTGCCACAAACATACAAGAAGCCATTCAATTGTTGAAAATAGTAGGCTCTTGGCCTAATTGATCAATTTAATTCTATGAACAATGCAGTTATCGATCTCCAATGTTGAAATGTAGTAAGTACTAATATGTATATTCTGTTTCCTAATCTATAGGAAACAGATTTTCAAATCTCTCACCCCTCAATCTCCTCTCAATCTTCTTTCTTCTCCTCCAAGAATGTAATCCTTATATATAGAGGTATACTGTAAAGGATAAAGAATAAGAAAAAATATTATTCCCAAAATCTGTTTTCAACATGGTATCAGAGTCTAATAAGATCTAGGCTAGTTGAAGAAGAAGAAGAGGCCCCTGTTCAGCCTCACCGATCACCTACCTCTGCCCTGACTTCGAATTCAGATCCAAACCCGAAAACCCTGACTTCATCTCAAGATCCTCATCAGCATCGTCGCCCGGAACTCGCTTGGCTCCTTGGCCTTCGAACAGCGTGCCAAAGTAGAGAAGCCCTACCAGATCTCTGACCTTGTTGTCATCATCGTCTTTCTCTACGGGTTTCATCGACTTGAGCTCCTCTTGGAGGACGAAGACGAGGAGTCGAACACCCTCTTCGGCGCCCAGCACATCCCGACCATCGATTCCCTCTGCTGCCTTCCCTCTCTCGACCCCAGCATAGACCCACACCGAAACCCCACCTTTTTCGTCGACCAGCTGCACCCCAACACTGCCCTGTGTCGATTCGCATCGCTGCCCTCGCTGCTCGATGCCCTCCCGCCGTCGAGCCACCTGAAGCAGTCGCACCGATCCCAAAATCTCCTGATCTGTTGTCGACCCTGAACCCAGCGACTCTGATCCCGTCGACTCTGGTCTCATTATCATCGTCCCTGATCCCGATCCCGCCGTAGGCCTCGATCTCCTGCCGTCGACCCCGATCCCCTTTCTCCACCGCTCACCATCGTGGTTATGATCATCATTGTTTGATGATTCAGTTCTATTCAGATCTGACTTTTGATTGAATAATTGCTTTGTTGGTGTTCGGGCTCTTGGATTTGATCCAGATCGGATCTAAAAGGAGCTATTCTATCGGAGGGTGCTGTGTTGCTAGTTGCTGTTCTTGGCCAAGTTGTGTTGTTTGCTATTGGTTGCTGAAAATCAGATCCGTTGTTTTCTTGTGCCGCTACCATAGGACAAACTGATGGAGCTGAGAAGAGTATTGGACTCGCATCTACATTAGTTACGGCTGCAGGTAATAATGGTAAGGTATTTAATATTTCTACCTCTACTATGAATAATGCATGGATAATTGATTCGGGTGCTACCGACCATATGACTTTTGATACTAGACAAGTTCAAAATTTTCAACCATCCACCAAATCAACTGTGTCCACCGCCAATGGTGATCATGCCACTATTACTGGCGAGGGTACCATACATCTCACAAACAACTTAACCTTAGATACTGCCCTAGTTGTGACATCCTTGAATTTTAACCTATTATTTGTTGCTCAAATAACTACTGGCTTACATTGTATTGTAGTCTTTTGGCCTTTATATTGTGTGTTTAAGGATATTCGGACTCACAAGACGATTGGTTATGGGGTTAGACATGAGACTCTATTATCTGGATTTTGAATCTGAACATTCGAGCAAGTTGACTCAAGCTCTAAGTGTGGAAGGATCCGAAGATGAAAAGAAGAAATCAGATATTTGGCTATGGCATTGATGTCTAGGACATGCTTCTTTTGGTTATTTCAAGAAATTATTTTCATGTTTATTTTTGAAGTTGGATATTTCGGCCTTTCGGTGTGATGTGTGTGAACTCGCAAAAGGTCACCGTGTCTCTTTTCCTCCAAGTTCAAGTAGAAGCTTCCTTCCATTTGTGATTATTCATTCTGATATTTGGGGTCCACCCAAAACCACTATATTTAGAGGAGCTAAATGGTTTGTGACATTTATTGATGACTATACTCGTATGACTTGGATTTGTTTGATGAAGTCGAAAAGTGAAGTTAGTGGCTTGTTTCAGAAATTTCACAAGTATGTTATGATTCAGTATAAATCACAGATTCAAGTTCTTAGGAGTGATAATGGCGGAGAGTACTTGAGTTTGAATCTGCAACAATATTTGGAGGAACATGGAATTGTTCACCAGACTACATGCTCATATACACCTCAACAGAATGAGGTTGCAGAAAGAAAAAATAGACACTTACTCGAGGTGGTCCGTGCTTCTCTCATCCATGGAAATATGACACTCATCTATTGGGGAAAGCGCTTGCTTCTGCTGCATACCTAATTAACCGAGTTCCCTCTAGTATCCTAAACTTCCTCACACCATTTCAAGCATTAACTGAAGCTGTGAATACACCAAAAGTCGTCAACTTGCCACCTAGTGTGTTTGGGTGTGTTACATTTATTCATCTTCATCAATATGAACGCAATAAGTTAACTCCTCGAGCTGTCCGTTGTGTTTTCGTGGGATATGCACAGGATAAGAAAGGGTATCGGTGCTATCACCCACCAACTCAAAAGATGTTTGTGACTATGGATGTTGTGTTTCATGAAGATGAGATGTATTTTTCTTCTTCTACGACTGAACTTCAGGGAGAGTACCGAAGTAAAGTTCAGACTCTTGGGTATGATGAAGTAGTTAGTGAAGTTCAGACTCTTGGGTAGATGAAGTAATTACCAGCCAGAACGAACAACTGAATACAAATAATGGTGAACACTTGAATGAAGACCTAGCAAGGGAAGGAAGACCCTCATGAAGAAGTGCAACCAAGGGAAGAAGACCCTCTTGAAGAATTGCAACCAGTACCGAATTTCAGTGAGAGTGAACCGTCAGAACCCCAAAACCAATCGTCATCGTTATCCGAACTTCCTAGAAGAGAACTCCCACACCGTACCAATAGAGATATTCCAAAATTCACTTATGAACCTGATCTCACTAGTAATGTCAAATATCCCATAAGTAATTATGTATCTACTCATCGCTTGTCAGAATCAAATAAGTCATTTGTAAATCAATTATCTACTGTATCTATTCCTAACAGTGTGCAGGAAGTTCCTTACTGATCCAATGTGAAAAGCAGCTATAGATAAGGAGATGAAGTCCATGAAAAAGAATGAGACTTGGAAGATAGTTGAGCTGCCAGCAGGGAAGAAACCAGTAAGATGCAGATGGATTTATACGGTGAAATATAAGTGATGGTTCAATAGAGTGATACAAAGCAAGGCTGGTTGCCAAAGGATACACTCAAACGTATGGAATTGATTATGAAGATACATTCGCATCTGTGACAAAATTCAATAATGTTCGAGTCCTACTGTCACTTGCTACAAATCTTGACAGGCCGTTGGAGCAATTTGATGTGAAGAATACATTTTTGCATGAAGAATTAATAGAGAAAGTTTATATGGATCTTCCATCAGGATCGAACAGACCAATCCAACACAATAATAAAGTACGTCGATTGAGGAAGGCGCTATATGGTCTTAAACAGTCGCCAAGAGCTTGATTTGGGAGGTTTACAAAATCAATGAGGTCATTCGGATATTGTCAGAGTAATTCAGATCATACCTTATTTCTGAAAAGAAAAGAAGGTAAGATTACTATTCTCATTATATATGTGGATGACATGATAGTAACTGAGAATGATCCTGATAAGAGAATCGCATTGAAGAGCTACTTGTCACAAGAGTTCGAAATGAAGGATCTTGGCCCTTTGAGATATTTTCTTGGTATTGAAGTTTCTCGCTCGAGAAATTGTATATTTCTGTCTCAAAAAAGTATGCTCTCAATTTATTGAAGAAAACTGAAATATCTACTTGTCAGCCGATTGGTACACCATTAAAAGAAGGACTGAAACTTTGCAACGAACCTGATCATGTGCCTTGTGATAAGGAAAGATATCAGAGATTGGTTCGACGACTGATGTATCTTGTGCATATACGGCCAGATTTATCATATGCTTTAAGTGTGGTAAGTCAGTTTATCATGCACCTCAGGAACATCACATGGATACAGTGATGAGAATTCTGAGATATATTAAGTCTGCTCCAGGAAAAGGGATCCTATATGCGAATATGGTCACTTGAAGGTTGAGACATATACTGATGCTGATTGGACAGGATCTATAATTGATAGGCGCTCCACTTCAGGATACTTCACCTTTGTTAGAGGAAATATAGTTACATGAAGAAGCAAGAAGCAGAATGTTGTTGCACGTTCTAGTGCAGAGGCTGAATATCGCGGAGTAACTCTATATATAGCAAAAGCTTTATACCTGAAACTCTTGTTGCAGGACTTAGGCTGTGGTCCGAATGAAGCTATGAAGGTGTATTGCGACAGTCAAGCAGCATGTGATATTGCCGCCAATCTAGTTCAATATGATAGGGCGAAACATGTAGAGGTGGATAGATTCCTCATCAAGGAGAAATTGGATGAGAAAGTTATTGAGATATCTAAAGTGAAGTCAGAAGATCAGCTCGTAAATATCCTGACCAAGGCAGTTTCGAATCGGTTCTTCTTGAAATTTGTTGACAAGTTGGGTATGTTCAATATCTATGTATCAACTTGAGAGGTAGTGTTGAAATGTAGTAAGTACTAATATGTATATTCTGTTTCCTATTCTATAGGAAACGGATTCTCTAAATCTCTCACCCCTCAATCACCCTCTCAATTTCTCTCAATCTCCTTTCTTCTTCTCTAAGAATGTAATCTTTATATATTTATATATAGAGGTATACTGTAAAGAATAAAGAATAAGAAAAAATATTATTCCCAAAATCTGTTTTCAACATCCAAGACGTGGTGAATAACTGACAGAATGAACACTCTCCAACATCTTGCTTAGCCATCAAATGAATTATACCTTTTATCTCAATGCATACCCTTGCGAAAATTCCATCCAATATACTCTGTTTCAAATCTACTCACGCCCTTAATAAAAATCATGCATATTCCAAAATTCTCTTCCTTTTCTAAGTAAGAATGTTCGCTCTTCGCTACACTCCCCCTCATAGCAAATCATGATAAGGACTGACTCCACCTCATCAACTAGAACCCACCAAAAAATCTTTACTAAAGAGGAAGTAGAAGGGGAAAGCATTCCAAAATGCAAAATGTCAATAACCATAGAAACAATGTACAATTTCACAAGGGAGGAAACAACAAGAAATGGAAAGAAATTATCCACAGAGAATTGAACATCTTACCATTACCAGCGCATTTCTGACATGGCACCGGATCCCCCTGGAGGCAATAAAAAACAGAAAACAAATTAAATAAAGTGGACCCTTGAAATTGAGAGAATTAAAGAGGTGGAGAAGGTTGAGTGAGACCTTGAGGCCAAGAAAGAGGGAGAAGGCAACGGCAGTGAGGACACTAGCGGTGACGATAAGGGTCTGCGTGTCCATTGGCCGGTCCCCTCCTCCATATAACAAGGCGGCGACATGGAGAGGTAAGATTCTTCTTTTTCTAGGTGCTGCCACGGTTCTTCTTGATGAGTCGTGAAACCTAGACGTTACCTCTGATTTTGGGATGGGTTTGGGGTGAGGAGATGAGGAGTGACTGTGAGGAAGGATAGAGGGGAGAATTGGAGGAGACGAAGTGGACGGGATTAACGTGGCCATGGATAAGCAGTCTGAAACTGGGTGAGTGGAGCAGATTTAGCGGAAGGAACAGATTTAGCGGAAGGAGCAGCAGCTCACCAGCGCTTAATGGAGTGGAGGAGGGTCCAATTAGCTCTCCAGTGTGTACTGCACTAGCACGCGTAATACATGTAAAGTTATTCCTAAAGAATAAGGTCATGTTTGGAATAAATAACCAAAATTACATTTATATATGGTAAATAGTCACCCTTACCTTTTTATTTGAAGTTATATTGAGAGTTCAAGAAAAGTTAAGTAAAAGTGGAGCTTATATAACTACTGTTTACTCACTATTTTGGGTAAGATTAATGTAGTTATCTTAACTTCAAAATGAATTTCAAACATGTCAAACTTCGGATAACTATAGTTTTTCAAAGTTATAAGAAAACTCTAGTCATCCTAAATTAACATGCTCCCATGGATTGACACCAGGGCACTAGGGAAACATGGTGGTTTCTCGGTTTGCTCGATATATTTATGCCTTAATTTCAATGGATGTAGGCCGAGGTGGTCCTTTTTGGCATTAAAGGTGAAAGCCCCCATGAAAGTTCAGGTGTTTGTC
This sequence comes from Hemerocallis citrina, assembly GCA_017893485.1. Classification (NCBI taxonomy): domain Eukaryota; kingdom Viridiplantae; phylum Streptophyta; class Magnoliopsida; order Asparagales; family Asphodelaceae; genus Hemerocallis; species Hemerocallis citrina. The sequence continues at coordinate 38,230,177 of CM030365.1, forward strand.
TTGCTGATTTTGGGGGATTCTATCCTTGCTAGGAAAAAGCAAGCTCCTTTTTGCAGCTGATTTTATAGAGTTCCTTGAGACTAGGGATCACCTCTTTGTAGGTTGTGCCCACAACAAAGATATTTGGGTGAAGGTTTTGTGAGTTTTTGACATAGGGATATGCTTGACTTTCCATGAGAAGCTATGGATGAGCAACAGATTTTACAACTATAAAATATACCATGCGAAGGTATGCTTAGAGCATATGTAGTCGTTGGCCATTTTGCCAAATTTTGTAAATTTTGGCAAAAAAGATGTTGTAGTCATTGGCCAAATATCCAAATTTTGGGTTTCGGAGCTACAGTAGTCAGCTATATTTGGCAGACGAAATGCCAATTGCCAAAATATAGGTAACGAAAGATAATTTACCGTCTGTTAGATCGGATGAAAAATTATCTTTTGTTTTTTTAAATTTTTGTTCACATCGGACGGTAAAAAAAACACCGTCCCAAAAATTGCGGATTTATCGGACAATAGAATGTTTTTCGTCTTTGATTTTTTTAAAAAAATTAAAAAATGGATGGATGGAAGATTAAATCCCATTCGATCCATAAAAAACAAAAAAAAATCTGAAATGCATTGGGACCGAAAAAGAAACACCGTCCCATACATTTCATTTGAGGAAATTTCTATGCGACACCCCTATATTGATTTATATGGGTTAAGCTTAGGTTTAATTGTTAATTAATTATTAATTAAGAAATAATTAGGACTAATTTAACATATATTAAGGAATTAATTATGGTTTAAAGCTTTTTATTTATTTTTTTAAATTAAGACGGATGGGAAATCATTCCTCGTCTGTTCGAATTTTTTTGTTTTTGTGTGGGACGAAAAATAATCATTCGTCTGAGATTTTAAATAGTGAAAAAATCCAAACTTTGGCTTTTGACGACTGCAGTGCAAAGTCATTTTTATGCTTTCCATTTGCCAAATACCCAAAATTTGGCTCACGACGACTACAGATGCTCTTATTGACAATAGCGGTAACCACATGGGTGATTTAACTTAACCAAAACAACCATTACTTCTGCAACTTTATTACAACTATTCAACAAATTATATCTCATATTTGTAGGGATTCGGGGCACAAATGCAGCGAAAAAAAAATATAGATAAAATCCGAAACCCTAACCCTAGGATCTGTGTACAATACATGGCTGATTATGGAGAAACGAAAATTTACCTTTTTAGGAGCTTTACTAAGGCTGAAAGATGGAGGTCCTGTTACACAATCACCACGCAACCCTTGTAGCAAGATCCGCGTCTCTAAAGCAGTCCACACGAACGTCCGATCGTCCAACGATCAAGGGAGCCGGTACTAGCCGATGAAGCTTGCCTCTATCTCTCTCTCTCTTTTGCCTCTCAACAATTGGAGCGGCTAGGGTTTTCCCTCTTGCCTCTCAACAATTGGAGCGGTAGGGTTTTTTCTATGGAAAATGAAGTTGCCAATCAATCAAATAAACCAATACATCTCTTTGTATTTATAAGAGAGAATGAGGTGGGCTTAACCGTAATCAGTTTGGCTTCTGCTAAGACCAATCTGATTTGGTTTTATCATTTAAATTCGAATTATATTTTAATTAATTAAGTCCAACTCAATTAATTAAATAACTAATTTCGAATTATTTAATTTAAATTCCGAATTTAAATTAAAACTCCTTTTAAACGTTCTAAGTGTGTGACCCTTTAGGTTATTATTACGTTGGCAATAATTTTATTATCTAATAATAAAATTATAAACAATGAGCGGCATCTAGTAATACATCATTGCTACCCAAGTAATAATAATAATTGGTGATTCAATTAAACCTTTCGTGACTAATGTCTCCATGTAATATAATTCTTTTAACCTTGATATTATAGATTAAACTAGAGGCATGGTTCGTGTCATCCTCTTAATAATTTAATCTTTATTTTCTTGATCGATGAGTAGACTATTCAAACAAATCAATATTTGAGCATGGCCATGCATTTCATAGTCTCACTCAAACAAGAGGCCGATAATATCGCTCCTAAAATTAGGAGGGTTAAATTCCATCTAGATCATTCACATTTCTCACACGATTCATAATGAACCCAATACTATCTTTATCATTACCCGATTAAAGATAACTTTTGATAGAATCAAAGTACATTAATTCTCGTGTAGAAATATAATGATTTCAGGTCAGAGGACCATTACACCATTATCACAGTGAGATTACTTATGACACTTATTTATTTATTCCATGTTGAATCTCACAGTGGGTCTGTCCAGTACAATGTACTCTTACATTTACCTATGTATTGATTTTAGTATCTCTATACTAATGACCCATGAGAGGTGGTCATCAATCAATCAACATACTAGTCTCAATGTATTATTACTGTCCTAATAATAATAATACTCGACTAGGGACATTTAAGATTATTATACTATATATGATCTCATGTTCATATAGTTCGTATTAATAATCTAAGGACATTTATCATGCTAACATTTATAACGCAGTAAATACGAAGCATAATAAATTATTAATTTAATCAAATAGAACATAATGTCAATAATACTGATTACATAATATCATTGTATTGCCTCTAGGGCACCTACACTAACAATATTGACTAATTGATCTAGAGATGGCAAACGGTTCGGGTAGACCCGCGACCCGCCCGCGACCCGCCCATCCAACCCGGCCCACGAAACGACGGTTCGGGTTCGAGTTGAACCCGTTAATGTTAACGGGTCGACTCGGGTCGCGAATTAAACGAATTCAACCCGGTTAACCCGACCTGTTAACTAGCCAAAAATGATCCGACCCACCCGCCAACCCGCGAGTCGACCCGTAGGTTGCGAACCGTTTAATCCATACATGTCATATTTGATATAAAATTATGTGTATTAGTTTTGATAATGCATCTAACAATAATGCATCAATTAATATTTTAAAAACTGCATTAAACCCTCTATCTAACAATATTTTTCATGTTAGATGTGCATGTCATATTTTAAATTTATGTGTTCAAGATGCATTAAAAATAGCCGATCCATATATACTTAAAATTAAAAATTGTGTACATTTTATTGCATTAAGTGACACCGTATTTCAAGAATGGAAAAATTGGTGTAGGATTTCAAATGTACCTTTTAGAAAATTTTCAAAGGATGTTAAACACCGATGGAACTCTACTTTTGATTTATTACATGTTGTTACTGAATATAAAACATGTATAAATAATTTTTGTATCGCAAAAATTATGCCAAATTTTGAAATGACTCCCCCGGATTAGTATTATGCCGAATCTTTGTTGAAATTTTTATAATCTTTTAAAACCGCAACTTTAAAATTTTCAAAATTATATGAATCTACTTCTACTAGCATTTTTATTTCAATAGCTACTATGATGCAAACTTTGAACGAAATGTTAATGATGCTTTTGTTGGTGATATTGCCAAACCTGCATACAAATTTTTTTTGAAGTATTTTAATCCTCCTCCTATGTTGTTTTGTATTACAACCGTTATGGATCCTCGTATTAAATTAGAAGGTACGAAGAGTTTGATTGAAATATTTTTTAATTTACTTGGGGATGAAGAAACTGAAATTGATTGCGCTTCTTTTTTTAGTTAAATTTGAATCTACATTAAATAACTTGTATGATTATTATGATAGATCTTTTGCTTCTAGTAGTACAAATTCTGTAGTTAGTTCTTCTTCTACTACTTCTAAAGATAAGGGTAAGAGTAAATTTGATGATAAAATATTTAATTTACTTTCACAAATTCAATCCAAAAAATCTAGGACTAACATCCAAATGAATTAAATTGATATAACCAACAAGATTCTGAGTCTTCTGTTTCTTCACTAGATATTTTACAATGGTGGAAAGACCATGAACACACTTATAGTATTCTTAAATATATGGCTAAAGATCTACTAACTTCTCCTGTCTCTACAGTTGCTTGTGAAAGTGCATTTTCTTCAAGTGGCAGGGTTCTAACTGATTACAGGAATCGCTTGACACACCAATCGTTAGAGATGCTCGTTTGCACAGAAGACTGGCTGAAGGCTGAAGATAGGATACAAGAAAAAGTATTATCTACGTCCACAAGTGGGATCAACTCGTCGGAAGAACAACAACAACAACAACAACAATAGCAACCAAAAAGAAGAATTCAAGACCAACAACAACAAGTCAACAACAACAAATTGAAGGTCATCAAATTGAAAACAATTATAAATTGATAAAAAAATTGTATTAAATCTTTGCTTGTTATTTCAAATTAGAAAAATTAAAGTAAATTGAAATTGTATATAAGAAATTTGTTAGTGTATAAAACAAATTTGTGAATTCTTTATTTCTTATTACAAAATGTGAAACTTGTATTACTTGAAATCATATGAATAATATATCATTTTTTTTGGCAATTTCACTCTTTCAATCTTATTATTATTATTACGATTTTTAATGTTTATCTATAATTTTTTTTAAAGTAAAAAAAAAATCATTCTCTAACCGGGCCAACCCGCGACCCGATCCGAACCGACCCGGGTTGGACCCGAAAGGGTTCACGGGTTGGGCGGGTCGCGAATTCAGCTCATCGACCCTGCCTGGCCCAGTCCGAACCTGCCTAAGTCAACCTTCAACCCGGACGGATCCGACCCGATCCGGTCCGGTCGACCCGAATGCCAACCTTAAATTGATTTCTTCCTAGTTTGGTGAGGCTTCAGAAGGGGCAAGGGGCAAGGAGCAATCTCTTAGTCCTTCAGATCACATGTTCGATGATGAGGAGGCCGAACTATGACCTACCTTGGACTAGTCAAGGAATGAGGGCTCGTGGTATATTCCAGTTATAGTTTCATACCCACACTCTTGTTGGGGTTTTATATTTGGTGTCCTAATTCCCATGAATATTGGGATTTTTTTTTTTACTTGATTTCATAGGTGGTTGTTGTTGATGTATTGACTTTCCCAGTCTTTTGTATATGTTTTTTTACTTGATTTTATAGTTATTTTCTCACTAATGGAATAAGGCGTTGTTCCTCCATCTTTGTTAAAATTATTAAATGCACGCAAGCACGCACAAGCGCACACAGATATGATAAAATAATTTGCAAATACACAAAATTACAACAAATAGTATAGTTTAAAAGTATGTCGGACCCACAAGTACTAATTATTTTATTGAGTACCAAAATTTACAAGATTATCTTCTATTTGGATAACCGAAAATTTGATAAGAACAACAACTAAATTAAATTAAACTAAAGGCAATACTAAACTGATTAAAATTAACGAAATCTGAAATGTTAGGGTTTATTAAGCTTTCGGTTTTATCTAACTATTCTCACACAATTCATAATTCCATAAAACTCAAAACTCTACTCTTCCAACCTGTAGACCAAAATCTTCTAATTATTCAATGTCTTTCCTCGAATAACACCAAACTTATCCCAAACTAATAAAAAAAATTACTGGCAAAAGGTAGGGGGAAACCCTACCTCACGAGGGTTAATATATAAAATCCTCAACTAATAATTTGTCACATCTTTATGTGAATTTAATTATTTGAAGATTCATTAAGTTCTATGAGTTTTTCTACAGTCACATTAATCACGGTAAATTATCTCTAATTTCGCTCCAGTAATGGTGTTCAATTCTAGAATTCTAAATTGCAAGTTACCTCTCGGTATCCTCCATAATTCAATAAATTAAACAATAGTTGGCCAGACAATTATATGCATTAAGAACAAAAATTAAACACACAACCATAAAAAAGTAGAAGAATAAAGTAACAACAAAATTCAAATTATGTTTTCAAAACTAGGCTACATCGAAACCCTAGAAAAATAAAATTAGTTCAAAGCAAATTTGAAATTAACAAACATTGTATTGGATTGCATAATGAAAAATAGAACAGAAGAAAGAACTCTAAATGATCTTGACAAATGCTATGGCTCTTGCTCTCCAAAGGTGTGATGAATCGTCTCCTCCAATTCTCTTAGCCTGCAAGATCTTTTTTGATTGCCAGAGTTCACATCAACATCAATATATAAGAGCATCCACAGTCGTCATTGTGTAAATTATGCATATATGGATAAATGCATATAACATTTGGTTATTGTGTTGCAGTCATGGAATGCTATTTTTTAACAATTTAATTTAAAATAATAAAAATCTAGGATCAGATCAGATCAGACGGATGAAAAAAGAAAACCCCAAAGTAGACGGACGAGAGAAAAAAAAATCAAAAAAATTGGTCAGACACAACTTCATGGTTCGTCCAACCCTTTTTTGAGATTTTTTTCTTATTTAAAAAAAAAATTCAACAAAATGGTCAGAAGTTGCGTCTGACATTTTGTTGAATTTTTTTTAACTAGTTTTTTTTAAAATTTTTTTATTACGTTTAATTATTTTTTTATTACGATTAATTTTTTTTATTGAGGGACGCAATGTGAAGTTGCGTCGGAGGAATAAAAAATAATTTTTTTAGTCGGACGCAACTTCATGTTGCGTCCTGTATAATATGCATAATTGTCATATCCACTCTCATTTATAGCAATCTACTGTAGCAAAATATGCATAATATGCATATTTAGCAGACTACAGCGATTTTTTTGACAAAATATGCATAATATGCATATATAGCAGATGACTACAGATGCTCTAACACCAAAAAAATTCCTAAAAAAGATATATACAAATGCAGTCCATTGGACCCGAAATCCGCACTCAAAATATAACATCAGCCCAGACACGGTTGACTGCATTTTTGCACGATCGACTACGTCTTTATATTTTCCAAATAGAGAGTTTAGTGGTCGATGCCGCTTTTCTGCAGTCGACTACTAACTTGATGTTTTCTGCGAGCATCTGTAGCAAAAATGATTTTCCCGGAGCTAAAGAACTCTGTTTGTGATGTATGATTACTTGTTTCGAAGATGACTCGATGACCGACATCTTTGATTTAGAATAGAAGTTAATATTCGTCCATATTCTAGTTCAAAACAGCCGTGGAAGTTCTAAGTTCTGTTATTGTTGTTTTTTTACATTGCTTTGTGTTTTCCCTTTCTCCAACTCCATGCTCCGTGACCGTGTGTTTAAGTCAAAAATCCTAACAACCAACTCATTCCTTAAAAAACAAACAAATACATAAAGTTACGTAGAATGAAGATGAAATTCAAGTAAATAAACAACAACTTACAAATTTAATGAGAAAAAAGACTAATAAAATCATGGGGGAATTACACTAATCAAATACCCCCAAACTTAAGATTTTGCTTGTCCTTGAGCAAAAAATAAAACTATAAATCAAAGGATAGTAGTTATAGTTAGGATCAATTCATCGCACCCAAAGGACTTATCATGAAGCATCAAATCTTCACTTAATACATAAACAATAGCAAATAAAGGAAAACTAAGCATATTCACTTTTTCCAGTACAATTATTCATATATAATTCCAAACTCGATAATATTTGTCATGCAATTAACGCAGCTAAATCATGTAACAACTCAATATGCGATCACCCATTCTCACAACTAGAAATAAGGAAGCAAACTAGAGAATTTTTTTGTCTTTAAGTTGTCACTCGCCTATTGACGCGAATGCAAACATTTGTGATGGATGCACCCAGTTACTCAATAAGTCACACACTTAAAGTGATTTTGCATACTCATATTTCAAGTTGTTGTTTGACATAAAAGTAAATTGGTGATGAATACCATAGTTATTAAGTAACTCAAAACATTGGAGTAAATAGAACTTTCTTTATTCAATTGTTTATTATTAATCACTCTATTTACTTAAACCCTCTTTAGGACTAGATCAAAAGGGATAATCACAAGAAAAATATCAAACTCATCTTTTTATCACAGTCGCATGATTCACACAACTTTGCAAGGAAATGTGTACTTCAATAATCCTAGAAAAACAAGTATGCTTATTCTTGCTTGATAAGATATTGCCTATCCTAAATTAAAAAATTGCAATGCTTAGCACAATATAGAACCCAAAAGTGATTGTAATCCTAATTTAAGCATTTTTTATTTTTTTTTATTTTTTTAAGAACAAAAACATAATTTGGAAATTCCTTTTGTACCTCTTTCCCCAAACTTAAATATCACATTGTCCTCAGTGGGAAAAGATGATGAAAAAGAAAAGGAATGAGAAAAGTTCAGAATTGCTTCTCTGATTCATGTTAAAATTCTGAATGAGTGACGTTCATTGTTTAAGTTATATCTGGAGTTGTAGATGTTCAAATTCCATGATTCGTTTTGTATTAAAGCTAAAAAATTTCCTTCGATCAGTATTTGACACATTTTTCTAGATTCGGAATCCATCCTGCATAAAATCGGCCATCAAACAAGGTCTAGAAAATAGCTCCTCCTGAAATCCCCAACCATATGCAATCCTACAAAATGAAATCAAACAAAAAAATAAATTAAACAAAAAGAAAAACAAGTCTAAAGAAAGGAAAAGAAAACATGGGTTGCCTCTCAAGAAATGTTAAGTTTTAAGTCTTAAGCTGGGCATGGTAACTGAGATGGTTAGATGATGCCAACATCCAATAACACATGAACCTCTTTTCTAACAACTTCCTTCATGTGTGGATTAGGTTTTCTCTGTGCATCCAAATAATTGGATTGCAGTGGTTTAAGCTCGAGTTTGAGTAGTTTCTTACATGAAGATGGCGTTCGTGATTTCCCCTCATCTTTGAATTTCAGCTGAGAATAAAGATGAATAGATGGCGCAACTTCCAAATACCTAACATATTTTAAAACCTTTTCATTCTCGGAATCAAGAGTTGCTGAATTTGTTGGATACACTTCTATTGGTAACTTTTCAACTCCAGCCCTATGTGTCTCGGCCACAACTAAATCATTCATATAACGCTCCGGGCCCCAGCCTAAACAAATTCTAGCAACTGTCCACCACTGGCTGCCTTTCAAAATGTGTCATGACTAGTTGGTGCCTCTTGATCATAGGCTTCCTAATATTGTAACCCCTGTTTTCATTAATACGTAATTTTCAAGTATTTTTCTGTATTTTAAATAATTAGTATTTTGTAAGTATCTTCTCCTAATGGATTTTATTATTTGAACTATTTCATGAACCCAATTTTATATTTTCTTATTCTGAACCCCAATTGTTATTCTAAGCCCAAATCCGTATTCGATTTTTTTTTTTAAAATCCAAAGCCTAATTGTTTAATTATTATTTTAAGCCCAATTCTATATTTTGATTTTATTTTATTATTATGTTTAATATGAGCCTAATTGATTAGCCCAATACCCTAATTATTTTTAAATATTTTAAGCCCAAATTATTTTAGCCCAATGTAATTGTTTAATTAAATATTTAGAGCCCATTTATTGAAGCTCAAAACCTAATACCCATATTTGTGCAGAATTGCCCTACACAACCACCCGTATACAATATTTTCTCCACACCCACTTTCTGTCCCGTACTCCAACTCCCCACATCTCCTTAATACCCGTACTGCACTTTCCCCCATGTCTCGTAACCACCCCCACTTCTCACCCCCACTAACTTCTTATTATATTATATTACAAATTTCCCTTTCCCGTAATCTCTCTCCCCATTCATTCTCTCCCACTCCCTCTCTGTTTCTCTACCGAAAAGAAACCAAACAAACAAACCCAACTCCCACTCTTCTTCCTTCTTCCTACATCGAACAACTCCTCCTTCCCTCTGCCGCCAGCAAGTGCGCCTCCGTCAGTGCGTCCTCCCGACGCTTCGCCCTGCTCGCGTGCCCCTCGCACCACCTCCGTCGCTCTTCCCGTTCGAGCTCCGCCTCCCCTCAGCACCCATCTCCCGTCGCTGCTCCCTCGTCGACACGCCACTTCCACCGCCTCCGCCGAAGCCTCCCTCCGCGAAGCTCCACAGTGCCGTCGCCCTCTCGCTCAGCACCGGTGCCGCCCCCTCGACATCACATCACCACTGCTCGCTCGCACCGTTGCATCTCCACCTCGTCGACATCCCTTCCTTCAACCACCGAAGAACCCACCCCCGTCGACTTCGCCAGCATCTCTATCGTCGACCTCCGTCTCCGCTCGTTGAGCGCTCACCGCTCGCCGCCCGCCATTGCTGCCGCTCATCTCCACCTCGCCATTGCCGCCTTCAAGCCTCCCCGCTGCTCCACTTCGCCTCATCGTCACTCATCTCCTTCACCACCCGCTCAGCCGTCCAGTCGACTTCCACTCCCTCCCGTCGGTGCTATCGCTCATTTCGCCACCCAGTCGCGCGTCGCAGCCATTGTCGAAGAACCCATCGCTGCCTCGTCGTCATCTTCCTCCGCTCAAGCTCGAATGCCTCGCTGCTCTCGCTCGACTCCCGTTCGAACCCACCGCTCACTCCTCTGCCTGCCACCTGTGCCGCAATCGCTGCACCTTTCCTGCCGCTCGCCGTTGCTGCTCCCACTCTCGCTCAACCTCAGCCGCCAGACCTCGTCGAGATCGCCATCCCTGCGCCAGGGCCAGTCGAGACTTCCTCAAATCGCGCCGCCCTCTCGCGCGTTTCCTTCGCGCGTTCTCTCCCGCTCGCGCTCTCTCTCTCCCCATTCCCGCGCACTCCCTCCCTCTTTCTCTGTGTGTTGAACAGGGTGAAGGAGAAGAAGTGGATTGGGAATTATTGTTGGGGGTATTAGTGCTGTGGTGTTTTATTGGAGAGAAGGGTCATGATTAATTTTGTTGGTATTTTGAGTTAGGCCAGTGTGTTACTGTGAAGAGAAGTTGGGTTGCTCTTGGGAGTCGTGTTGGGATCGATCTGTTGTATTGGTGATTGGATTTATTGGAGTTTAGTGTTGTGAAGGAGCTGGGTGTTTATTGTCTTGAAGTTTGTGAAGGAATTGTTACTGTTCGGAGAAAAGAGTTTTCACTTGATTGCTCTTTGGATTACTCGGAGTTTGCTGCCTTGGCGTGGCTGCCACAAATATTTTGCACGCATTCTGCTGCCCGGGATACTGATCCCGTTATTCTATCTTTAAATTCATCGTCGTCCAATAACAGGCAAGTGTCACTTGTACAATTTTATTTGTTCTAGTATAAGCCTTTGTAAAAATACCGCAAGTATATTATTATTTGACTCCAATTCACATTCATAAGTCGAATTGATAACCGTTTCTATACATAATCCGTATCCCGTATTCGTACAAGATCACGAATACTTTGTTGCCATGTCCGTTGCATGAACACGATACACATATATACTACTATACATGATGTTGTGCATGAATTGCTTGTTATTAGGTTGCATGTTGTTATAATATATTTTATTCTTGATTAAGTGTTATGCATGTCATTAGTTGCATCACATGTTTTATAAGTCCTGGAATATGTTTCCTGTCTCGTATAAGTCTTGATACTTGATCTTGTCATGTTACCCATCCCTGTTGTTACATGTAGTTATTGTTTCATGTTTGATTAAATTAAAAAGATAACAAGCCGGGGTATAAAGGAAAAAGATTTAGTAGTGGGTAATATAGAAGAGCGTACTCGGTCGGGGGCTCGTGGTTCCTCGCTACAAATTTGTAAGTTACAAGTTACAAGTTTGCTAAATTACAGGTTTACATGTGCACGTTACAAGACACTAACTACATGTTCCACATTGCACGTATCTTGATACAAGATATACTTGACTTGACTCGACTTGACATGACATGACATGACATGATTCCCGAGTACGTGACCTATAGAATCCACCACTAGTCTAAACGTTCACTTGATTGTGGATAGCAACCATGTGGTATGGGACGCATGAAGTGCTACCTAGTTAGGTTAATAAAAGACATGACATTGACACGTACACTTGCATGATCCGTTTACAAGTTACATGGTTATGATGACTTGTTTACTTATTTACATGTTACTAGTTCATGTTGACACGTTTACTTGCTTACTCGTTTACATGTTACATGTTCCTATGGATTATTTACTTGTTCACATGCACGTTATTTGTTCCATGAGGTCTTGTTCTTGATTCAGTCACATGTTGTATTTGCTCTATCATATGATTCTTGATTCTCTGTTCTTTCCTTTTTGTTTCATTTTATATTTGTCCCGTTGCTTGTACCACTTGCGGCCCGTGACTTGCATTAACGGGTACCACTTGTTTCTTCCCTGTAATAATATACTTGCAGGCCCAGATGGAGAACTACCTGAAGGTGTTGCTGAACAGAGATTCTAGTCTTGTTTAATTTCATGTTATTTTAATTCTTGTTTTATTCATGTAATCCTTGTTGTAATCCGGGCTTGTTGACCCGTAACTATGTTTCTTTTCAGTTGTTGGTTATGTTCATGTAATATTCATGTACTTTGTTATCCTGTTGTGATTTTATATGTTATCGTGGTTGAAATTGTTATCTTGTTGTTAAGTTAAATTTACAGCTTATGAATGATGTATCTAATGATGTATCTGCATCATTCGCTGGGCCTCGGTTACGTGCTCGTGATTCCGTATTCTGGGAAGCGGGGCGTGACAAATATATACACACACAACCTAACTCATCTTCCATGTGGGACTAAGTCACCACCACCTACCATGAATACCATGACCCCATAGTAATTAATTCATTCTTTATATTGACTCTATACACGAACTACCAAATCTATAGGCCCATCTAACCATGAATTAATTACTATGCCCACCATGAAGGCCCATCTCATACGGGGTATTACATACACCCCACCTTAAGAACTCAGCGTTCTTGTTGAGCCCGGGACCTGCAAGCTGATACAGGATCGCCTTTCTAACCGATGTAGAGTGGAGTACCCTTATTCTGCTAACATACTGTCCCTGGTCATACTGCTAGCATACTGACCTCAGCTCCCTCTCAGGCATACATCTCACCCACTCTTACCCATAATCGGTGTCGAAATTCGGCTCTGATACCATTTATAACTCCCCAGGCCTCGCTCAAATAAATTCTAACAATTGCCCACCACATGTTGCCACTCAAAAAGTGTCATGACTAGTCGGTGCCTCTTGATCATAGGCTTCCTAATATATACACACACAATCCTAACTCATCTTTCATGTGGGACTAAGTCACCACCACCTACCATGAAAACCATGGCCCCGTAGTAATTAATTCATTCTTTCTATAGGCTCTATACACACATTACCAAATCTATAGGCTCATCTAACTATGAATTAATTACTAAGCTCACCATGAAGGCCCATCTCATACGGGGTATTACAATTCACTAACTTGAAAACTTGAGTGAACTTATGTAGGAAACTCTATGGATTTAAAAGCATCAAATGTTACTTGCTTATCATCATCCTTAAAAATTAGTTTTCCTTGTTGGACATCAATCAAAGCTCTCCCCGTAACTAGAAAATATTTCCCCAAAATTAATAGAATTTTTTCATCTTCCTCAATGTCAAGCACTATGAAAACAGCTGGGAATATGAACTTGTCTACCTTCAGCAAAAAATCTTCAATTATATCTCTTAGGTACTTATAGATCCATCGTCAATTGCAAAGAAACTGTATTAGGTTTTGCCTCTCCAAGACCAAGTTTCCTGAAGACCAAAAAAAGCATAAGATTAACACTTGCCCATACCCTAAATCACATATGGCTTTATCAAAATAAAAATTTCCAATAGAATAAGAAATTTTAAAACTCCATGGATCTTTCAGTTTAGGAGGCAACTTATTTTGTAAAATTGTACTACTCTCTTTAGTTAGCATCACCATCTCATGCTCCTCCAACTTCTGTTTGTTTGATAAAATACCTTAAAAAACTTAGCATATTTAGGCATATTTTGTCAACTTTTAATAAGAGGAATATTAATATGCAATTTCTCAAAAATACTTTAAAAATTAGAGAATTGATTATCGAGATTAATCTTTTTAAGTCTTTGCGAAAAATGAATTGGTGGATCATAAGGAGATTTAGAATTAGTTTCAGAATGAAATTCCCTGGAAATCGTGGGTTTTGAAGCTTCTTTCATCTCCTTATAATTCCCAACGTGCCAAAACTGGCTCGAATTCAGGTCGCTTTTTAGCCACATTTTGTTTGTAGTTTTGCTTGTGTCTGCTCAATTGTTCGCCCACTTCTCAGTCCTATTTCTTTGACATGCTCCTTAGGATTGGTCATGGTGTTATTAGCTAAAGTGTCTGATGTCCTCTCTTTAAGAATATTTCAAAATTGACAATTTGAGGCTCAAGATTGTGAATTAAGCCGTCTTATTTTGGATCTTTAAATTGTCTTTTAGATGTATTCAATGATCATCTCTTCAAAGTGTCAGCTTCCTTTCTTGGTGCAAAATTTTTTAGGTGGTCTAGTTGCCCCTTGATTGTTGTTACAAGAAAATTTGGGGTGATTTCTCTATTATGGATTATATATGTTCGAATAAAGATTTTTTTGATGTTGGAAGTTAAACACATAATTTGTTTGATCGAAATTTGATTGAGCAAAAAGATTTCTCACTTGGCAATCAATACTTGAGTGATTTCCTGCACAATGTTCATAAACAACTTTTGTTTGAATAACATTTATATTCATATTACCTAATTGTTTAGATAAAGTAGTTTTTTTGCCGCCAATGTGGTAATAGGTACAAGCTTAAAAATTCCAGTCGCCTTTATTGGTATTGGTCTCTCCGAAAATCATTGGTAATTGTTAGACGTCATCTCCTCCAAAAGGTCATAGGCCACTTAATGAGTTTTGCTCATAAGAGCTCCTCCAGCTGCTGTATCTACCATAGACCAATTTGTAGTTCTCAAACAGTTATAGAATGTTTGGACTTGCAGCCATTTTGGAAGTTCATGACGAAGACACTTTCTCAATAAATCTGTATACATCTCCTACGCATCATACAAAGACTCAGTCTCAAATTAAGTGAATGTGGTAATGTCGTTCCTTAGCTTCGTTTCCCTTGCTAGATAAAAAATACTTAACCACAAATTTTTGTGCTAATCCCTATCAAGTAATGATGATACCTGGTGGTGAAGAATTTAGCCAAGTATTTGCCTTATCTCTAAGTGAAAAAGGAAAGAGTCTAAAACGGATAGCATCATCCGACACTCCATTGTGCTTAAAAGTATTGCAAATTTCTAAAATGTTTGGAATGTGAACATTAGGATCCTCATGCGACAATCCCCCAAACTGAACAGTCTATTTGAATCATTTTGAATGATTGCCAGTTTAATATGGCTTGTACGGCTGACCTCTTTATGCTTGATGTTACTCCACTAATGGAGAGCATAACATAGTCCCTTAAAGCCTTATCTTTCTCTTCATTACCCTCGTTCTCCATGGTCATACACTTCTATGTCCTAAAATATAGCTATTAAATAACATAAAAAATAATCAAACATATATTTCTAAACAAAATAAAATCCAAGTTACTAACAATCTAGATATTATCAATATCATTAAAAGAATAAATAGCCCCTGACAATGGTGCCAAAAATTTGATGAAATAATTTGCAAGCGCACAAAATTACAACAAGTATGTTGATTCTTGATTTTGATGATTACAACACAATGCAACATGTATCTGTGTTATATTGTATATAATTGTAGGTTGTATACACAAAGGCTTCATTTCTCTAAAGCTGAACAAATGAACAAGCACAGCTCTGGATAAAGACAATGGCTTCACTCAAGACTCAAGTCAAGACCTATGTTTCAATGTCATTTATTTTTTTGTGTCTTGTAAACAAATATAATATTCTTCTTTATTGAATCTTAGAATGATGTACAGCCTTGTCACACACACATACACTCACATATAACTTTTTATAACTGTGTCTTTTCAAATCCAAAGGTCAAAACAGCTTGAACTAGATTAGCTGTTGAGTACCAGTCGACTGTCACTTATACCAGTCAACTGAGTCTGTACAAAACTGCCTAATCTTATTCAAACTCTGATCAGTCGACTCATTATGGCAACCCAATCGACTGTTCAAGTGCTTTTGACAGTTTTCTGTTTTAAACTCGCTTTTTCAAATTCAAATCTTTTATTCCGTTGGTTAACAGTTGGAACAACTGTTTCCCAACGTCCAGTGTTTCTAACTCTATAAATAGAGAATAGCATTCACTGTGAAAAGATACATACTTAACACTCCAAGCAATTTTTGAAGAACAACTTTAAGTTTTGTGCTTTCAAGTGATAAAAGCTTTCAAACTTCACTAAGACTTGGTTCTCTAACTTCAGTCCAGCATAACATTGAATTTCGTTTTGGACTGGATTTGGAAGTCAACCATTTAGCCACGTACTACATCACAATCACAACAAGGCTATAGGTTCATTGTAAACAATTTCTATTGTTTTTCTTTTCCTCTCGGTTGGAGAGTAGGACTCTAGGGTGTAGAGACAGGTCTGTCACTCTTGGTGGAATAGTGGATTGCTTTCTCTGGTTGAGAGAAAGGACTACGGGTTGGACAAGGTTGTTGTCTGAACGCCGTAGGGTATTCCTGTAAACTTTTTCGAGAATAGTGGAAATCTCAAGTGGGTTGCTTGGAGAATGGATGTAGGTCGGAAGGACCGAACCAGGATACATCGTGTGCACTCTGTGGTTGTATCTCTCTACTTGCATTTTTATTTTCTCAGTTTATTGTTCTTACTGTGAAACTTATCTGGACAGTCGACTGAGTACTCAGATAAGTCGACTGATCAGACTCGTACTACTCTGAAGTTTATTTGTATGTTAAGTCGACTGTCTCATCTCTAAGTCGACTTTACAGACTTATTTAAATTACTTTTCATTTTGTTAATTCAGTCGACTGGTTTATCCCTCAAGTCGACTGTATAGAAGAAAATTTTCAATTTCGCATTTTATTTCTTATAAACACTATTCACCCCCCCTCTAGTGTTTGTTGCCTTGCCTACAGGATCCAACACTTGGTATCAGAGCAAGGTTGAGTGCAATGACAACTACCTCAAATGCAAATCAGTACCATGAAGGTCAATCTACACAAAGGCCACCTCTCTTCGATAGAACAAATTACAATTATTGGAAGTGCAGAATGAAGATCTACCTTCAGTCCATCAATTATGAAATATGGAACATGACTGAAACAGAATACACTGCTCCTACTATTCCATATGCACAATGGAATGACGACATGAAGAACCAAACAATGAACAATGCAAAAGCAATGAATGCATTATTCTGTGCTCTCACAAAGGAGGAGTTCAACCGTGTGTCAAATGTAACAACTGCACATCAAATCTAGCACACACTCGAGGTAACTCACGAAGGAACAAACAAAGTGAAAGAATCTAAAATATCTGTTCTTGTTCACAGGTTTGAAATGTTTCCGCATGAAAGAAAATGAAAGTGTGTCCGAGATGATTACCAGATTTACAGACATTACAAACTCACTTGTGGCACTTGGGAAGATATACACTCAAGCAGAGATGGTGATAAAAGTACTTCGTGCACTTATCCCTGAATGGAAAAAGAAGACCACTGCCAAAGAAGAGGCCAATGATTTATCACAATTTTCTCTTGAGAATCTTGTGGGAAATCTAATGGCTTATGAGGTACAAATTGAAGAACGGAAGAAGGATGCTGAACCACAACAGTCAAAGAAGAAATTATTAGCATTCAAAGCCATGACAGACTCCGAAGAAGAAGAAGAAGATGAGGAGGAGTTGCTATGTTCACAAGGAGATTCAAAAAATTTCTAAAGAAAGGTAAGTTAAAGATTCTAATGATCCTCCAACTTGTTTCAGGTGTAACAAAACAGGCCATATGAAGAAGGATTGTCCACTAGAGAACACAAAGTCTAAGGGAAAGACATCTAATTTCAAGAAAGATAAGTACACTAAGAACAAGTTCGCCAAAAATAAAAAGGCATATCAAGCAACTTGGGATGACAGCGATTCTTCTTCAGAAGAAGAAATTGATGAAACCAACGAGGTTGCAAACGTGTGCTTCATGGCATCACAGAATCAAATAAGTAATGAGTGTGATTCCGACGATTTACTTGATGCATTCAATGAAATTTTTCAAGAACTGAAAAAGGAAAAGATTAGAGTTAAGAACCTAGAGAAAGTCAATCAAACACTTTCTCAAGAGAATCTTAACCTTGATAAAGAAGTAAAATCTTTACATTCTCGTATTTCAAGTTTAGATATGGATCTTGAATCTCTAAAGAAGAATTATGAAGAGATGTCCAAGAATGTATCTAAGTTTAATAAAGGAAAACAGAATTTAAACGATGTTCTTCAAAATCAAGTAAAATCTAGTCAAAAGTTTGGACTTGGTTTTAAAAAATCTCTTGAAAAGGATCTTTCTTCTAAAAACACTAGTATAAATAAACCTGAATCTATTTCTAGTGTTAGACATAAACTATATGAGTTCTTTAAAAAGCCTAAGTTTGTAAGTTCTATTGATAAAAGCAAATCTAAAGTTCAGCCAAATCGACTGTATTCATCCACCAGTCGCCTGTTCAGAGGTACTGAGTCTTATTCAACAAGACCAAAACCTCATATAAGTCGACCTATATTACCATCCAGTCGACTGACATACTATAGAAGTCGACTAAAGGTGTTATAAAGTCGACTGGACAGAGCAAACTTGTATGAGTTCCAGTCAACTTGAGTTCGAATGATAGAATTGCCTATATAAACTCATATATGCTGAATGTATGTAATTCTGCAAATTTCATTCCTGCTTGTGGTGGAAAATCAAACTCATCATGGGTTTGGTTTCCCACAAACTAATATCTTTTGGACCCAATGAAAAGGGTACCATATTCACATTGAATATTTTATAGGTACCAAAGAAAAATCGTTGAATACTTGACAGCGGATGTTCTAAGCATATGTCTGGTCATGCCAATCTCCTATCTACCATACAAAGCATTAATGGAGGAACAGTTACTTTTGGTGATAACAATAAAGGAAAATTCATAGGAATCGGCATGGTCGGTAAAGACACTAACCCTTCTATAAAAAATGTTTTATTAGTTAGTGGACTTAAGCATAACCTGTTAAGTATTAGTCAATTGTGTGACAAAGGTTATAAAATTTTGTTTGAAAAAGACTCTTGCTTAATTTATGATTCCACTATGCAAAACATTATTTTTCAAGGTTATAGAAAAAATAATACTTATGAATTATGTTTGAATACAAATGAGTTTTCGAATGGTTTTTGTTTAATAGCTTCTAATAATGATTCTTGGCTTTGGCATAGACGTTTTGGTCATGTGAATATGAAAAATCTCTCTAAAGTATCTAAGTACAACCTAGTTAAAGGGCTGCCAAGACTATCCTTTAAAAAGGATAAGTTATGTGATGCATGTCAACTAGGTAAACAAATTAAATCTACTTTTAAAACAAAAGAAGTAATTTCTACTAGTAGGCCGCTCGAATTAATTCATATGGATTTATTTGGCCCTACTAGAGTTGCTTCTTTAAATAAAAGTAGATATGTGTTTGTGTTAGTAGATGATTTTTCACGATTCACTTAGACTTTCTTTTTAAAACATAAAAATGATGCTTTTGATGAATTTGCAAATTTTTGTAAACAGATTCAAAATCAAAAGTCTCTAACCATAGTCACTATTAGAAGTGATCATGGTGGAGAATTTGAAAATGAAACGTTTGCAGAATATTGTAACAAGAATGGTATAACTCATTCATTTGCTTTTCCTAGAGCTTCACCACAAAATGGAGTGGTTGAAAGGAAAAATAGGATTTTGCAAGAATGCGCACGTACCATACTTGTTGAAAGCAATTTACCTAAGTATTTTTGGGCTGAAGCTGTTGCTACAGCTTGTTATGTTTTAAACAGGATTTTAATAAGACCTAAGCTAAAGAAGACTTGTTATGAGTTATTTTTTAACAAAATTCCTAGAGTTATTTTTTAAGAAAATTCCTAAAGTCTCTTACTTTAAGACATTTGGTTGTAAGTGTTTTATTCTGAACACTAAAGATAATTTAGATAAATTTGATCCTAGATCTAATGAGGGTATCTTTATAGGATACTCAAATAGGAGTAAAGCATATAGAATTTTCAACAAGTCAACAATGACTATTGAAGAATCAATGCATGTTACATTTGATGAATCTCTGCCTTCATCAAATTTAATTAAAGATGATGAAACTGATTCATCACCTTTAAATAAAGTAATTACATCTTTAGAACAAACTAGTCTCGCAGATAAGTTGACCGATAAGGATATCAAGTCGACTGATGTAAACCAGTCGACTGAGGAACTTGTCAAGGCGACTGATCCTATTGTGATATCTTCAACTTTACCAAAATCTTTTGTTGAAGTTAGAGATCATCCTCATGACTTAATAATTGGTGACATCTCCCATGGTATTCAGACACGATCACATATTAATATGATATCTCACACAGCTTTCTTGTCGGATTTTGAACAGAAAAATATACAAGAAGCATGTGAGAATGAATTTTGGATGAATGCCATGCAAGATGAATTAAACCAATTCATAAGGAATGATGTATGAGATTTAGTTCCACGACCTCCTGATCATACTATTATTGGTACTAAATGGGTATTCAAAAATAAGTTAGATGAATCAGGACAAGTTGTTAGGAACAAAGCTAGACTAGTTGCTCAAGGATATAATCAAGAAGAAGGCATAGATTTTGATGAAACATATGCTCCTGTTGCCAGATTAGAATCAATTCGTATTTTATTATCTTTTGCCTGTTTTATGAATTTTACACTTTATCAAATGGATGTTAAAAGTGCATTCCTTAATGGGTTTATAAAAGAGGATGTTTATGTTAAACAACCACCAGGTTTTGAATATGAACAATTCCTAAATCATGTTTTTAAATTGAAAAAGGCTTTATACGGTCTTAAACAAGCACCACGTGTTTGGTATGATCGACTGAAAACTTTTCTTTTAGAAACAAGTTCTGAGATAGGTAAAGTAGATACTACTTTGTTTATTAAGAGAATTAAGAATGATATTTTAATCATACAAATATATGTTGATGATATAATTTTTGGCTCTACTAATAATAATCTATGTCAAGAGTTTGCTAACACCATGAAAAACGAGTTTGAGATGAGTCACATGGGTGAACGCAATTATTTTCTTGGACTACAAATTAAGCAGTCACAAAATGGCATATTTATTAATCAAGAAAAATATGCAAAGGAATTACTCAAACGGTTTAACATGGATAGCACAAGTAGTAAAGCCACACCTATGGCTACTACCACTACCCTTGACAAAGATATATTAGGCAAGAGTGTCGATCAAAAACTCTATCGAGGTATGATTGGCTCACTCTTATATATAACTGCTAGTAGACCAGATATTATGTTCAGTGTATGTTTGTGTGCTAGATATCAGTCTAGTCCTAAAGAATCTCATTTGAAAGCTGTGAAACGAATTTTAAGATATATTAAAGGCACATCTGATTATGGTTTATTCTATCCAAGCACCGATAATTTTCAATTTTTGTCGTACAGTGATGCTGGTTTTGCTGGTAGTAAGACTGATCGCAAGAGCACTAGTGGGACATGTCACTTTTTGGGACATTCACTAGTTTCTTGGTGCAGTACAAAACAAAATTCGGTATCCCTATCTACTACAGAAGCTGAATATATCGCTGCAAGTTTGGCATGTGCACAAATTTTGTGGATGAAGCAAACCCTATTAGATTATGGTATTTCTTTTGAAAAATCTTCAATAATGTGTGATAATACCAGTGCCATTAACCTATCTAAAAATCCGGTTTAACATTCACGTACGAAACATATTGATATTCGACATCATTTTTTACGTGATCATGTTTTAAAAAAAGACATCTCTTTAGACTTTATCTCTACTGATAAACAAGTAGCTGATATCTTTACCAAACCCCTTAAAGAAGACACTTTTATTACTTTAAGAAGAGAACTAGGGATATGTGATTTTATTGATTTTTATTGAAATTAATTTTTGTAAGTCGACTTGCATATGATGTTCAGTCGACTTCCACGTATGTTTTTACTTATTTTCTTTTCGGAACAGTCGACTGAGATGCTCAACAAGTCGACTGATCAGTTGTGATAATTATTTATTTTTTTCTCTCGACTAAGTCGACTGCACCTTAATAACAGTCGACTGTCGCGAATCAGTCTATCTTCAACTTCGAATCGTCGCACCGATTTTGAGATAACTTTTCATCTTTTGACTCGCCCTTGACCATTTTTGGCCGTTGATCTCATTTCTCATTTGATCTCAGCCGTTCCCATCAGTTAAAAACCATAAAATCACTGCCTCCCTCTTTTCACTTTTACCCAATTTCTTTTACCAGATATGGAAATCTTGAAGAGAAAGAGAAGAATAGAGAAGAAGTCGACTGAAGAGCTGCTGTCTTGAAGTTGATTTCTTGCCCCTTTGCTGTTTGATTCCTTGTTTTTGTTGGTAAAATCTCTTTCCCTTCACTCTTTTTTTTATGGCATCAAAAAGATCCAAAACTTCTCATGTAAATGATAGTTCTACCTCCAAGGACTACTCCCAATATCTTAGAAGTCCTGATCTCATGGAAAAATGGTATATTATTTGTACCATTCTTATTTTTCCTGGTAGATTTGTCAATTTCAATGATCTTGATAGGTTTAACCTTGTCTCTCTCTTTCAAAATTGTAGCCTTTATGATTTTTTATCCTTAGAAAATCAACCACATTATTACCCTCAACTCATTTATCAATTCTATACCAATATGAGAGTAGTTCAATCGGATGATGGAGAAGTTATAATTTATTCTTCTGTGAAAAATAAGAAGATCAAACTCACATCCGAGCAAATTAATCTGATTATGGGTATCGATGATGAAGGACTTGATTTAGGAGAAATCATAATGGATGATGCTTCTATCTTGTCTAAAATCTTTTTGCCCAACCATGGACCCCCTATGTCTAATAAATCCATTACGCCTATTGCAAAACTTGTTGCACGGATACTGTCTTATAATATTATCCCTAAAACAGGGAGTTATGATCAGTATTCCATGGAATTGCAACAAGCAGTATATGCAATCTTTGGTAAAATCAATGTTAATTGGGGTCGTGTCATTTTTCCTAGAATTCACAAATCTCATTCCCACTTTCTACCCTTTGGTGCTCTCCTTACTCGTGTTTTCTGTGCTTATGATATTGATCTCGACTCCGAGACAAATGTTGTTAAGCACTATGAATGCTTCGATCGTGCAAGTTTAGCACGCATGAAGCTTCTTGATCCTCCACCTAGCTCAACCACTAGGACTTCTCCCCACACCCAAGTTCCTTTAGCCACTTCTGCTAGACCATCTTCAGCCTCTAGCTCTTCTCGCCCCCGAGCTGATTTTGATGATCCACGCAGTCTCTATAATGTCGTTAACTACCTCATGGATCGTCAAGATATCCTTGAATCCCAAATTTCCCATCTGACCCATCTGTTCACCTCTCAATTTCCACCTCCGTCTCAAGATGTCGAATATGACGACGACGAAGACGAAGACTGATGATTTTATTTTTATTTTTTTTACTATGTATTTTCCTTGCTGCATGTTCTTATTTTGGTATTTCGTAAGACCCAGTTATTTTGTAAGACTCAGTTGTTTTAAAGACTCAATTATTATTTTTTTGTACTATGTTATCTCAATGACTTATTTCTACTTCCCATTTGTGTCTTTTTGTTGATGACAAAGGGGGAGAAAAACACTGATAATACATTACTCTCTCTTAGGCATTTTTGTGATCCAGTCGACTGACTCTTTGTGATAAGTCGACTATCATACATTGTGTATTATGATTTTTGATGTTAATTTTTGTGATCATTTATGCATTATTGATAGGGGGAGCATATGAATGCTTGTATTATTTTCTTTTATTATCAGCTATTGTGTTGTCATCATCAAAAAGGGGGAGAATGTTGATTCTTGATTTTGATGATTACAACACAATGCAACATGTATCTGTGCTATACTGTATATAATTGCAGGTTGTATACACAAAGGCTTCATTTCTCTAAAGCTGAACAAATGAACAAGCACAGCTCTGGATAAAGACAATGGCTTCACTCAAGACTCAAGTCAAGACCTATGTTTCAATGTCATTTATTTTTTTGTGTCTTGTAAACAAATATAATATTCTTCTTTATTGAGTCTTAGAATGATGTACAGCCTTGTCACACACACATACACTCACATATAACTTTTTATAACTGTGTCTTTTCAAATCCAAAGGTCAAAACAGCTTGAACTAGATTAGCTGTTGAGTACCAGTCGACTGCCACTTATACCAGTCAACTGAGTCTGTACAAAACTGCCTAATCTTATTCAAACTCTGACCAGTCGACTCATTATGGCAACCCAGTCGACTGTTCAAGTGCTTTTGACAGTTTTCTGTTTTAAACTCGCTTTTTCAAATTCAAATCTTTTATTCCGTTGGTTAACAGTTGGAACAACTGTTTCCCAACGTCCAGTGTTTCTAACTCTATAAATAGAGAATAGCATTCACTGTGCAAAGATACATACTTAACACTCCAAGCAATTTTTGAAGAACAACTTTAAGTTTTGTGCTTTCAAGTGATAAAAGCTTTCAAACTTCACTAAGACTTGGTTCTCTGTCTTCAGTCCAGCATAACATTGAATTTCGTTTTGGACTGGATTTGGAAGTCAACCATTTAGCCACGTACTACATCACAATCACAACAAGGCTATAGGTTGACTGTAAACAATTTCTATTGTTTTTCTTTTCCTCTCGGTTGGAGAGTAGGACTCTAGGGTGTAGAGTCAGGTCTGTCACTCTTGGTGGATGAGTGGGTTGCTTTCTCTAGTTGAGAGAAAGGACTACGGGTTGGACAAGGTTGTTGTCTGAACGCCGTAGGGTATTCTTGTAAACTTTTTCAAGAATAGTGGAAATCTCAAGTGGGTTGCTTGGGGACTGGATGTAGGTCGGAAGGACCGAACCAGGATACATCGTGTGCACTCTGTGGTTGTATCTCTCTACTTGCATTTCTATTTTCTCAGTTTATTGTTCTTACTGTGAAACTTGTCTGGACAGTCGACTGAATACTCAGATAAGTCGACTGATCAGACTCGTACTACTCTGAAGTTTATTTGTATGTTAAGTCGACTGTCTCATCTCTAAGTCGACTTCACAGACTTATTTAAATTACTTTTCATTTTGTTAATTCAGTCGACTGGTTTATCCCTCAAGTCGACAGTACAGAAGAAAAATTTCAATTCCGCATTTTATTTCTTACAAACACTATTCACCCCCCTCTAGTGTTTGTTGCCTTGCCTACAGGATCCAACAAAGTAGTATAGTTTAAAAGAACAAAGTGTCAAACCCAAAATGACTAATTATTTTATTGAGTACCAAAATTCACCTACTATTTGGAGAATTGAAAATTTGATAAAAACAACAACTAAATTAAATTAAACTAAAAGCAAACTAAACTAATTAAAATTAAAAAAGTCTGAAATTTTAGTGTTTATTAATAGCAAAACTAATTCTAGGGCTTTCGGTTTCACCTAGCTAATCGCACACTGTAGAACCCCGATTTTCCAATATGATATCTCAGAAATACGTGGCACAATTCGCAGTATCAACCTCAATTGTAATATTAAACACAGCCATAACACAGATAATTTTTTTCAACTTTTATTACATCAATTCTTTACAAAATACAGCGGAAAAACAAAACACCTTAAATTACCTTGTTTTCTTTTACAACACATTCTTTTACAATTTACATAAGCCACATTAACATTCTACCACATGCATTCAAATCTCAATGCTACAAGTACCTACCTGTAAAACATGAGGCTAGAGATAACCCTAACCCCCAAAACTACAGGGGTTAGCCATAACGGTGTGAGTGACATCAAAAGAAAGGCAACATAAATAAAACATAAGGCATGGAGTCATAAACAACATATGTCAACAATAATAACAATGGGATATGAAATAACAATAAATAAAACATGAATGTATCAAGTGAAACTAGACTAAATGTCAAGTGTAGAAAAAACAGGGAACAACATGCATAAAACCAGGTCAAGAAAACATCAATGCTATATGCTGACTCTCTAATGCATACTTGTCAGATTCTATGCATCCCACAATACATAAGTCCGGTGCAAGCCCTTATCGTTCTCCACTTTATATAGTTAAATCCATCGTTATGCAACTAATCCTACTACGGTGATGGGAACAAGATCCAGAATACTCCGCGAATAGGCATCACAATCCTCGACGCGCAAGCATCATGTAAGAATAGCTCAACAAAACCGGAAAATCATCTCTCTGCCGTGTACCCCACGAATAGGCTTGCGAGGCCCTTGACGTGCAGATACACAAGGTACATTCTGTGAATAAGCCCGCCGACCCTTAACACTCGAATACACCATTCATGCTCTATGAATAGGCTTGCAGACCCTCGACACGCGAATATACAAATGTCCTTTCGAGACAGATCAACACACAAGTCCTGGAACGCATCCGTTGGACCTAAACCAAGAGCATATACTCACGTTTTTCAAGTTCCATCACATCTCCACTAGTGCCTATCCTTAAGTTGGTTATTATTAAAACACAGAAATTCCCCTTCTCTAGAATTAGTGCATCTTGCCGGACTTAATTCCACAACAACAAATCCAAGACCCCACTGGTCTAAATTCACAAAATCTCATCTGCCGGTTCACATGACTCCTACTCAACTCCTAGAGATTCACAACCAACTATCAATACCAAAACTTTCAGTAAAACTCACAAATCCATCATCAAAACGATTATATGAAGGAAACTTCTTAAATCAACAAAAAATCCAAATCTATATAATATACTCATAAAATTCTAGAATTTAAATAAAATATTAAATCCAATAAATAACAGAAAATCATATTTTTAAGTCGTAGAATATTACCAAGACATCAACTCTTGTGAAAACACATATAACTCGTTTAATAAGATCATAAGAATAAAATTAAAATTTTATTATAATTAAAATATAACTCTCTGTAAAATACTGTAATCTGTAGTAAAAACATCATATAAAACAGTAGAGTAATAATCCATAATATCGAGAAAATAGTCATTTAAAAGAAACAAAGAAAATCAGCAAAACAACCCAACATAACAATTGACAGTCGACTGCTCAAGAAGGGAAGTCGACTGTCAATTAGAAATTCCCAAAATAGAAGCGCGACGGTCGACCGTGCGGTCTACCGTGACCTACGACACAGTCAGTTTGGGTTTTTTGTGCATGTTTCGACTGATACTTGATCAAAACTTTATAAAATCAAAATCTAACTTCCTGAAGTGTTACTTATACAACATATATGAGTTTATAAAACAATAAAAAATACATTAAGATCTCAAAAGATTGATTTTTCACAAAAACCATTAAAAAACAGCAACTTATATACATGTGTTCAAATACGGATTTAAGCATCGGTTTAAGCTTCAAAACTTGTCAAAATGGAGTAGTATAATGTTCAAAACCAATTCAGTATAAAAACAACTCAGAAATCAATAGTAAACATCACAACAAAATCAAAATCCTCTCTTGCGGCTGATCATAGTCAAACCCGAATCCAACCCCCCTTCAACACATCAATTTTGATTTCTTTTAAACCACAACCCCTCTTAAATTTATTTAACCACATACCCCATCACTTACCTCAGTTATATCCATGAATAACACAATTATAACATACAAACAATCAATGTTAGTTCATCGAAAAAGATCCAAAACAGAGCCTATATGCATATTTACACAGTGAAGAGTCCTACTTTGTTCATTTGTGCAATTTACAACCTATAACTTGTTATATGTAGTCAAATTAACGAGAACATGATACAAAACAACATGCTCATGACTATAAGCACTTACAACATGTAGGTAATCAAGTTTGCACATCGAAAGCTTATCAAACAGAGTGTATATACATGCATACTCAATAGTAGGTTAGGTTTTATTCAATTTTTGCAACAATCATCATATAACTCAATACATATATTCAAATTAGCAACAAAATCATTGAAAGCATCCTACCCACGATTTCTATTAGGTTTCTTAACGATTCTCAAGCCATCAAATTAGGGTTTTTAATCATCAATAGTATAGTTTCATGAAAAGATTCAATTTTTAATTCATCTACTCATCAAAATTCATTATATCTTCATACCATCATCTAACATGCTTTCTAATACATAAATCATCACACACAACATGCTTAGAACAATAAGAAAACAAACATAAGTCACTCACCTTATTGAAGAATTAACCGAAGAAAATAAAGAGAATAAGAAAATCATTCCTTTCGCAAGAAAACCAAGACCCCCGCTTTAAAACTTCAAGAAAATAATAATAATGAAATCCCTTTGTGTTTTGCAGCAAAGAGATGGATGCACACCACCTTAAATAGGCCGGGATTCCAAGAAATTAAGGTTTTGAAAAGATTTGTAAAGTACCTCTTTTAAATATACTTTTACATATATAGATCCTTAACTTGGAAATTGAATAAAATCAGCTTAATTGAGATTTAGAAACAAAAACAACCACCCTAAGATTGGCCAGCACTATTTTGAAAACCCAGAAAAATGAAATTGCACTTATGCCCCTCCAAGTTGCAATTTTGCAAAAAGACACTTCTTTATCAAAACTTGCAAAATAAACCAAATTTATTAAAACAAAAAGTAAACCCTTTATCTCTGAGTTGACTAGGCATCATGCCCCCAAAAATCCAAAAATCTGGAATTTTCACTCCAAGTGGTAATTTTGCACAAAACTCCATCTTTTTATAATATTTGCAAATCGATCAAATAATTATCCGAAGAATCCAAAAAATTCACAAATAATATCTACTAATAAATAATGGGTTTCCCAAAAATAATTTTTGATTTTGAACTTCCCAAGAAAACATTTGCACGTATTTTGCACGTGTAAAAAGATAAATTTCAGAAAAATGTTTATTAAATCACCAAAAATCATTTAAATTCATTTATAAATCATAAAAACATTATTTAAAAAATCTGGGGTATTACACACACATTTCAGTACTTCATGAAACTTAAAACTCCACTCTTCCGACTTGCAGACCAAAATCTCCTAATTATTCACTGCCTTCTCTCGAACAACACCAAACATATCCCTAACTAATAATTTTTCATATTTATATGGAATTTAATTATTTAAAGATTCATTAAGTTCTATAGGTTTCTCTAAAGTCACATTAATCATAGTAAATTATCTCTAATTTTGCTCGAGTAATGGTATTCAATTTTAGAATTCTAAATCACAAATTATCTCTCCGCATCCCTCATGATTCAATAAATAAAACAATAGTTGGTCAGACAATTTTAAGCATCAAGAAAAAAAGTTAAACACAAAACCATGGAAAACTAGAAGAATAAAGTAACAATAAAATTCAAATTGTGTTTTCAAAGCTTGGTTACATTGAAGCCTTAGAAAAATAAATTTAGTTCATAACAAATTTGAAACTAACAAACATTGTATTGGATTGCATAACGAAAAATAGAAGAGAAGAATGAACTCTATATGATCTTGAAGAATGCTATGACTTTTGATCTCCAACGGTGTGATGAATCGTCTCCTTCAATTCTCTTAGCCTCCAATATCTTTTCTGATTACCCTAGTGTTCATATCAGCATCTATATACAACACCCCAAATAATCCCTAAAAAAGATATATACAAATGCAGCCCATTGGACCTGAAATCCGCACTCAAAATATAATAGCAGCCCTAACGTGGATGACTGCATTTTTGCGCGGTCGACTGCGTCTTTCTGTTCTTCAAATAGAGTTTAGATGTCGACGACGCTTTTCTTCGGTCGACTGCTAACTTGCTATTTTCTACGTGCTGCTGTTGGAAAAATAATTTTTCCGAAGCTACAGAACTCCGTTAGTGACATATGAGTACTCATTTCGAAAAAGACTTGATGTGTGACCCCCATTTCCGTTAATAAGTATTTTCCGTGTATTTGCTATAATTTGATTTTTATAAAGTTTTTTTGTGCTAAATTCATTTCGGTTTATTTTTTTATTAAAGTATTTTGTAATCGAAAATTTATTCATTTCGAATAACGATGTGTTTTAATCTTAATTTTTAAATCTCATTGATCGGATAATTATATTTGAGTTCCAAAATAAAATATATTATTATTATTGGATTATTTTAATAAAAAATTTAAACCCGAATACTACTTCATTATTTAATTTTATTATTATTATAATCATAATTATTATTTGTTATTTCTTTATTATCTAATTAAAAATTAACCTTTTGAAATATTTTATCATTATACCCGATCAGATTTTCTTGGCGAGTTCCGATTCATTTTTTAAGCCCAATTCATATTATTTCAATTGTATTATTTATTTATTTAATTGGATTGGAATTTTCGTTCATAAACTATTTTCTTTTTTATTGAGTTATCTATCTTGTGGATTTTATTTTATTGAATTGTGGATATTTTATTTGAACCCTATTGATCTAGATCTATCCCTTATTGAACCCTAAAATCCAATTGCAATTTGTTCTCAACCCAAACCCAATATTAATGGATCCTAACCATTAACCCAATAATCGACTTGTATTCTATAATATACAATCCTAATACAAACCCTAAAACCCCAAATTTCACAAATTGTAGCCGTCGCAAATTCTCTCTCCTCTTTCCCTCTCCTCCCTCTTTCTCTCTCCTCGCTCAAACCCAACAACCAAAATTTCCCCCTTCGACCTTCTTCTCCGGCGAGCCTCAACTCCGGCCACCCCACTTGTCAGCACACCCCTAGAGATGCCTCCTAGCGCCGCCCTATTTCCGTCGGCGCACCACCACACCCTCGAAAACCCCTCTCCTCTGTTTCCCGTCCAAGCACAGCAGCGTCAAACCGTCGCTGCTCCTTGCCGACTTCGCGCAGCATGATCGCCGTTGATGCCAACACCTCCCCCGCAACTCCCGACCTCTCCTTCCCTGTCCTCGACAATAATGACGACAAAAACCCTGACCTCCTTTCCTCTCTCCTCGAAGACTTCGCGCTGCCGGCACTGTAGCGCTACCTGAGCATTACCACTGCCACCCCACTGGTCGCTAGCGACGCCGCCCCCTTGGCTGTGATTGTCGCTGCCTCTTTTTGATTGTTGCTATGTACTTTTGCTACTATTGATTTGGGTTTTATTGCACATATATTGCACGTGCTATTGGTGGATTGCTAGTTTGTTGGTTCGTTGCTTCGGGATCCTTAACCCATTATTCTTGGTATTCATTTTAACCATCTAGCAGGTAAGTCACCATCCTTTTGAATTGTTAATTTTATCCAATTCAAGTTTTATTGAAACTCTTGCAAGTAGATACCCTATTTATCGTATTATACCTTGTTCATCTTTTCGTTGGGTCTATTGAGAGTTTACACGAGCTAACCTCAATATTCTTGACATCGTGCCACTTTTGACTCTAAAGTTTGAATCTTTGATGTGTGCATATAGAATTGATAATATGGTTGTTCATATAATTATCACACACATAAATTTATTGTAGAGACAATTGCTAGGTTGTATGTTTGGTTCAGTGTTTGTTGTTTGATCGATGATAATTTAGTGTATATATATGATTTCATTTTTATTTATCATGTTATTGCACCCATCATGTTGATTACACAATTTATTGACTAAAGAATCGATACCCATCATGTTTAATTAAATTGTTTCATGAAAAATACCCTAAAACCTGTATCTTGCTAGCTGGCCCGTATGTTGACTGCTATTTTCGACCCAGTAAATGATCTTTAAATGAATTGCTTTCTGAATAAGAATTGTAGCCTTATCTTTCTAGTTTCCAGAACATCTTAAATTTCTAAATTGCAAGTTGTGTAGCAAAAGTTATGCCCATTTCACTACAGTTGTGTTTTTACTTTCAGATTTTCAGATTCTCGTATCTTCCATATTTAAACAATAAATAGGCTGATCAAATGATAACATCTTCCTCTGAAAATTTCCAGATTGTTAGTAATTATGTTTAGGAGTCTAGAAATTATTTTTAATGAGTTTATTATTGAGTTTTTGCTAATTCTAAAATAAAATAACATGATATCGAAATTCTACCTGAACATAAAATCTGTAAAGAACAATGTGATTGACCTAACTACTGTTGTCAGATTTTGAACTTTAAATATGCGTTGGAACCGTGTGGAAGTCTAGTTTCTAGAATTTCTGATGGATTCCGTTTTCAATTTCTAAAACAGCAGGAAACTGTACTTTTGTACAGACTACTCTTGCT
Source organism: Hemerocallis citrina (assembly GCA_017893485.1). NCBI lineage: Eukaryota > Viridiplantae > Streptophyta > Magnoliopsida > Asparagales > Asphodelaceae > Hemerocallis > Hemerocallis citrina. The sequence goes on from CM030365.1 coordinate 38,262,447, forward strand.
GTCCAGAATTATGTAGTTTAGATTTTAATAGTTTAATTATTCCTATATCATACTATTGCATGAATTAATGTATGTATGATGCATTACATGTTCCTAATGAGTTATTGTCATCATTATAATTGTCCTATCTAATTTATCGTCCTATTGTTCTCTTATTGATATTATTGTTCATCTCATATCTCAAATTGCATATTGTGTTGTTGCATTGATAAAATAATTAACAAGTTGGGGTTAAGGGTTGACTTTAGTAGTGGACAATATAAGGAATGTACTCAGAGGAGGGGCCCATGTTTCCCTATTTATCGGTCTATCGGTCTATCGGTCTATCAATCTATTGGTCATATCGGTCATCGATTAATTGTAGATTATTGACTACAGTATCTCAATTGATTCAGTCATCGGTCATTTTTGAATATCGTTGCCAAGTACATGAACTATAAAATCCACTACTAAGTTTAAACATAACTTGTTTGTATGTAGCAACCATATGGTAAATAGATGGGACGCAAGAAGTGCTACATTAGTTAGGATTAAAATGATTAATAGACTTAAGAGTTGCATCACATTGACACTGCATATTGTTCATTATTGTTAGTATTGATATCGAATCTTGGCTAAGTATTATTGATATTGTTCATTGAATATTGTTACCGAATATTGAATAATTGTTTATAGCCTATTGCATCGATTATCATGATATTGATTATTGTTATTGTCCCATGTTATTGATTCCTATTGATCCATGGAAATCATCGTTATACCATTATTCCATTGTTCCATGTTTTCTCTACTTGTTGTCCATGACTTACTCTAAGGAAAATTTTTCTCATTTTTTTAGATGAAGTGTTTACAGATATTGATGGAGAATTGCCTGATGGATTGGGAAAATAACACTGGTGAAGAAATTGATAGCATCACCGCTTAATAAATTATTGTTTTATCATGAAGATTTAATTATTGAACTATTATTATTTCATTATATTGTGGGCTTTTGACCCGAATATTGTTATTTTTGTTTCCAGACGTTAGATGATTATTGTACTTGGATTTTATATATTGCTTCATTTCAAGTATTATTGTTCATGAGATTATTATTATTGCCTGTGCAATTATTCTGTATTGATTATATTGTTGAGCTGATCGGATAAACAGCTTACGGGTGACGTTAGTCATTCGCTGGGCCAATGTTACGTGCTCATATTCCGTTTTTTGGGAAGTAGGGCGTGATAAGGTTTTTAGTGGTATCAGAGCCCTGGTTTGGATAATATATCAATCAAACGTGACTAACGAAAGGAAGTTTGGCTTTGATTGATATATATTAATCAGATTTGGGTTTCTTTGGTTTGACTCAACTCTATGCGCAATACAGAGAATCACATGAACAATTGAGAACCAACAATCTGGAAACTAGTCTTATTTGATTCCTCTTTGATCCTTTCATTTTCAGTTCCTTCATTTCTTGTTGTCTTTTGTTCCTTCCATTCATTAATTCCTTATTGGGTATGATTTCATTCTTTTCATACCTATATTCTTGATTCCAGTGCCATCTGTTCTTCTTCTTCCTGCTTGGTCCATCGATCGGCATCGCTTGATCTTCAACGACATGTCTACAGCTTGGAGTTTCACAATCAGAGTTGTAATGCCCCGGTTTCCATATATTGGAAAACCGTGACATAAGCTAGAATTTTTTCCTTCAATTAGCCACAATACACAGAAAAAAAAAAAGGAAAATTTAAAATTTTTTATTCAACACATATGTATTACAAGTCTGAATGTTATATAAGTGCAATATATTACATCAGTCTTACAATAATACATTTAAAAGCCCAAGTGTTACAACTTTCAACAAATTTACATCATAGTACAATGAATAAAGAACAACACTTGGTATTTCACTTGGATGCTTCCTAACAATAAATAAATTACAACAATATTACAATTGAAATAAATAAACACTTTGCTTCTTTTGCCTCGAGCTCTGCAATCCAGTACTTGTAATTTCGCAATCTAGTACCTATTGAAATGGGGACGTCAGTACATATACTGATGCTTTAAAGCTGCTGACTAGCAGCGATTCTCAACTTTAAGCAAACAGATTGATGAAAAGAGAAATGCGTATATATAATTAATGTGTTAGTGCATGCTATGACTTAGACTCTAATGCAAGATTACTAATGCAAGAATGCTCTTATTCTAATGCAAGCAAGTCTCTGGAACAGTATGCATACCATACTACATATGCCCCATCTCAAGCCGTTTCTTCATATATAGGGATTTGAACCCGTGTCATGAATTTTCCTCTTGTACTCGACTTGTTTATAAAGATATGACGTGACTGATGAGGTTGCACTGAAACGGTCTAATCCTTCCATTCAAAGTCATATAGAGGTGTCTCCGTTTGCCACTATTGCCCGACGTATCGGACCTCACTCAAAAATCTGAGGAACCCTTGGAGTTAACTACAACACATTTTAGCTCGAAGCATCCCCTGTGGCCCCCTAGCTGATAGACCGTAGTCTATGGCTTTTTGTCCTTAGATATAAAACATGACAGAGTTCCGGGGGTCCATCCCCCTATCTCCGACATGAATCGCTCCCGCCCTTATCATGACCCTTTCGAAATTAACAAACGAGATACGGATCCCGTGCTCTCAACTCGTGAGAAGGCATAGACCGTATCCCTTTGACAAGAAGGGTGCAACTCAATAACACTACCTAGTGCCAGCCTATAGGACAGGTCGGATCATAAGGTATCACCCTTAACACCAACTATTTTCCTTCGGCGAAAATGATAATAAGTAAAGATTAAGTAGTAATAGCCATAAGTTACTACCCTAACAACGTCACTAACCCTAAACAATCTGAGGGATGACAACAGTACTAACACAACATGTTAGGTCTTAAGTTAGACTTTGCAAGATAACTCTACTAGGTGCTCAACCTAGACTTACTAGAATCCCTAAGGATCCTGTTCGTAGCCTATCGATCCAAGACCCTGGCAATACGAACGTATTCGCATGCTACTACCCTGAACTTGGATTTAGTCTACACTCCGGTCCGCGATCAACCTACGCTGGTTAAGATCTGACGGTACACGAGGAGTGACTCGTCCACAGTCCCTTAAGAGTAAGAAAAACACACGTCTTGATGGTCGATGGCCCCTAGGGCAATGATATCACCCTAGACGAGCACAACAAACTACGTACTAGCTAATAAGCAACATACGAGTAAACAAAACATATACAAGCTAAACAAGCTATGTATGAAACCAACAACTACATACGAGCCAGGCGGGCTGCGTATGAGACAACAACATACATACGAGCCAAATAAGCTATGTATGAGACCAACAACTACATACGAGCCAATTAAGCTACGTATGAGACCAACAATTACATACGAGCCAAGCGAGCTGTGTATGAGACAACAACATACATACGAGTCAATTAGGCTACGTATGGGCAAAACAACATATAGAAACAACCATATAGGTATTCTAATAACCTAGATGCAACCAAACGTGCTTACTAGCAAAACTTGATCTTTTATAATTAGAAACAACAGAAGAATCTTCTAAGAGCCTAATATAAACATACTACCAATGAAAACCCGAAAGCGACATAAAAAGCCTTCTAACACCCTATAAGCAACCAGTGATACGTTCATCGGAATTCAACAAAATTAGACTTTTTAGAAAGGTGAGAACATCTCCTACAACTTTGTAGACCTTTTCAGATTCCGTAAGAAATTCAAAACCCGGTCCGTTAAACACACGCAAACAGTTAACCAATCTGCAGAATTTCAACAAAAAGCTGAAACTTCTATAACTTGTAACTTTTGCTCTACTTGTCAGAATTTAATGAAACTAGATAATTTGAAAAGTTGGGAACATGTCTTACAACTTCCTAGTTGATCACTTTTCCAGATTCCTTATGGAATTCAATCCATCGTACTTTTAACACACGCAAAAATTAACAAATAGCAGATTTCTTAACGAAAAGCTAAAACTTTGAAAGCTTATAACTTTTGCTCTACTTGTCGGAATCTAACCAAATAGGGAATTTTGGAAAGGTGAGAGACTCTACTACAACTCTCTAGTTTATCACCTTTCCAGATTTAATCAATAAGAGGTGTAAAATCTTCAAGCAAATAAACCAGCAACATTCAGCCAAAGCTGGCTGCTGTATTTTTGTAATGGTCATAACTTTTGCACTACTTATCGGAATCTAACCAAATAGGGTATTTTGGAAAGGTGAGAATCTCTATTAAAACTCTCTAGTTTATCACTTTTTCAGATTCAATCAATAAGAGGTGTAAAAACTTAAAGCAAACAACCAGCAACATTCAGCCAAAGCTGGCTGCTGTATTTTTGTAACGGTCATAACTTTTGCACCACTTATTGGAATCTAACCGAATAGAGCATTTTGGAAAGGTGAAAGACTCTACTACAACTCTCTAGTTTATCACTTTTTCAGATTCAATCAATAAGAGGTGTAGAAACTTCATGCAAACAAACCAGCAACATTCAGCCAAAGCTGGCTGCTGTGTTTTTGTAACGGTCATAACTTTTGCACCACTTATCGGAATCTAACCAAATAGGGCATTTTGGAAAGGTGCAAGACTCTACTACAAATCTCTAGTTTATCACTTTTCCAGATTCAATCAATAAGAGGTGTAAAATCTTCAAGCAAACAAACCAGCAACATTCAGCCAAAGTTGGTTGCTGTATTTTTGTAACGGTCATAATTTTTGCACCACTTATCGGAATCTAACCAAATAGGGTGATGTGTCTAATTTTTATATAAATATTTGTACTCATTTACCATAAAAATTGCTTGTATTCGTCTATATTGTTTATAATTCATCTTATTTCCTTATTTTTCAGTTAATTAATTATTTTTGAAGGAATAAGATATTTTGATGGAAAATGTGAATATTTTTGGTAAAATTCAACAAACAAAACAAATATATTGATTTAGTAATTTTTATTGTTTTGTTGAATTTTAAATTTTACAATTCTGCCGTGTGAAATGTAAAATAAAAATTTTAATTGCCAATAGCTGGTGAAAATGAAATAAAAGGGTTTAATTGAGTTAATATGATTTTTAGTTTGTTTAATTAATTTAAACTAATAAATTTTATTTTTATTTTTAAATCCTAATTTCGGATTTTATTTTATGTGTGCAACACGTGTTTGAAGAAAAAGAAAGAGAAGAAAAAGGAGCAAGAAATAAAGAGCAAATCATACAAGGAAATAAATAAATGAAGAAGAGGGGGTTTCTGCAAAAATAAACCCTAAATCTCTCTCCCGTACTCTATAAATACAACTCAAGGAGAAGCTAGAGAAAGAACGCTTTACGAAGGGAAGAGCGACGGCTAACCCTATCATAAAAAAAATAAAAAAATAAAAAAAAGGGAAGAAGACAGCAGACGCAGTTAGCAGAATAGAAGCAGAAGGGTGTGGGGTCGTGAGGCTGAGTTGGCGCCGTCTTCTCTCGCTTGTGCAGCGTGAAGAAATAAACAAGGGGAGAGCGTGCTGCTCCTGTGCGCGTGCGAAGTGTGAAGAACGAAACGAACGAGGAGAGAAAAGGACACAGGTGACGTGGTGCGTGATGTCACGTGCAGAGACTGGCTCATGCTCCAGAACGAAACCCAGGACAACTGCTATGTTCGGCTTGTGTTCCCAGGCAACTACGTGGCGCGCGTGTCCCGAGGCAGCGGTGACGTGGCACGAGTTTCTGTGGCTCAGCGACCAAGACAGACGGGACAGAGAGAGAGGAATTGACTTTGGGCACGCTTTTTGAGGTTGTTCGGTTTGAAATTTCTTTTACAAAATAGTTTTTTTTGTATCTCTTTTCTCTCTCTCTAATTTTATAATGCAATCCAAGATAATGTTTGTTAGTTGCAATTTCATTATGAACTAAATTTTATTTTTTTAGGGTTTGATGTAGCCTAGTTTTGAGAACACAATTTTAATTCCGTATTATTTTTCTATTTTTTCCATGGTTATGTGTTTGATTTTTGTATTTAATGCGTACAATTGGTTGACAGACGTTTGTATGATTTTTGGATCATGGAGAGACCGAGAGGTAATTTGTGATTTAGAACTATAAAATTAAACACCATTGATTGAGCGAAATTAAAGATGATTTACCGCGATTGATGTGACCGTTAAGAAATTCACAGAACTTAATGAGTCTTTAATTAATTAAATTTGTGCATGAACTATGACAAACTGTTAATTGGAGATATTTTTAGTATTGTTTGAGAGAAATCATTGAATAATTTGAGAATTTTGGTCTACAACTGGGAAAATAAATTCTTTATTCATATGGACTTATAAATTGTGTGGGATAAACTGGGTGAAATCAAAAGCCTTAGAATTAATTTTGCAATTAATAAACAATATAAATTCATATTCCGTCTCTTTTCATTAATTTAGTTAGTTATTTAGATTAATTTAATTTAGTTGCTTTATTTATTAAAATTCGGTTTTCCAAATAGTAGCTTATCTAGTAAATTCGGTACTCAGTAAAATAATTAGTCCCTGTGGGTTCTACACTCTTTTCACTAAAACTATACTACTTGTTGCGATTTTATACACTTGCAAATAATTCACATCATAAGGCATTTTAGAAAGATTAGAGACTCTACTACAACTCTCTAGTTTATCACTTTTCCAGATTCAATCAATAAGAGGTGTAAAATCTTCAAGCAAACAAACCGGCAACATTCAGCCAAAGCTGGCTGCTGTGTTTTTGTAACAGTCATAACTTTTGCACAACTTATCGGAATCTAACCAAATAGGGCATTTTGTAAAGGTGAGAACATCTACTACAACTCTTTAGTTGATCACTTTTCCAAATTCTGTAAGGAACTCCAAATTACAGCCTTTCGAATACAAGCCGAATCCACCAAAACAACATTTAGCTTAAAAGCTCGCTGTTTTGGGGGAAACATTTGTTTCACCCATCAAATTATCTTAGGAAAATCTAAAAAAATTTGAGCATGGTAACAATGCATATGAGAACCCCTCCAATTAATTTGGAGTCAAAATTCCACCTTTAACATGGGTAATTATTTCTAACCCTAGAACTACAAAAAATGATTCTTAATCACCTTATTTTGTGTTCTACCACTCCAAACTTGTTTACCATCCTATTCTAGTCCACAACCAATAATATGCACATGATTTTAGTCTACATACAAGCAAATAAAATGATCAATAACAAATAAATCATAGTAGTAGAGAAACCCCCACCCAATTCGGTTGGAAGAACTAGCCTTGCCTTCTCCTCCTTGCTCCTTGTTCTTGATCCCCTTCAAGAACACACCAAGAAAATAGAACCCATGAACTCAACCCCTCATTTTCTTTTTTCTTTTTTATCTCTCTTTCTTTTCTTTTCTTTCTCATTTTTTTTCTAAAATAAACTAAGTAAAGAAGAAGTAGATTGAGATGAGAATAGATGGGATGAAGGAATAAAAATGAAAGGGCTTTTGCCCTTTGGGTGTTGGCTAGCCAATAAGTAGGAGAGGGAGAGAGAGGATCCCTCTCTCTTGTGGCTCAAATTAGTTTGAATCAATTTGCAATCAAACCAAATAAATTTGCAATCAAACCCTAATCCAATTCTAACCCTTCATTTCATCATGATTGATCAAGAATAAAAGATAATTTCCCCAAATCACATACTACATGATTTCGTACGAACGCATGAAATCGATATAGTTTATATACGTACATATATCTGTATACGCAGATAATTTTTTATTAGTAAAAACGAATAATCTCTACCGAAAATATTTTAATTATGAAATAATAATAAAAATAATTTTATTTCCGGCTTGGAAGATTCCAGTATCAATTTGATACAAAACAGATATATACAGACTAGTATATACGTATAGATTATGTTTATTAACAAAACCGGATGATATCCACCAAAAATATTTCTATTCTGAAAATAATAATAAAATAATAATTTTTAATATCTACCTGGATTTTCCAGACATTTTCTCAAAAATGTATTTTTCAAGATTTTGTACAAGTGCACAAAACTGATACAATACATATATATACTTACTAGTATATATATCCAGATAACTTTTTATTAGAAAAACCAAGTAATTTCCATAAGAATATTTTAATTTTGAAAATAATAATAATACTAATATAATATCCGACCGGGATATTACAAGAGTAGCGCAGCGGAAGCGTGGTGGGCCCATAGCCCACAGATCCCAAGATTCTCTTGTTGTTTTTCTTTCTTGCATTGTTTACTTGCTTTTCATTCATTTGCAATGCCATCATTCATTGAATATTTATTCACATCATTCTTGATCACCTCATTCATATCCATGTTCCTTCTTATTTTGGCGTTGCCACCATTTTGTTGCTTTCCCTTTATTCCCAGTTTTGTTGTTTCCCAGTTTGTTTTTGCCTGTCATATGTACCGCCGAGTAAATTTCGAGGACGAAATTTTGTTGTAAGGTGGGTAGGATTGTAACCCCCATTCCCGTTAAGAAGTATTTTCAGTGTATTTGCTATAATTTGATTTTTAAAAAGTTTTTTTGTGCTAAATTCATTTCGGTTTTTTTTTATTAAAGTATTTTGTAATCGAAAATTTATTCCATTTCGAATAACGGTGTGTTTTAATCTTATTTTCTATATCTTATTGATCGGATAATTATATTTGAGTTCCAAAATAAAATATATTATTATTATTGGATTATTTTAATAAAAATTTTAAACCTGAATACTACTTGATTATATAATTTTATTATTATTATAATCGTAATTATTAATTGTTATTTCTTGATTATCTAATTAAAAATTCACCTTTCGAATTATTTTATCATTATACCCAATTTGATTTTCTTGGCGAGTTCCGATTTATTTTTAAGCCCAATTCATATTATTACAATTGTATTATTTATTTATTTAATTTGATTGGAATTTTCGTTCATGAACTATTTTCTCTTTTATTGGGTTATCTATCTTGTAGATTTTATTTTATTGAATTGTGGATATTTTATTTGAACCCTATTGATTTAGATCTATCTCTTATTGAATCCTAAAATCCAATTGCAGTTTGTTCTCAACCCAAACTCACTATTATTGGATCCTAACCCATTAACCCAATAATTTACTTGTATTCTATAAATACAACCTTAATACAAACCCTAAAAACTCAAATTTCACAAATTGTAGCCGTCGCAAATTCTCTCTCCTCTTTCTCTCTCCCCGCTCAAACCCAACAGCCTTCTTCTCCGGCGAGCCTCAACTCTGGTCACCCCCTTGTCAGCACACCCCCGGCGATGCCTCCTAGTGCCGCCCTATTTCCCGTTGGCGCACCACCACACCCTCGAAACCCCTCTCCTCTGTTTCCCGCCCAAGCACAGCAGCGCCAGACCATCGCTGTTCCTCACTGACTTCGCGCAGCACGACCCTGCCGTTGATGCCACTGTCGATAGACGCCAGCACCTCCCCCGCAACCCCCGATCTCTCCTTCTCTGTCCTCGACATTAACGGCAACCAAAACCCCGACCTCCTTTCCTCTCTCCTCGACGACTACGCGCCGTCGGCACTGTAGCACCGCCTGAGCGTTGCCACCGCCGCCCCACTAGTCGCCAGCAATGTCGTCCACCTTGGCTGTGGTGGTCGCTGCCTCTTTTTGATTGTTGCTGTGTACTCTTGCTGTTATTGATTTGGGTTTTATTGCACATATACTGCACGTGCTATTGGTGGATTGCTAGTTGTGGGTTCGTTGCTTCGGGATCCTTATCCCGTTATTCTTGGTATTAGTTTTAACCATCCAGCAGGCAAGTCACCTTCTTCTTTAATTTCTAATTGTATCAAATTCAAGTTTTGTTGAAACTCTTACAAGTAAATCCCTTGTTTATCGTATTATACCTTATTCAACTATTCGTTGGGTCTATTGAGGGTTTACACGAGCTAACCTCAATATTCTTGACATCGTGCCACTTTTGACTCTAAAGTTTGAATCTTTGATGTGTGCATATAGAATTGATAATATGGTTGTTCATATAATTATCACACACATAAATTTATTGTAGAGACAATTGCTAGGTTGTATGTTTGGTTGAGTGTTTGTTGTTTGATCGATGATAATTTAGTGTATATATATGATTTCATTTTTATTTATCATGTTATTGCACCCATCATGTTGATTACACAATTTATTGACTAAAGAATCGATACCCATCACGTTTAATTAAATTGTTTCATGAAAAATACCCTAAAACCTGTATCTTGCTAGCTAGCCTGTATGTTGACTGCTATTTTCGATCCAGTAAATGATCTTTAAATGAATTACTTTTCGAATAAGAATTGTAGCCTTATCTTTCTAATTTCCAGAACATCTTGAATTTCTGAATTCCAAGTTGTGTTGCAAAAGTTTTGCTCATTTTACTACAGATGTGATTCTTTCAGATTTTCAGATTCTCGTATCTTCCATATTTAAACAGTAAATAGGCTGATCAAAGGATAAGATCTTGCTCTGAAAATTTTCAGATTGTTAGTAATCATGTTTAGGAGTCTAGAAATTATTTTTATTGAATTTATTATTGAGTTTTTGCTGATTCTAAAATAAAATATCATGATATCGAAATTCTGTCTGAACATGAAATCTGTAAAGAACAATGTGATTGAACTTTAAATATGCGTTGGAACCGTGTGGAAGTCTAGTTTTTAGAATTTATGATTGATTCAGTTTTTGATTTCTGAAACAGCGGAAAAACTATACTTTTGTACAGACTACTCTTACTGTCCACAATTATGTAGTCCAAACTTTAATAGATTAATTATTCCTATATCGTACTATTGCATAAATTAATGTATGTATGATGCATTGCATGTTCCTAATGAGTTATTGTCATCATTCTAATTGTCCTTTCTAATTTATCGTCCTATTGTTCTCCTATTGATACTATTGTTCATCTCATGTCTCAAATTGCATATTGTGTTGTTGTATTGATAAAATAATTAACAAGCCGGGGTTTAAGGGTTGACTTTAGTAGTAGACAATATAAGGACTGTACTCCGAGGAGGGGCCCATACTTCCCTTATTTATCTGTCTATCAGTCTATCGGTCTATTGGTCTATTGGTCATATTAGTCATCCATTAATTGTAGATTACTGACTACAGTATCTCGATTGTTCGGTCATCGGTCATTATTGAATATCGTTGCCGAGTACATGAACTATAAAATCTACCACTAAGTCTAAACGTAACTTGTTTTTATGTAGCAACCATGTGGTAAATAGATGGGACGCATGAAGTGATACATTAGTTAGTATTAAAATGATTAATAGACTTAAGAGTTGCATCACATTGACACTGCATATTGTTCATTATTGTTCCTATTGATATCGAATCTTGGCTAAGTGTTATTGATATTGTTCATCGAATATTGTTACCGAATATTGAATCATTGTTTGTAGCCATTGCATCGATTATCATGATATTGATTATTGTTATTGTCTCATGTTGCCGCTAAATCTGGTGTGGGGGCAAACAGATAGTATTTGTGAATTCTTAGGAAAACTGAATAGCAAACCTGTTACCTGTTCCGCCGGAGTTTGACGCTGACTCCTGCCGTGCACCTGCAAAAAGTGCGAGACACCGGGGTTGTTCCCGGCGACGCACCCTCCGACGCTCAAGTCAGTAATCAGGAATGATTATGAGAGAGCGCAAAAACTGAGAAAAGATTGATTACCTCTTAATGGAGATGGATGAGGGGTATTTATAGGCGCCGCTGGGATCAGATTAGGAATGTAATCCCCCTGTGGTTAGATAAGGAATGTAATCCCTAATCCCCACTGAAGGGATAGATATGAATCAGGGCCGTTGATTAGGATTTAATCAGAAACCCTAATTCTATCCCTTCTGGACCGGGTTTGCTGCGGGTTAAAATCTGCACCCAGTTGAGGTGGATCAGTTTGCGGGTTAGTGGGTCTTTGAGGAGGAGAACCAGTACCCGCTTCAGACCCATTGGTAGGTGAAATTTCTGTTTTACCCCTGGGCTTCAAGATTTGTGCCCGATTTGGACGGTTCCGATTTAACCCCATTTTTAGCCATATCACGAGCCCCCACTCCCGAAGACTGAGTTTGATCAGGCTTTGAGGAGTAGTTTTACTATTTTAATGGCTAACGGAGTTGTATCGGAGTCCAAATAGAAGGTTTTGAATCTTGGAGGAGGTAGTATGGTGATTTTTCAAGTTGGTTGAACTCTGAGTCGCTCCTGAGCTCTTTTGGTCATGTGGTGTTCTCGCAGGAATATTCTCTTAACTTTGCGAAGTGTCACTTCGTCGTTCGGGGGTCTTAAAAGTTTGTTCTTGGCAACAATTATTTGTTTGGGGATCAGGAAATGTTTCCAACTTTATAATTATTTTCCAGGAGTTCTTCCTTAATTTTTCAAATTTTTAATTATTTTTTCGCAACTTTTTGGCGAATGGCTCGGCCGTTTTCCTTCGTTGTGTGGCCTACATACTTGTATCACATCACCGACCCCTTCGTGCGCTCGCTGTTGAGGAGGCCGAAGTCCGTAGGTGGTTCGGCACCCTCTGTCGAAGAGCTGAGGCACCTCGGCTAGGTCGTGAGTGCGGAGACGGAGTTCGGCGGGGTCTGAGGTAGCTTTTTTCCATGTAACAGGGTCGGTATCAAGAGCGCTCGGCAGCGGGTGCCGAACCCCAATTTTTCCCTGTAACAGGGTCGGTGTCAAGAGAGCTCGGCAGCGGGTGCCGAACTCCAATTTTTCCCTGTAACAGGGTCGGTGTCAAGAGCGCTCGGCAACGGGTGCCGAACCACAATTTTCCCATGTAACATGTCGGTGTCAAGAGCGCTCGGCAGCTGGTGCCGAACCCCAATTTTTTCCTGTAACGGGGTCAGTGTCAAGAGCGCTCGGCAGCTGGTGCCGAACTCCCATTTTTCCCTGTAACAGGGTTGGTGTCAAGAGCGCTCGGCAGCGGGTGCCGAAGCCCAACTTTTTCCCCTGTAGTAGGGTCGGTGTCAAGAGCACTCGGCAGCGGGTGCCGAACCCCAATTTTTCCATATAACATGGTCGGTGTCAAGAGCGCTCGACAGCTGGTGCCGAACCCCAATTTTTCCCTGTAACAGGGTCGGTGTCAAGAGCGCTCGGCAGCGGTGCCGAACCCCAACTTTTCCCCTGTAACAGGGTCGGTGTCAAGAGCGCTCGGTAGCGGGTGTCGAACCCCAATTTTCCCATGTAACATGGTCGGTGTCAAGAACGCTCGGCAGCTGGTGCCGAGGTCCAAGACTTGTCGTTTTTGGCGGAGGACGCCCTGCGGAGTTGGTGGCTTCTACGCTCCTGGCGGACGTGGCAGCCATTAAATGTGATGGCTTCTGAACTTCTGACAGCTCTGACAGATGAGACGTTCATTTAATGCAGTGACCTCTGAGCTTCTGTCAGATGGGACAGCAATTAATGTGATGTACGGCTTGGCGTGGCGAACAAGGCAGCGGTTTGGGTCGCTTTTGTCGTTTTGTGTGTATGGGCCGGCAGTCTGGGCCCATTAACCTTATTTTGCGCGCCCCCCTTCTATAAAACCTTACCCCCCTCTCTCATTTTTCACTTCTCCTCTCTTTTGCTCAGGCGGTTATTTGTGCTCAGCGAGTGATTCCGGTGATTTCCGTTCGTTTTCCGGCGAAGTTTCCGACAGCAAATCTTTTTAAGGTAATTTATACTTAGCTTCTTTCGAAGTATAAATATGTCTCTTCCCTCCATCTCCGACTCGTTTTCTTGGTCCGAGCCCTCCCTTGAAGTCGTCGAAGCCCACACTCCGAGTCGGCCAGATAAGGGCAAGAAGGTGTTCGGCAAAGATTCGATCGTGGAGGAGCCGAAGCGTATGGGGGAGTTCGGCAGATTGCCGGGGCAACTGACGGGACTTCACAGGATTCGGGAGCTTCCGGAGGAGCACGCCGAGCGAATTGTTCACGGGAGGGGGAGGACTTTCGAGGAGAACGCGGCGAGGGAGACGACCGAGGCGGATGAGACGATGTCGATCCTCCGCGAAGAAGACCTGGGAGTGATCTGGGACTGTTTCCACATCCAGGAGGAGTACGAGCTTATGCTGCCGGGTCCCGGGGTTAGGGCTAACTCGCCGCTACCAGTGACCATGTGTTGCTGGTCGGTCGATGCCTTTATCGTCGGGGCTCGGCTACCTCTCCATCTGTTCGCAATCCTCGTTCTGAGGTGCTTTGGGGTCAGCCCCATCCAACTTATGCCGAACGCATGGAGAGTCATAAACGGCTTCGTACTTCACTGCCAGGCCGTTGGGATCGAGCCGGAGCTGAATGTACTTCGGACGATCTACCGGCTTCACCAAGGGAACCGGTCAGAGTTCCGGTACTATTTGGCTCCGATGCATGGTGGTAGGCTCGTTATATGTCCCGACTCCATCAAGCACTGGCGTGAGAAGTTCTTGATAGAGCGGAGTGCGGAGGCCTGGCCTATCCCTTCCGGCTGGGTGGAAGGGGTGCCGAAGAGGTTGAAGGCGCTGCCCAAGCTTCGCCCTGAAGAAGAAGAAGCAGTTCAGACACTTCTCGATCGGCCGAAGTATGATTGGAAGGAGCTGACCGAGGACGTCTTGTTCAGGGGAGGGCTCTGCCGCGTAGATCCCAGTACGCGGCTTCTTTTGCGCTTTCGTGCTTTGTTTTTCGTACTTTATTCTTCATGATTTGTATTGTGCTAACTAACTTTGTCTTTAATGCAGAGGCGATGGACTACGAGACGGTGTTGGCTTTGAGGGCGGGCCTCACCAGCAAGGTGCCGAAGAAGCGCAAGAGGGTGGCCACTAAGTTGCCAACCGCCAAGCCTCCGAGGGTCACGGAGGTCGCCGAGGATGCGGATACCCTCGGAAGCCCGGCCGCTGCCGATGGAGGTGCCTCGGCGTCAACCGGGGTCGGCGAGTTCTCCATCGCCGCAACCCTCGGGTTGGCGACGCCCCCGCTGACGGTGGTGGCCGAGGAGCTCCTGACCGAGGAGCACAAAAGGATCTATGTTTCGGACTGGCAAGTTCGGAAACATGACGGATTCCTCGGCAACTCCTTGGCGAGTATGCAGGCGGTCAAGCATCTGGCAACGCCGAAGGATCGCACTGCCATGATGGCCGGGCAAGAAGGCGACGACGTCATCGAGATTGCTCGCTCGGCGGTCTCGGTAAGTGCTGAGTTTTTGCTGTCCTTGATTCTCTTTGAGTCTGATTTCTCTATCTCTTTTAATGCCTTTTTCCTTGATGCAGATCATCGTCCATTTTGGTCACCTCACAGAGAGGTTGACGGCTCTGGAGAAGGAGCTGAAACAGGAGTCCGACCAAGCTCGGAAGGAGAAGGCTTGGATGGGGAACGAGCTCGACAAGCTTAGGGTCGAGTTCGAAGGGCGGTCGACCAGGGTCGAGTACCTCGAGGCCCAGGTCGCGAAGCTGGAGGGCGACCTTCTTCGCCAGAAGGAGGAGGCGGCTAAGCAAATGGCCGAAGCGGTAGAGGCCAAGGCTGCCGCGGTGAAGGAGGCGGAGGATGCGACCATGGTGAAGGCACAGGGTTTCTTTGCCCAGAACATGGCCAAAGCCTACGCCGAGGCCCTCGCCCGGGTGTCGAAGGAGTACCCCGAGGTGGACGTTTCGGGATGGAGATTGTTCCCGGGCCACGCCGAAGGCTTCGACCCCGAGTCGGAGGGAGAAGAAGAAGAAGAAGGGGAGGACGAGGTCGAGGTCGTTGCCGAGGTCGAGGGGTCAGTGGTGACCCCGCTAGCGGCTGTGAACCCTTCGGGGACATCGACCCCTACCCACTCTCGCCGCCCCAGGAAAGAGGTCGCGCCCTGACCTTGCTTGTTTCTTCTTTTCTTCTTTTATTTTTCAAGTGTAATGCCTAATCGCGGACTGGCCACCGCTGTTTGCAATGAATGAAAAACACATCTTTTTGGGTTCGACTCTGTGTCTTTCTATCTTTTCTCACCAATTCTTGAAAGTTCGTTTGAAAATTCTTGAAGTGTAGGACTTCGGCAATGTGTTTGAAATTTTGTTGTTTGTCTCGACTTCTTTTCAGCTTGCGGTGGTGACTCAAGTCGTCGAGCCCACTGGCTCGGGGGATAGCACTCGTCCCGAGGTCGGCTTAGGGGCGACACGGCTATGCTTGACGAGGTACCGAGAGCGGATCTACGAAGTCGGGCTGGGATTGCGCAGAGCCGTAAGCGAGCGGAACCATTTTCAACTCATCCTAGGTCGGCGAGACATCGAGATCCGGCGTCTGGAGAGCAGGATCACCGAGATGACTCCCTTAGGAGAGGGCGAAGGTTCGTCGACCGCCTTTAGCTATGGCCTTCGGATCAAGTGCATTCGCCACACTTTGTCAAAAATAACAGCGGAGAGGGACGACCTGCTTTCTGAGATCCGTCACCTGCAAACTGTAGAGACGGAGTTTCGAACGGAGGGAGAGAGATTGACGGCCGAGGTGGCCAAACTGACGACCGAACGGGACGAACTGACGGCCGAGGTCGACGCGCTGAAGAGAGCCACAGCAGACAAGAGTATCGAAGTCACTCATCTTCGCCATCTTATCGCGAGTCGCTCCGGCATCCCGAGCTCCGCGATACCTCCTCGCTTCGAGCTGGATGTGAAAGATGACTCTCTGAGGGAACGGATCTCAGAGCTGGAGGCGGAGGTGGCTCGCCTCAAACCGCGTTCGGGACCAATCAATGTGAGGAGCACTTCATGTACTCGCGCGGAGAGCGAGCGGGGCATCACGTTTTATGAGCTCGCGACCCGTCCGCCTATCGGCCATCCTAATCCGGGGGATGCGCAAAGTGCGGTGGCCATTTCATCGAGCGGAGCATCCGTCGGTGCGGCTGCTAGGAGCAGCACCGAGGACACGTCTCAATTTGCTGGTTTGGGGTCGAGCTCCGGAGGTAAACGTCGCCGCCCTCGAGTGTCCTTGAAGCGGAACATCCCCGCGCCATGGAGGCATTGAAGATCTTGTTTGTATTTAGCCTAAGTGCGACAAGTCGGCATTGTAACTTCTGCTCTTTAACGCCTTGTAATCTTGTTGTATGAAAGAGCCGCCTTGTACTGCGTCCCAATTCTTAATAATATTTATTTCTTAGACTTGCATGTTCTTTGTAGCTCTGTGTAGTTGTTTTGTTTGTGACTGTGTTCATCGTGCCGAGGTCCCTGAGCTGGCCTTTCGCTCGTTTGGGGATCGGCGACATGAGTGTTCGGCCAGTGGTGCCGAGCTGTGCTTCGGTCACTTAATCTCGCGAACTTGCGAGATGAGTCGAGCCTCGCTTAACAGTGAGCTCGCAGAGCGTGGTCGAGCCAAGTGTTGGACTCCGAACCATCGTTAGAGTTGTTCAACGGTTGTGGGAGCAATTCCGAATGGCGAACTACTTCTAGCTCGCTTAGGAGCGAATCTTGCGAAGTAGAATCGAGCCAAGTGTTGGACTCCGAACCATCGTTAGAGTTGTTCAACGGTTGTGGGAGCAATTCCGAATGGCGAACTACTTCTAGTTTGCTTAGGAGCGAACTTGCAAAGTAGAATCGAGCCAAGTGTTGGACTCCGAACCATCGTTAGAGTTGTTTAACGGTTGTGGGAGCAATTCCGAATGGCGAACTACTTCTAGCTCGCTTAGGAGCGAATCTTGCGAAGTAGAATTGAGCCAAGTGTTGGACTCCGAACCATCGTTAGAGTTGTTCAACGGTTGTGGGAGCAATTCCAAATGGCGAACTACTTCTAGCTCGCTTAGGAGCGAACTTGCGAGGTAGAATCGAGCCAAGTGTTGGACTCCGAACCATCGTTAGAGTTGTTCAACGGTTGTGGGAGCAATTCCGAATGGCAAACTACTTCTAGCTCGCTTAGGAGCGAATCTTGCGAGGTAGAATCGAGCTAAGTGTTGGACTCCGAACCATCGTTAGAGTTGTTCAACGGTTGTGGGAGCAATTCCGAATGGCGAATTACTTTTAGTTTGCTTAGGAGCGAACTTGCAAAGTAGAATCGAGCCAAGTGTTGGACTCCGAACCATCGTTAGAGTTGTTCAACGGTTATGGGAGCAATTCCGAATGGCGAACTACTTCTAGCTCGCTTAGGAGCGAACTTGCGAAGTAGAATCGAGCCAAGTGTTGGACTCCGAACCATCGTTAGAGTTGTTCAACGGTTGTGGGAGCAATTCCGAATGGCGAACTACTTCTAGCTCGCTTAGGAGCGAATCTGCGAAGTAGAATCGAGCCAAGTGTTGGACTCCGAACCATCGTTAGAGTTGCTCAACGGTTGTGGGAGAAATTCTGAATGACGAACTACTTCTAACTCGCTTAGGAGCGAACTTGCAAGGTAGAATCGAGCCAAGTGTTGTACTCCGAACCATCGTTAGAGTTGTTCAACGATTGTGGGAGCAATTCCGAATGGCGAACTACTTCTAGTTTGCTTAGGAGCGAACTTGCGAAGTAGAATCGAACCAAGTGTTGGACTCCGAACCATCGTTAGAGTGAAGAGTAAAAGCAGAGAGATGTAAACAATAGTAGAATATGAAAAAGCTTTCTTTATTAATGACTAATAGTTGGCTGCTTCTAAAGTTGCGAGCTGTTATTACAAGAGAGAAAATAAAAGAAAAGCAAAAACAAGTAATAGGAGAGGAACAGTTCGACATCCCAGAATACTTAGAGAGGTGTTGGTGCTCTCTCTTGGTATTTCAGGAGATGGTCGGCATTCCAGGTCCTGGGGATCTCCCTGCCTTCGTGGTCTTCTAGTCTGTAGGTGCCGGGCCGAATGACTTTGGCAATCTTGGAGGGTCCCTCCCAATTTGGAGCTAGTTTGCTCTTCTGACCGGGGAAAGAGATGGCTAACTTTCTGAGGACCAGGTCCCCCTCTTTGAGGTCGGTAGGACGGACTTTCTTATTGTATGCCAACTCGATCCTTCTTCGGTAGCTTTGTTGTCGAATGACAGCTCTTTCTCGGATCTCGTCAATAAGGTCTAGACTTGCTCGGAGCTCTCTGGTATTTTGCTCTTCTTCATAAGCCATTAGCCGAGGAGAAGGTATTCCAACCTCCAGGGGGATCATAGCTTCGGACCCATAGGTGAGGTTGAATGGGGGCTTGCCTATGGGGGTCCGTTTTGTGGTGCGGTAGTTCCACAGCACGTTGGGGAGTTGATCGACCCACAAGCCTTTGGAACATTTATCCAACATCTTCTTGATGCCGGAGAGGATCTGTCGGTTAGCATTCTCGACTTGGCCATTCGATTGGGGATGGGACACGGAAGAGAATCGGTGTTGGATGGCGAGGTCTTCACGTAGAGCTTGGAAGGCAGCCCCCGTGAACTGGGTTCCGTTGTCAGTTATGAGGACCCGAGGGTCCCCGAATCGGTAGATGACATTCTTCCAAAAGAACTGAATGACCTTGTTCTTAGTGATCGTGGCCAAGGGCTCGACCTCTATCCATTTTGAGAAGTAGTCGATGGCCACGACTAAGAATTTGAACTGACTGGGAGTCGGCAGAAATGGCCCTAGTAAATCCATCCCCCACATGGCGAAAGGGATTGGACTTGGTAGGGAAGTTAGTGGAGCTTGTGGGAGGCATCAGATGTCGGAGTACTTCTGACAGGAGCCGCATTGCCGAACGTGTCGTTCGGCGTCTCGTAGGAGAGTGGGCCAGAAATATCCGTAATTCAACACTTTGCAGGCTAAGGATTTGGATCCCGAATGTGCCCCGCCGATGCCCTCGTGAAGCTCTTGTAGGGCGTAGTCGGCCTGCTCGGAGGAGAGGCATCTCAGGTAAGGCCGGCTGTCTACCTGTGTGAAGGAGCGTTTATATAGGATGCCTCCGATTAATGTGTAACGCTCGGCTCGAGTTCTCACTCTTCGAGCTTCCTTAGGATCTTCGGGGAGGAGCCCGTCCCTTAAGAATTCAACGAGGGGCTTCATCCAGTTATCTTCAAGCAGGACAGGCAGCGACTCCATAGAGTCGGAAGTTTCGTCCTCTATACTTGGCTTCAGAAGGACCTCTATCAAGACGGTCTGCTCGAGACCTTGAAGGGAGGAAGAGGCTAGTTTGGAGAGGGCGTTGGCCTGAGCATTTTCTTCCCGGCGTATTCGTTGGATGAGGGCTTCTTCAAACAGTGTCATGAGGCTCCTGACTTTGGTTAAGTATTTAACCATCCTGTCATCACGTGCTTCATACTCGCCGAGGACCTGATTCACAACTAGCTGAGAGTCGCTAAAGATCCTGAGGCATTGCGCCCCTGCGTTGCGAGCCATTCCAAGGGCGGCTATGAGTGCCTTGTATTCTGCTTCATTGTTAGAGGCCTTGAAGTTGATACGGAGGGAGTATTGGAGGATGAAATCATCTGGGCCTGCTAGAATGACCCCTGCCCCACTTCCCTCATTGCAGGAGGATCCATCCACATAAACTGACCAGACGGGTGGTCCCTTCACTGTTTGGCTGGACTCGGGGATGGTACTTTCAACTATGAATTCTGCTAAGGCCTGAGCCTTGATCGCAGTCCGAGGCTGATAAATTATATCGTGCTGGCTCAGCTCGATAGACCACTTCATAAGACGACCGGAGGTCTCCGGCTTGTGGAGCACTTGCTTCAGTGGTTGGTCGGTAAGAATGACCACCGAATGAGACTGAAAATACAGGCAAAGCTTTCTCGCGGCCATCACCAGGGCATAAGCCATCTTTTCTATCCTCGGGTAGCGGAGTTCGGCATCCCGAAGTACTTTGCTCACATAGTAGATGGGCTTTTGAGCCCGGTCTTCTTCCCTTACTAAAACGGCGCTGAGGGTCTGCTCGGAGGCTGCCAGGTAGAGGTAAAGGGGTTCACCAGGAATGGGTTTACTGAGGAGAGGAGGGTTGACGAGGTAAGCCTTGAGCTGTTCGAACGACTCCTGTTGCTGCTGACCCCATTCGAAACCTTTAGCCTCCCTGAGAGCCTTGAAGAAGGGGAGGCATTTCTCCCCGGACTTCGAGAAAAAATGCCCTATGGCGGCTAGGCGGCCTGTTAGCCTCTGAACTTCCTTAACATTCTTGGGAAGGGCCATGTCTAATATGGCCTTGATTTTCTCAGGGTTTGCTTCAATTCCTCGTTAGCTGACCATGAAACCGAGGAACTTTCCTGACGAGACACCGAACGCACACCTGTTCGGATTGAGTCTCATGTTGTGCTTTCTCAGAACATCGAACGCCTCCTGTAGGTCAGTCACATGATCGGCTCCTCGGATGCTTTTTACAAGCATGTCGTCAACATACACCTCCATATTCCGGCCGATTTGAGCTTGGAAAACCTTGTTGACAAGGCGGTGGTATGTTGCGCCAGCATTCTTCAAACCGAAGGACATAACCCTATAGCAGTAAAGGCCCTGGTCGGTCACGAATGAGGTCCTCAGGATATCCGGAGGGAACATCCGAATCTGGTTGTAGCCTGAGAAGGCGTCCATGAAGCTGAGGAGCTCATGTCCCGAGGTGACACCAATCAGAGTGTCAATACTCGAAAGAGGGAAGGGATCCTTGGGGCAAGCCTTGTTTAGATTGGTAAAATCGATACAAATCCTCCAAGTTCCATTGGACTTCTTCACCATTACTACATTCGACAACCACTCGGGATAGTTCACTTCTTGTATGAACCGGGCCTTCAAGAGCTTGTCCACCTCCTCTTTTATGGCTAGCTGGTGCTCGGGGGCGAACTTGCGCCTCTTCTGTTGAACCAGTTTGGACCCCGAAACAACGCTGAGGTGGTGGACCAAGAGCTCTTCGGAAATTCCGGACATGTCTGCAGCTGACCAAGCAAAGAAGTCTCGGTTCCTTCGGATGCACTGTACTATGTCCGAGCATAGGGCGGACGGGAGGGTCTTGCTAACAAAGAACTTTCGAGTTAGATCCTGCTCAGAGAAGAGCACTTCCTCCAATTCATCCACCACCTCGGATGTCGGTCGGGCAGCATCTTGGGGGATTTCCAGAGTTTCTAGGGATAGAACTGGACCGAGGGTAGAGGTCATGTAGCACTTGCGGGCCATTTCCTGATTGCCTTTTACTTCTCCTACTCCGGTCCGGGTGGGAAACTTCATTTTGAGGTGATAGGCGGAAGGGACGGCTTCAAGGGCAGCTAGGCCGGGCTGACCCAGAATGACGTTGTAAGCTGCAGGAACATCTACGACCAAGAAGTCCATCAACTTCGTTCGGGTGTAGGAGTTTTGCCAGCGGTTACATCGAGGGTGATCACCCCTTCAATAGTCACTGGCACTCCCGTGAACCCATGGAGCGTGTAGCCGGCGGGCTTTAGTCTGTCTCGGGAGAGCTTTAGGCCTTTAAAAGCGGCGAGGAAGAGGATGTTAACAGAGCTGCCATTGTCCACTAGGATCCTCCCCACTTTGAAGCTCGCCATGTGGAGGTTGATAACGAGTGCGTCACAATAGGGGGTGCGGACACCTTCAAGATCTTCGTCTGAGAATGTGACGGGCACTCCGAGGACTTTAGGAGGAGGGGTGGCGCGAACCGAATTGACTTCCCTAATGAACACCTTTAGGGAGGAGTTTGAGGAGCCCCCCTATTGGGCCCCCATGAATGAGGTGCAGGACACGCTCCTCCTCAAAGTCGGGCATTTCATCACGTTCCGGACGCTTATTAGCCCCCCGAGGCGGGGGAGGAAGGTCGGCTCCGTCCTTTCTCACGAACCTGGTCAGCTAGCCCCTCTGGATGATGGCTTCTATCTCATTCTTCAAGGCCCGACAATCATTGGTGTCGTGCCCATGGTCCTGGTGATAACGACACTTCTCTTTATCCCTTTTCTTGGTGGGGGTGTTCATCCTCGGAGCAGGAGGTATGATCCCTTCCTTCTCAACTTCCATCAGAATGGTGGAGACATTGGTGGTGAGAGGAGTAAATTTCTCGAATCTGGGGGGAGGACGGCGCTGGCCGCCATTATCTTTCTGGAGCTTCTTGGCTCCTTCCTCTTCCGTCCCCTTTCTTTTGGACCCGAAGGAAGACCCCTCCAAGTTGGGGCGATGCTCAACTTCTTCGGCCCGAATATACTTTTCGCTCCGGAGGAGGAGGTCTGAGAAGTTCTGTGGGGGTTTTTTGGCGAGGGAGGAGCGGAGGCTGGAATTGAGGACATTGGACTGAAATGCTACTGCAGCGAGTCGGTCGAGGGATGCTATGGACCTGGCTTCAGCTGTGAACATTTTCACATAGTCTCTCAGCTTCTCACCCTTCTTCTGGTGGAGGTAAAGTAGAGAGATGCCGGTCTTCTCAGCTCTGCGGCTACTTACAAAGTGGGTGACGAAGAGGGTCTCGAATTGCTCGAAGGAGAATATTGAGGACGGGGCAAGGCGAGAGTACCATTCTCGAGCTGGGCCCTTGAGAGTTGCGGGGAAGGTTTTGCAGAGCAAGGCATCGGAAGCTTGATGGATGAGCATGAGGGTCTTGAAGCTTTCGATGTGATCGACCGGGTCAGTCTCTCCGGAATAGGTCTCAAATTGAGGAGGCTTGAAGCCGATCGGAACGGGTGCATCCATTATGGTTCGGGAAAAAGGAGGTCGACTAGGACGAAGGGTCCTTCCTCTGAGCTTTTCTTTTCGGTCTAACTGACCCAAGCGCCTCTCCATCTCGTGGAGACGGCAGTAGATAGTGTCATCCCTTCGACGGTAATCAGCCGAGCCTCTAGACTCGTCTTCGTACGAGGGAGAGCGGGGACTACGATGTCGGTAGCTCCTGGAGCGGTGAGGACTTGGCATATGCCGGGAGTTGCTAGGAGCGGGAGGAGTTGGGGACCGTCGGTGAGGACTTCGGACCGGAGGAGGAGAGGGAATCTTTGGAGCATTGGTGTTAGGACGGAGATTGAGAGCTTGTAGGACGATCGCCTGGAACTGCTGGAACTCGGCACAGGTGATGGGTGCCTCATCGTTCCTAGGCTGTTGCCGACCTGCAGGGGAGTGTGGTCTTCTTCTGTAATGCTCGGGGGACTCTCTCTGCCCCCTTCTGGTAGAGGACCTTCTGTACTCTCGGCGGTGAGGAGATCGCTCATCCGGACGGTGTTGGCGGGAGGTTCCCTCTCGGGCCCGCTTTTCATCCAGACGGCGGCGAAGATCCTCATCCTTCTGCCGATTGAGGACGGTGTTACGGAGATCGGAAGCTCGGAGATGATGAGAGGCCATAGAGTCCGAAGAGGCGTTGTGGATGGAGACGTGGTCCGGATGGAGGGGCTGTTTCTGCGGATTGGGACCCTTAGGAGGTTGTTGGTTCTGAGGAGCGGGCTGGTCTTGTTGGAGTGGGTCCTCCGCTTGAGGAAGAAGTTGCCCCTGCTGTTGAGCGGGCTGAGGGGCAACCTCCTGTTGCTGATCGGGGTTGGGTCCTCGGTTGGACCCTCTGGATCTGACTTTCCTAGGAGGCATGGCTGGAGAAGATCTGACCAACGGGAAGAGGGGGGGTTGCTATTCGTTAGTTTCCCACAGACGGCGCTAATCTGTTGCCGCTAAATCTGGTGTGGGGGCAAACAGATAGTATTTATGGATTCTTAGGAAAACTGAATAACAAACCTGTTACCTGTTCCGCCGGAGTTTGACGCTGACTCCTGCCGTGCACCTGCAAAAAGTGCGAGACAACGGGGTTGTTCCCGGCGACGCACCCTCCGACGCTCAAGTCAGTAATCAGGAATGATTATGAGAGAGCGCAAAAACTGGAAAAAGATTGATTACCTCTTAATGGAGATGGATGGAGGGTATTTATAGGCGCCGCTGGGATCAGATTAGGAATGTAATCCCCCTATGGTTATATAAGGAATGTAGTCCCTAATCCCCAGTGAAGGG
Source organism: Hemerocallis citrina (assembly GCA_017893485.1). NCBI lineage: Eukaryota > Viridiplantae > Streptophyta > Magnoliopsida > Asparagales > Asphodelaceae > Hemerocallis > Hemerocallis citrina. Next base: position 38,287,269 of record CM030365.1, read on the forward strand.
ATAGATATGAATCAGGGCCGTTGATTAGGATTTAATCAGAAACCCTAATTCTATCCCTTCTGGACCGGGTTTGCTGCGGGTTGAAATCCGCACCCAGTTGAGGTGGATCAGTTTGCGGGTTAGTGGGTCTTCGAGGAGGAGAACCAGTACCCGCTTCAGACCCATTGGTAGGTGAAATTTTCGTTTTACCCCTGGGCTTCAAGATTCGTGCCCGATTTGGACGGTTCCGATTTAACCCCATTTTTAGCCATATCATCCCATGTTATTGATTCCTATTGATCCATTGAAATCATCGTTATACCGTTATTCAATTGTTTCCTGCTTTCTCTACTTGTTGTCCATGACTTTCTCTAAGAACGATTTTCTCCTCTTTTTAGATGAAGTGTTTACAGGTGTTGATGGAGAATTTCCTGATGGATTGGGAGAACAACATTGGTAAAGAAATTGATAGCATCGCCGCTTAATAAATAATTTTTTTTATCATGGAGATTTAATTATTGAACTATTGTTATTTCATTGTATGTCAGCTTTTCACCCGAATATTGTTATTTTTGTTTCCAGGCGTTGGATTATTATTGTACTTGGATTTTATATATTGCTTCGTTTCAAGTATTATTGTTCATGAGATTATTATTATTGTCTGTGCAATTGTTCTGTATTGATTATATTGTTGAGTTGATCGGATAAACAGCTTGTGGGTGATGTTAGTCATTCGCTGTGTCAATGTTACGTGCTCGTATTCCGTGTTTTTGGGAAGCAGGGCGTGACATGACGATAGACATCTTTGATTTAGAACAGAAGTTAATATTCGTCTAGTTATGGAAGTTCTAGGTGTTGTTATTACTGCTTTCTCGCATTGCTTTATGTCTTCTCTTTCTCCAACTCCAAACTCTGTGACTTCGTGTATTTGAATCCACAATCCTAACAACCATCTCATTCCTTAAAAAACAAACAAATACATAAAATTAAGTAGAATGAAGATGAATTTCAAAGAAATAGAGTAGAACTAACAATTTTAATGAGTAAAAAGACTAATAAAACCATGTAGAAATTACACTCCTCAACATACACACATACAAACTAACTACTAACTACTAACTAACTAACTAACTAAAGAACTACCTAACAGACTAACATGTGGTTCTAAGGGGGATGTCATTCTGTGACTAGGTGTGTTGCTTTTGAGGGGGCCCTAATGTTCTTACCTATTTCTTCTTAGCACCTCTTTGTATATTTGTGTGATGTTGTTGTAGCTTTGTTTTCTCTGGGGTAGTCTTGTCATCTTTGTATTTTCTTTGTGGTGGTGTTTGTGAAAGTAGCCATAGAGGGGAGGGAGGGCTAGGGGTGAATAGGAATATACCCAGTTAATACCAAATTATTTCAGTAAATAGAATTTGGGCAATCTATTTCTAATGAACCAAAGAATTTAATTAATAACCAACAAGTAAAAGCAATTAAAGTAAACAGAGAGAGTTAGAATGTGACTTAAATCACAATGACACAAAGATTTTTTAGGAGGTTCGGAAACCCTTCCCTAATCCACCCCTAAGAACCTCTCGCCTGTTGCTTTAGACTTTACTATAGAATAGTCTTTCTCAAAATATTGCCAAGGCCCAATTTCACAACAACACTTTTAGATTTCTCCTTATCGAAGAATTTCACATCTTAAGAGGACATAACACCTATTACTCCATAGGACTTTTATGCATTTTCTTGTAACCCCTGTTCCCAATTGATGGTTTTCTTCTTGTATTATTATTCATTTCTTTTCTTCTTTACATTTTCTGAATCTCTGAAATTTTGCTATTGTTAATAAAAATTTGTTGTTTGCTTCCAAATCAATTTATTCTTTCAATCTATTTTATTTTATTTTCAATTGAAGCCTGAAATTTTGTTGTTCAACCTATTTAGATTTTTGCATGTTGACACTCCAATTAGATCTATTAAAATCATATGCTTTTTCCTATTGAATTTAAACCCTATAACCCGCTAATTCGTTCCTACTACCCATTAACCCACCATCCTAATACTCTATATATACTAATCACCCCTAACCATAATTAACTTAACCTAATTACCTCTACTGATTATCTCTCCCTGCCGCCTAACCTCGAGCCCCTGTTCATCTTCCTCCTCGAGCCTATCTCCAAAACCCAGCACCGTCGCCCCCTCTTCTTCCCCTGCCTTCATCTTCTTCGCCATCCCCTGTTCACCATCGACCTCCATCACCCTCTCCCCCTTTAACCCATCCCTATCGCCATTCTCCTCGCCATCCCCGTCGCCTCATTCCTTCCACCAATGCCTTCACCACAGCCACTCCTCGCGACCCCCCGTCGCACCCTGCCTCCGCAACCGCCTGCCCCTCGACTGTCCACCACAGCCGCTCACCCCCGTATATCCTTCTCCTTTGTTTTGTCTCACCAAAACCGACCATCTGTTCTCCTCGACATGCACCCTTCACCGCATGCGTCCCCAAGTTGACCCCGTCCCTGTCTCCATCACCACGGCCCCGTGTACCGCCGCCAGTCACCGCCGAGCCGAAGTCCCTACTGCTGTCTCTCATCGCTTTGCTGTTTTGTCGCTACTATTCACCCGCTGTTTTGTTGTTGTGCGATCTGGTGTTGTCGTTTATTGTTTGGGATCTCACTGTTTGCTGCTTGCTGTTTGCTGCATTTGCTGTTGGAGATCTTACTATTCTGTGTTTGCACATGCTCCGCTCGTTGTTTACACGTGCTGCGTCGTCGGGATCCTAATCCCGTTATTCGTTTGTTTTCGGATTAACTGTCAATAAGGCAAGTCCTCTTGATCCAATTTATTATTTATGTTCAAGAATTCTTTGATCTCCTGCAAGTAGTTCACATTCCACTTATCTTATATATTTGCTTAATATTTGTTCAAGAGATTATCACGGATTCTTCAGCTAAACCAAGTGATAATTCTCTTTTCGTACCGATATCTTTGACTCAAACCCAGGCTCTAATATACATTGCATATGTACGAAATACATGAAAACAATTAGATCTATGCTATAGAATTGATTGATGATTAGAATGTCCCCGATTGAATATGATCTTCATGAATTAATTGCCATGATCATGAAATGCCTTGTTAATGTTGAAATTGCATGCTGATAATTAAATAGAGATTTTTTTATTTAATTGCCATGAAATTTCATGTTTACATATTTAAATTATTGTCAATTCATATCAATCACCTTACTGGCCTGCTATCTGTTCTATGTTGCATTAAATATTTGAACTAGTTACTGTAAGAATTAAGTAGAATATTGTAAACAACAATTGTGGCTATGTGAGTCTACTTTTCAAAAAATTCGATGGATCTAAATTCCGATTCTTAACCTGCTAGATATCTGACTTTTAGTACTGCTAGGTCTGGATTTTCAGATTCGCAATTAAAAGTATATCAACATGAATGGTTAATGAAAAGAAAATATTAACAATAGAATTAAAATATGAATTTAATCTGGTTGAGACTAGATATGATTAGGAGTCACCCTGAATTTTTGTGGAATTAATTGATGAATATGCAGACCTGATATGTACTTGTAAAGATGACTCTAAGTTTCTACCTGAACATAAAAGCAACAAAGAATAAGATATTACACTCAGTTTCTATGATTTCAATATGTAATGTGCATATGTGTTGGAATCGACAGAGAGTCTAATTTCTAAAAATTTTGACGGATCCAGTTTCTCTTTCCCGTAGCAACTGGAATATCTGTTTTTGTACAACAACGTCATGCTGTCTCGAATGTATGCTTGTATTGATTTAGTTCAAACACTTTTTACTTTGCATGCAATGAGTTGATTTAGTCACACCTTGCATTACACAGCTTTGATATCTTCTTGCATGCTCACATTAGGATGTAATAAAATAATAACAAGCTGGGGTATTAAGGGTTGACTTGATATTGAACAATCGGAGACTGTACTTGGTAAGGCCCTTACTACTTAACTAATTACTGTTACGGACTGTTGGCCATGGATTATTGTTTACCGACTGTTAGTTGCTGTTTACCGACAGTTAATTACTGTTTACTGCTTGTTAATTACTGTTTACTGTGCCGAGTACATGATTTGTAGAGTTCACCATCACAGTCTAAAATGATCACAGTTTGAATGCACCAAATCTGTGGTATGGGATACAGTACTACGTGCATTAGATAGTTTAATAAAATGAATAATAACCCTAGATTGACATTGCATGCTTGATCCCTTATATTGTCATCGATATTGATCATGAATTGTAATTATTGATTATTGCATAAATAAATATAGACCCTTGACTTTATCGCCAACCGTTGTTTTTGTTTCTTGACTTTGATCCAGTCCTTTATTCTTGTTATGCCATGCTTATATTGTTCTCTTTTTTCCACTACTTGTTGTTTGTGACTTGCTTTAACGGACATTACTTTTCTATTTTTAGATCATGAGTTTGCAGGTACTCATGGAGTAATACCCGAAGGACTAATACCCGAAGGACTTGGTGAACAACAATTCTAGAGAATAGAGCTCAAAGAATAGACTGAGTTGATTATTTCTTTATGCTATTTCCCTTGGACATTGTTATTGTTATTGTACTCTGTTTTTTGGGCTTTATGGCCCGGTATTTGTTTTCCCCAGATGTTGGATATTATGTTTTGGATTATTTCATTGATTATTGAAGTTATTCTTCGTTTATGTGATTATTTGCTCTTATGTGGTTGTAATTATTTTTCATGTTGTTGAGTTAAACTTGTACATCTTATAGATGATGCTAACATCATTCGATGGGCCTTTATTACGCGCTCGTATTCCAGTGTTTTGGGAAGTGGGGCGTGACATAGTTTTTAGTGGTATCAGAGCCAGGTTTGGCTAATGTGTTAGCCATATTTGGCCAATATGTTAGTCAAGTTTGGCCTAGCCAGGTTAACTCAATAATATGCGCACCACACTAATTACATGAACATGTAATAACCAACATAATCTTTGTACTAATCTTTTTGATCCACTTTTTTGTCCCTTCATATTTAGTTCTTTTATTTCTTATTTTCTTGTCCCTTTCATTCATTCACATTCATTGATTCCTTATTGGGTATAAATTTCATCCTTTTCGTAGCCACATTCTTTTGATTCCAGTACCACCTATTCTTTCTATTTCTGCTCTATTTATTTCTTTCTATTCAATTATTCTTGCTTTTGTCCTGCATTCACTTTCATTCTTATTCTTGATCATCTTTTAGGTTTCATCTTGATTTTCTCTCTTCCTGCTCATGTTCTGTTCGACTCCAGTGCTACCCACTCCTTTGTTTCCTCCCGCTTTGTTGATCAACATCGTTTGACAAGCAACGCCATGCCCGTAGCTTGGGACATCACCACAGGTGGAGGTGTTATTGTCTGTTCTAGGATGTGCAAGCAAAGGCCGTTGCTGATAGGTGGTGTGGATTTCAAGGCTGATCTGATTGTGATCCCCAATTCTGGCTTTGATGTTATTCTGGGGATGGACTGGCTGGGTGTCACTCATGCCGTTATTGATTGCCAAGAGAAGAAGGTGACTTTCAAGCTTCCAAGACACCAAGAGTTTAAGTTTCTTGTGGGTGAGACACCGCTTGGACGTGTCAAGAGCTCGATGAACCCAACAGCTGCTACACTTGAGTTGTTGTGCACAGATGGAGATGTTGCACCCTTGGTTGTGCAGGACTTTCGCGATGTCTTTCCTAAGGAATTACCCAGATTACCGCCAGACCGAGATGTGGAGTTCAATATTGATGCTCAGCCGGGTCGACACCTATCTTGAAGAGTCCGTACCGCATGGCACCAGTTGAATTGGTGGAGCTGAAGGGGCAAGTCCAGGAGTTGTTGGATAAGGGTTTTATCAAACCGAGTGTTTCGCCTTAGGGAACTGCAGTTTTTTTTGTCAATAAGAACGATGGCAGTCGCCGACTCAGCATTGACTATCGAGAGTTGAATAATGTCACTGTGAAGAATCGGTACCCATTGCCAAGGAATGACGACCTTTTTGACCAATTGGGGGGGTGCTTCAGTTATCTCGAAGTTGGATCTCCGTTTCGGTTATCACCAGGTGAAGGTGAAGTCAGATGATGTTCAAAAGATGGCGTTCTGGACAAGGTACGGGCATTACGAGTTCTTGGTAATGCCGTTCGGAGTTACCAATGCACCAGCAGTGTTCATGAGTTTGATGAACAGGGTATTCTCGCCATTTTTGGACAAGTTTTTCATGGTCTTCATTGACGACATCTTGGTGTATTCTCGAAATCGGGAAAATCATGCTAAGCATATGAGGGTTATCTTGCAGACTTTGAAGGAGAACCAGCTCTATAGGAAGCTGAGTAAGTGTGAGTTTTGGCTGGACCTTGTTGCCTTTCTGGGTCATATTATCTCCGGTGATGGTGTTTCTGTTGGTCCGTCGAAGATCTCTGTGGTCAAGGATTGGCCGGTTCCGAAGTTAGCATCGGAAGTGCGAAGCTTTCTTGGATTGGCAGGGTATTATTGAAAGTTCGTTCAGGATTTCTCGAAGATAGCTGGACCCTTGACCAATTTGACGAAAAAGGAGCAGCAGTTTGTTTGGGATTGGGCTTGTAAGGAATCTTTTCTGGAATTGAAGGGTCGGTTGATGCCAGCTCCTGTACTGACTATACCCGACAGTTCGGGCGGTTTTGTGATCCACTGTAATGCTTCGGGTAGAGGTCTGGGAGCAGTGCTGATGTAGTGAGGCCGAGTTGCCGCCTATGCATCCAGGCAGTTGAGGCAACATGAGAAGAACAACCCTACACATGATCTGGAGCTTGCAGCCGTGATTTTGGCTCTGAAGTTGCGAATACATTATCTGCTTGGGGATAGAATAGAGATTTTCACAAATCACAAGAACCTTAAGTATGTGTTCACACAGAAGGAGTTCAACATGAGGCAAAGAAGATGGTTGGAGCTGATGGCATATTATGACAAGTATCACCCACGCAAGGTGAACATGGTACCTGATGCTTTGAGCAGAAGACCTGCTGCTATGTTCCTTACCCAACAGAAGGAAATAGTGGAGGATATGAGAAAGCTGGAGTTTGATCTGATACTTCCTGGTTTTACACAGTAGTGCATGATGTTGTAGTTGCAGTCTTCACTGGTAGAGCAGATCAAGGAAGCCCAAGCGGGTGATCAGCAGTTGTAGAAGTTCCGAAGCAAATTGGAAGCAGGTTTGAGAACCGACTTGGTCATTCATTCAGACGGGTTGCTTTGGTTTGGAGCTAGGTTGTGTGTACCTAGAAGAGAAGTCAGGCAGAGGCTACTTGAAGAAGCTTATCGGTCTCCTTATTCAATTCATCCTGAAGGTACAAAGATGTATAGGGATCTGAAGCAACATTTTTGGTGGCACGGTATGAAGAGGGCTGTGGCAAGGTTTGTGTCATAGTGTTTGATCTGTCAGCAAGTGAAGGCAGAGCATCAGGGGACCATGGGACTTTTGCAACCTTTTCCAATCCCAGAGTGGAAATGGGAGAACATCACGATGGATTTTGTGACAACATTGCCGAGGAGTCCCAAGGGTCATAATGCTATCTGGGTGATAGTAGACCGGTTGATGAAGAGTGCCCACTTCATTCCTTTCAGAGTGGGTCAGTCCACTGAGAGTTTGGCTGAGAAGTACATTCAGGAGGTTGTGAGACTGCATAGAGTTCCTGTCAGCATCGTATCGACAGAGATACGAGATTCAAGTCCCAGTTATGGGAGAGTCTTCACAGGAAATTGGGCACTAAGTTGAGCTACAGTACATCATTCCATCCACAGATAGATGGTCAGTCAGAAAGGACGATTCAAACCATGCAAGACATGCTGAGATCCTGCGTTCTTCAGTTTGTGTAGCGCTCCAAATCCCTATACAGGAGATCTGAGACACAATCCAGGAATCGAACTTCAAATAGTCACAATCACAGAGAAATACAGGAATATTAAAACTTTTATTCCATTTGATTATTACAATTACAAGTGTATAGTGTCCACTAGAATTTACAAGATTTACAAATTCTACAATAACACTTGAATATGTCACTTGGATGCTTGGACCAACTCGAGCTCTGTTGTTCCTGTGAATCGGCTCCCGAAACCTACAAGGTGGGGAATGTTAGTACATCTACTGACTCAATACTGATAATAATAGCGATCTCCAAACTAGAAACCACAATCATAATTTATGCAAAAGAGAAAAGTGATGTGAAATAGAGATTAATGGATTCGGGTTATAGTGCTGTTGTATGCTATGATCTAACAACTAAATGCATCGGTCACATGCCTTATTCTAATGCAAACAAGACTTTGGAAATGCATGCATCCCATACTACATACGCCCCAAATCTAGCTGTCTTTCTCCAATTTTAGGGATTCGAACCATCGCCATGCATCCTACTCTTGTACTCATCATGTTCCTAATAGATTTTCCGTGTCTGAGGAGGTTGCAGTTAATCAGTCTAGTCCGTTACTGCAGTCGCTATAGTGGTTGATGCGTTTGCCACTAAGTACCCGCTCACGGACCTCACTGAAAAAGTCGTGACAAACCTTTTGGTGCAAACCCATGCACCCATGATGTCAGAATAATTCATATATAAAAACCAAACCCACGTGCATAGGAACATGACAGCCTCGAGGGTCAAATCCCCCTACCCGATAGGAGTTTCTCCCCCGTTCCTTACCCCGACTTTTTGGGAATTAACAGATCGAGATACGAGACCCGTGATCTCAAAACCTGAGAACAAAATCCGTGTCCCTACGACAGGAAAAGCACAACACCCGACTATGGTCCGCTAGCACTAATGCGATTTTTTTTCATATATCTAACCCATCACTCTAATCCAAAACTGACTCTAATCATTCAGGTAATAAGGGTTTCTTCCAAAACTCTGCCTATCGACCAGTGGCCCCGGCGACACAATCTCCTGCTCGCCACTTCCCGTAGCTTGAATTTCATCCATCACCATGGCCCGCGTTCACCCTTCATTGGCATGAATTCAATTCGACGGTACCAATCAGACGTCCAACGCCTCGGCGGAAGTTCTAATCTTAGGGTTGATAATCGTAATACCCTAGTGACTAACTCGAGTCACAAACATCCTCAACATGGGTCAAACACCATCAAGACCAGTAATAATCATCAATCATCCCCAGTATCAAGTCCACTGACTCTTATTCACAATAGGAGAAAGTACTCCCAGCACAGTAAAAAATCATGATTTATCCAACTATGCTATTTTTGCCTGAAACTTAGAAAGGTCACAACTCCCACATTACAACACGGATTTGGGTTTTCTAGCCCATTTTGGAAATATAAGAACCTAGGATACAACTCTCTAGTTGATCATCACCTTAGATTCATCCATTTAGTTTCTCAAAATGGCCATACAATGCTCAGCCTGTGTACTCCCTGTATACTAGCTGCACCTTACCGATAGCGTAAAAACCTATTCGCTCATCGGAATAACACAAAATCAGGTTCTATGAAAAGATGAGAATGTCCTCTGCAACTTTCTATTTGATCACCAATCCAAATTGTCCCATTTGATTACCATAAAACAATCATCTTCCTCCGGTGTACAGAGTATACATAATGTACTACTCAAACAGAGCCTATAGCTCAAAATCTGGTTTCTGTTCCAACCTGTAAAAATCATATCTACTCTACTTAAAGGAATTTCTTGAAATAAGGCTTATTGGAAAGATTAGGATGTCTACTATAACTTCTTAGTTGTACACTTCCTCAAATTCTGCACATACAGAGCCATAAAGTTACAATCTCATCAGGGTGTCAATTCTGACTAAGTTCTGCACCGTACTCACTTAAAATCCCACAATAAATCACATGCATATCCAATGATTATCAAACTTGTATTTTCAGAAACTAGACATCATCTTGTATACCATGCATAAAAGATCTCATCCTGATTCCAAGTAATCATTGAGTTCTACCTATTTCAATCATGCACAAAAGTCCTACTGTTCGTCAGTCATTGTCATGAATACTCTTACTTAAACAATTTTGAACATGCATCAAATGTCATCAAAATAATTTCAATATTTTTCTGTAGGATCTAGATTCATTCATGTTACTACATTAAAAATTTCAAAAATAGATCATGCATCAATTAATTCTAAGAACTCTTTCAAGTTCAGGTTCTACAAAAGACAGAACCAGTCTCTACTTTACGACCCAGTCATCAAAATAATTTTATTAAAATACTAAATAATGTCAAAAAAATCCGAAATAATTTGTAACCCCTGTTTCTATTAATATGTATTTTAAAAATATTTTTCCGTATTTAAATCCTCAGTATCTTATAACTATTTTTTCCCTAATTGATTTTACTATTTAAACTATTTTATGGAACTCAATATACAAATTATTTAATTATCTTATATTTATTTCAAGCCCAATTGTATAAATTCTGATTTTATTTTATTTTATATTTAATCTGAAACCAAAAAAATTCAGCCCAACAACCTAATTGTTTTATTTAAATATTTTTAAGCCCAAGCCCATATCCACCCCCTATTGGATCTCTTACCCAAACACTAACCAAATCACCCCCCGATCTCTCCCTAACAGCTAATCCCTATGAATTCTCTTAATCACTCCCCCCACAATCCCCATGATCTGTAACTCCCAAAATAATAACTAAATTCCTATTATTAAGCCCTACAATCTTTCCCCTCCTATTTACTATTTCATTATTATTTTAATAAACCTACCCCAATCATTTAATACTTCCCTTTTCTCACTCTCACCGGTTCTCTCTCACCCTCCTTCTCTGACTAAAACCCAAAAACAAAAACAAAACCAAACCAAACACAACAAGACCCATCGACAACACCCCGACACCATGGCCCCTCCCTGTTCGCAACCCAGTCGCGTCACCAGGGCCAATCGACAGCACATCCAGATCGCCAACTCTCCAACTCCTCCCCGCTCTCCCACCTCTGCAGTGAAGCCCCGCCGCCACCAGACTCCATCGCGATGCCACCACGCTGCAGTCGACGCCAACCGTCCTCGTGGCCCCTGTCGCGACGCCGCTCGCTTGCAGTGCGCCCGGCCTGCCTCCTCCACCGCTAGCCATCAGCACCAACAGCACAGTCGACGGCCTTCCTCCCTACGCCGCCACAGCGACCCCGCCCTACTCCCGCTCATCCTCCAGTCGTCGTCCTGCTCCCTCTCTCGTCGAATCGCCAGGCGCATACATCGTCAGCCTCGGCCCTAACGACAGCGGGACCACCCTCCGACGTTCTCCTCACCCTCCTCGCAGTCGGCAGCAACCATGGCACAGCTTCCCTGCGCCGCACATCGCCCTGCGCTGTGCGCCTGGCCTTAGCGTCTTCAACCAGGGCAGCAACAGTCGCAGCGAGCCTCCCGGTGTGCCGCACCTCCTTGTGCGCCCTGCCGGCGTAGCCAGCCCTCGCCGGCACTGCCGCCGGGTGTCGCCACTCGCCTCGCCGCTGTCGGCGTTGGCGCTACTCCCTGTCTCGCTTGCTCTCTGTTTCTGTAAGGGAGGGAAGAAGAGAAGAAGGAGAGTGTGGGATTTAATCTCAGCCGTTGGATTCGATCAAGATCTGATCTTGATCAGATCTGATCTTTTCGGCCAGATCAGATCTCATCCGTCCACCCGATCGTGATCCTCAGCCCAGATCTAAGCAGATCCAGCCGCCCGATCGTCCTAATCTTGATCTTCCATCAAGATCCGCTCCGGATCCAACATTGTGTGGGTGTTTGTACATGTCCCGTACGTGCACGTGTCCGTGCTAGTGTCTCATCTCTCGGGATTTGCATCCCGTATTGGTTCGTGTTCGGATTCTACGTCAAAAAGGCAAGTCATTTCTTATCGAATATTTATTGTATCATATTCGATGTTTTTATTGAATTCCGCAAGTGGATCCTATTGAATATCGTAAATTGTTATTGTATCTATCGCTGAGATGCCACGGATTTACACGAGCGAATCCAAGTGGTAATCTCGACTTCGTGCCTTCTTTTTGCCTCTAATGTATAAGGATCTTACATATACCCATGTAGTTATAGTTATTGAATATAAGAATAGAAAATTATTGTCACATTTCATATCATGGCATTAATGACAACTAGCTATAGTAGTTTGTATAAATTAGTTGATTGTTAATGTGATTGCTATTGATAAGTTAGTTGAATTGTAATTATTAGAATTATGGACATCATCTACCTTAATACCATGTTCACATAAGATTGGTTCGCTGTGATTATGATTATTAAACTCCAATTTATCATTCTTAACTTTTAACCGTTTTATTCGAAATGAACTTGTTGACTATTCTGAAAATTACGTCAACCTGAATCTTAATGTGCTGTTTTGACCTAGATAACTTCATTAAAATCAGAAACTCCCTGAAGATGAATCGTAGCCCTATTTGTCTAGATGTCAATAGACACCAGAATTTCTGAATTCTGATTTATATCGCCCGAGTTATGACCCTTTTGCTACAGCTGCGCTGTAAATTCTGATTCATGTACATAACAAGTTAGGCTGACAAATTAAGTGAACTATTAATCATATATGGCCAAGATAAATTTCAGATTTGTAGATAACATGTTTAGGGTGTTAAAAATTATTTTTACTGATTTTTGTATATATTATTTACTGCCTTTATAATTAAAATTAGTCAACATCTACACCCAGCCAGAAACTAAAATCTATAAAGATTACTGAATTTCACCTAGTTATCGTTGTCGGAATGTAGACTTTAAGTATGCGTTGGAACCGGGCAGGAGTCTAGTTTCTAGACCACCTGACGGATCCACATTTGTTGTCCTGTAGCAGCGGGAATTCTGGTTTTGGTACAGCAACCGACTGCTGTCCAGAATTGGGTTCCTATGTTTTATAATATATAATTATATCTATAATGTTATTTTTAGTGTATTTAATTGTATATAGAATATTGCATGATCCTAGGATTGTTTTGTCACCTTTACTAGCGTCCCTTATTAATTGTATTATTGTATGATAATTGAATAAAGAAAGTAAAGCTAGCCGGGATTAAGGGTTGATTAGGGTAGTTGATGACATAGTGACTGTACTCGGAAGAGGGGCCCGTATTTTCCTAATTATCGGTATATCGGTTATTGGTTATTGGTTATATCGGTCATCGGTTAATTGCAGATTACTGACTTCAGTATCTCGATTGATTCGGTCATCGATCATTATTGAATATTGTTTCCGAGTACATGAACTATAGAATCTACCACCTTAGTCTAAACGAAATTGATTGTATGCATTGAACCTGTGGTACGGCACACATGGGACACAGTAGTACGTGCATTAGCTAGGATTAAAAATGAATAATAGACCTAAGGCTCTCATCACATTATCATTGCATATTGTTATCTTATTGAACAGTGTTATCGTTATTATTACCATTATTGATATTGTTTATCGTTATCGTGATAAATCATAGTTATTGCATATTGTACTATTACCCCTTTGTTACTGTTCAACACTATTGATTTCATCATTTATTGAATTTATTGCTATACCACCATTGCCATTGTTTCTCTGTTTCTTCACTTGCATGTCCACGACTTGCTCTAAGAACAAATTATTCTTTCTTTTTAGACGATCAAGTACAGGTGAATAAGGAGAATTTCATAAGACATTGGTGAACAGTTCTTCTACGATTGGAGCAGGAGTTCCTCGAGCTATTTGGTAAGTTCTTATATGCCAGATTTGGTTATTGAATTTCATTCTCGTTTATGTGATCATGTTTCCTGCATGGTTGTGATTAATTTTTCTTATATTGTTGAGTTAAGACCAGTACAGCTTATGGATGATATGAGTTGGCATACTTATATTATTCGCTGGGCCTCAGTTACGTGCCTGTGTTCCCGTATTCCGGAAGCGGGGCGTGACATAATTCATGTAGTCTCTAGACATATATAAGATCATTGTGTAAAATTTTCAAGATCCAATTCCATCAATATTGAAATTCGGGAGCTTAAAGTAAAAAATAAGAATTTTTTGTAGACATATAAATCCCTTCTATTCAATAATTGTAACTCCTGTTTTTCATTTTTCTTATTTTTGGTGTATTTTTCTTTTCTTGTGTGCTTGTACTCTCTCCTGTATTTTTTTTCTGAACCATATATTGAGTTGTTTCAATATATTTTCATTTTCTTTTCTCATTCTTGATTTTTGCGAATTATTTCCGATTTCTTGGTTGTTCTTGTTCATGGTTGTTGTTTCGCTCTTTATTGTTGTCTCATTCTCTTTATTTGTTTTTTTTGTGCGCTTAGAGATTTTGTGTTCTACCCCATTCCTAATTCTATTGTTTTGATCCCTAATTGATTACCAAAGCCAAATTACCCAATCCTAGTTTGAATCCTATTCAATTTGATCCCCATTTGTCTTATTGGGTCAATCCTATTCATACTCTTATTATACCCATTAACCCAAATACCCAATAACCCTAATCACCTCCTTATATATATAATTGTATCTCTCCCCCTCAAACCCTAACCCTAACACCTCAAACCTTAGCCCCCGGTCTGCCTCTCTCTCTCCTTCCCGGCTGCACACCCGGCCACCCCAACCCAAGCTCCTACCCGGCCTACACCTTGGCCGAGACCCCCCTCCTCTTCCCGGCTGCACCTCTAACCCGCACACCCCGACCCTCTCTCGACCATCTCCGGCCACCCTACACCCCCTCATCCCGATCATCTACCCCCTTGCCGATCAACACCCTCCAAACCACAAGCACAGCAAGCACATCATCTTTCTTGTTGTGGGTTTTCTCTTCTATTGCTTTGAGAAGCGTGTCGTGTGTTCGTGCGAGTTGTTCGTGGGTTCGTTGCTTGGATTCGTTAATTTGTGGATATTCGTTCGTGAGTTTTGCTCGTTATTCTTGGTTCTCGTTGTTCTTCATCTCCGATTTAAGGCAAGTAAATTGTACTCCAATTCATTTGTTTGATACAAGTCAAAAATACCACCTATAGTGTAGTTGGGTCTAGAGACGACTCTTATTTGTATTTTGCTTGATGGATTTTATCTCTATTATGAAAACTTGATCATAGTTGCCTCACGACATAATATGGACATGAATTAACTTAGGGTTTTACCCATTCTTGATTTGAACATGTATTTGAGACTTTTTGTGAGAGTTTGGATATTTGTTGAGAACCATGTGATAGGCTTGATTTAGATATGTTAATAACCCAAATTCATGATGTTTGGACACATGGTAGACTCGATTTCATATTTGGTTGTGTTTTGAACAAGTTTTGTATGATATATGTGGAGTTGTTGTTAAAGGGAAAAATCTGTATTTTGTCGCTGATCTGTTTTGTTTGCTGTTTTGGACTGTCTTAAAGTCAGTAACTTAATTTCGGTATAAAACATGAGTTTTAGAAAATTTTGTCTATTTTCAAACCCCTTTGAACTTGCTATATTTTGTTTTCGTATGGTTGAGTTATGACTGTTTTACTACAGAGGTGTCAATCTTTTCCAGATTCTATTTTTCGGTAATTTTCATGACAAATCATTTTAAAGAACTATGCTACGTATATTATTTTGATCCAAAACTTTGGTTAGTATTTCTTTATCAAGTTAGAGATTACCCAAAATTTTGGTGAATTTTATTGATGAGTTTTATGTGTTGTTTCATGCTCGTTTATGAAAACTATACATGCTGTATTTTGGCTACTGTTCTGTAAAGAATTATGTTTTCACCGCATTTCCTTTTACTGTATGAAAAATATCCGTGAAATATGAAAGTTATTTTATTTTGTCTACTTTCACCTTCCATTGGAGGATTTGGTTTTCGGTTCACGGTTTGAGAGATACTTCAGTTTCGTACAGCAGTGTTGGGAATTCCATATTGCTAAAGTACCGTTTCTTGATGTGTTCTTGTTTTTGATGACTAAACTAATTTTACTTGAATATTATGAAACTTTATATTTTGGTCCTAGACATATAGGGTAATACCCCAAATTTTTCCTGAATTTATTTGAGAGGTTTTGATGCATTTTTCCTGACTGAGAATTCGTTTTTCTGATTTCTGACTGAACATGTTTTCTGTTTTCAAATATGTTTTAAGTTAGGATGTGTGAATTACTATATGACTTAATTATAATCGCTGGATTCGTGTGGAAGTCTATTTTCCAGATCCTTCGATGGATCTAGATTTGGATGTTTTTAGTGGCGGGAATCACTGTTTTAGTACAATATTGTCTTGTTGTCCTGAATTAGAAAACTAGTTGTTTTACCCTGTTATGTGTTATCTTGTACCTGTACTTTTTTATCTTGCACCCTGAACCTGATACATGTTTATATCCTGTTATCCTTACTTTGTTTTGTGACACATACATGTATGCCTGATTATAAAAATAAATGACCAAGCCGGGGTTATGGGATAGTGGAAAATATAAAAACGTGTACTTAGAAAAGGACCTGTGTCCTGCCTGCCTGTTACGTGTTCATGACTACATGATTCACGATCCTGTTACCTGTACCTGACTGCATGCTTTTCTACAAGAAGATGTACTCGGAAGATAACCACTAGGTTATACCTGTTTCTTGTACCTGACTGCATGCTTCCCTATAGGAAGATGTACTCGGAAGAGAACCATTAGGTTCTACCTGTTCCTGTTATACCTATTTCTTGTACCTGAATACACTGTCCTATGGACTCCACTACGAAATCTAAAGCGAAACTATTTGTTGTAGCAACCATGTGTTATTTATTTGGGGCGCATGAAGTGCTACCTAGATAGTAATAAAGCAAGACTTGTCGTAATCTGATTTCCTATTCTTGTACCTGTTACCTGTATACCTATATACCTGATTACCTGTTACCTGTTACTTGTTACATGATTACCTGTTTACCTGTACACCTGTTACCTGATACCTGTTACATGTTTACCTGATTATCTATTTACTTGGCACTTGATACATGTTACCTGTACCTATTAGTATACCATGTTACTTGTTTCTATTTTCCTAATTCATGTTAGATATTATATTTCTGTTGACACACTTATACCATGCTAGGTCTGTTACTTAGAATTTCATATCCCCTGTACTTGTATCCTACATTATAAGTGGCCCGTAACTTGCAATTGACGGGTAGTTGTTTTCTTTTTTCTTCTCCTGCAAATTTACTAATTGCAGATCAGGATGGTCTACTGCTAGATGGTATTGGCGAGATGATGTACTAGTACTGGATTTTCTGCTTTATTATTATTATTTTTTGCTTGAACTTGAATTAATTATACTTGATGACTTGGATATTTATTTATATTTGGGCGATGTGACCCAAGATATTTGACTTGTTCAGAACCTGATTATTTGAGATTATTGTATTTGGTTTGAAGTAATTTCTGTTGGTATCTTGTTTCAATTATGTATGTCTGGTTGTTTCTTTGCTTCCGACTCTGATTATTCCTGTGGTATGTTGTAAAGATTTCTGAACAGCTTATGGATGATGAAAATCATTCTCTGGGCTTTTGTTACGTATCCGTATTCCGTATTCTTTTTGGGAAGCGGGGCGTGACAATAATCTATATTTTATTTTCTTTCCATATTTTTTGTTTCATTTTTATTCAAAGGAAAGAAACCGTGGACCTGAAATAACTCACTCAATGTAACACCCCGAATTCCAAATACAACAGAATTCAAGATTCCACAGGATCTTTACTTCACTTCGTACAATTTTACAAGGAATTTAAAACTTTTACTTTACATCAGAGTTACAAAGGAATCTTTACACTTTACAGCGGAAGCAAAATTATAACATTTACATGAATGAAATTACAACAACACTTGAATAATCTCTAAGCATCAGTTCTTCTTTAATCTTTATCCTGTCATTTATCCTGCATACAAACTGTGGGCACGTCAGTTTATTCAGCCGACGAAAATTACACACGGTCATCCTCTCTATGTTGGAAATAGTATAATGATTTTCCATACTTAAAAAACACAAACTTGTTCACAAATCAAACTAAGGGGAATATCCTACTGATGTCGTGTTGTGATTGTGCACTTAGTCCTTAATTCAGTTATTTATATTATATGACACTAATGCGCACTTGTTCGGATTCTATGCATCCCATACTACATAGGTCCGAGGGCAAGCCCTTAATCGTTCTTCATCTTGTAGGGTTCAATCCCTCGTCATGACTTAATCTACTACTGTAACTACGGTAAGTATCCTAGATGTTCTATGAGTAACGAGCTCATGTACAGACAACCTGGAAGGAAATCCCACGTCATGTCACGACGCATCGTGAAGACAACCTATGGACAATTCAGCCTCCGTCATTGCACACGATCCTCTTACAGTCACCAAACACCCCACAAGCATCGCCAAGATCCCGATAATTCCGGAGTAGTGCCCACATCATGTCACGACGCATCGTTAAGACAAACTGTGAATCACACCCACAACATAGACTCGAGGCCCTCATACTTGTGTTTTTCTCTCACTTTCATCACATCTTCACTATGTACTAGTTCTTAACTTAACGAAATCATGAACAATATCGATCTCTTAGGGTCAGCACTCTCACTAACACCGGTCTTATTTCTTTCATTTCACAATGACCCAAACTTGGTATTTTCAATTCAATTATCATATCTCATTTCTTTCAATTGCCGGTGTGAGTCTTGTCTACACTCTACTTTTCAATTTCAATTCACAATTCACATATTGAGTTTGTCATGCTCAAGAAGAATTCTCTTTTCAATCTTTTCATGAATCGATTATCATACATATAGTTCAATTGTAAATCATGCATTTCAATAACCAACATTTATTCCCACATTAAGATCATATTACAAAACTATCTAGTCAAAGGGAATATTCCCAAAATCACTATTGTCACACTACTCTTTTGACAAAATAACCCATACAAAAATCACAATTATATTTTCCTTCATCAATTTTTCTTTTTAACATTTATATTAATCACCTCATGAAATCACACATTTTTTATGAAATTATAAAGGTAAGAAACAATAGTTTCGAATACAATTTCAACTCAAAAATACACTTCGTTTTAGTCCAATAACTCCCAATTAATTTTCATAAGTTGTATATGATTTTAGAATAATAAAGGTATTTTTTTCGGAATTTTTATACATCAAGAAAGCCCCCAAAAAATCAATTTGTCAAAAAATGTATTCGGCTATAACCAGAATCGAACCCGCAACCTTAGAGAAGATAGCCCAACGCGCTAGCCACTAGGCCGAATGCGGGCTAGCAATATGAAGAGGAGTTAGAGAGTATTATACTCTCCGTTCGGTGTTGGGTTATTTTTCAACCCGCACGAAAAGAAGGTGGACACAGGATATCGAACCAGCGACCCCAGAAACACACGCCCACGCTACAGTAGCACCAGAGCGACCCATCGACCACTTAAGCTATAGGCTCAGGTTGTCACAAATACAGTTTGAAATCTATTCATCTCGACTCTCTGTTTCATTAAATAATTTCGATGTTCAAAAGTTCTTATCTTTATTTTAGTTGCACAAAATGTCATGTAAATCTCCAGAATAGTAATTTCATCTTAAATTAACACTCCAGTATTTTTAAAATAATTTTCTCACTAATAAAACATACATTTCTCATAAAATAATTTAAATTCTATACTACTCTTTCCATATTTCAATTTGACAATTCTCAAACACAAATTTGGTACTTACCAATCACATTATAATTATAAATCCCTGTTTTTCCCTCTTTCATTAACACAATGCATAGGACAATTTTTATTCATTAGATCCAATATCACAATAGTTCATTTAGTGCATAAAACAATAATTTCACCCACTAGCAATTCGTACTCAATTTCTACATTATCATAATCCCAATTTAACATTTCCATAACTACAAAGCAATTTGTGCTACAACATCAAGATTCATGACAAGTTAACATACAATCTACCAAGTATTAATCATATCATCTAACAAGTCCTTTTTCAAATTTAATGTACTCTTATTAGTTTCTTTCATGCAAATTAGGTCATCATTCATAGCGTGGTGACTAGAGTTAGAAGTAAGGAAAATCACCCACCTAATTTGGAGAGAAAACCCACAAAACAACCCCTAGAATGAAAGAGCCCTTCTCCTCCTAGCTTGAGCTTGCCCAAAGAGTACTTCTCCTCCTTGCTTGAGTGCAAACCGAGCCTTCTTGATGTGTTGCTGGCCTCCTTGAAATGCAAGCACACTTAACTCTCAATCTTTTATTCTCACTCTCTACCAATGCAACAATCTACTACTAATGATTATTTTCTTTCACTATAGGTTTGATGAATGAGAAGTGTAAGGATAATTAGGCTGGGGGGGGGGTTTATTTATACAAGAATTTGGGGCAAATAGAAGGCTAGGATTGATCTAAGAGTTAAGAAACAAGGGCTAGGATTAATTGGGAAGTTGTAGTAACCAACCATGACCACAAAACCACCTCCCACAAACTCCACTCTCTCTCTTTCCCTCCCATTCCTATCCGGCCTCAAAAAGAACAAGTACAAACACGTGCTAGTGCAATGCACGTGTCTCTAAAGCCCCCTATTCTAAAAAGTTGTACATTTATTTTTTATAAAAAGTCTATAAAATTTTCTACACTACAAGTTGTAAGAATTAAAAGAGAAAATTAATTGATGCGCTCTTATTTAGTGGGCCTAAATAGTTTATATTTAAAATAAATCAGATTGGGCTCAAAATAAAGGAATACTTATGCTTTCTTTTACAAATAGGCTTTAGTAAAAAAAAATAGAAAATACATATATATATCTATATAATAAAACACAAAGAAAGCTATCAAGTAGCTCACATTCAATCAATCCCAAAATCAATGGACCAGATCTACTCTCACAAAACATATTTTTCCGCCCAAATTTCAAACTCCCAAATTCAAACACACACACACACTCTCTCTCTTTTTTCCCAAAATAAACCCCCTTCTCTTCTTTTTCACTGTCTCTATCTCTCTCCCCCCGTCTCCCTCTCTCTCATCTCTCCCCCTACTCTGGTTCCCGACCTTCTCCCTTGCCGTGTCCCCGTCTCCGGCGCCAGCCACGACAGCGCGACCCTTTCCTCCTCTTCTCCTTCCGTCGACAGCAGCAACCACAGCCACATCGCCACCCCCTCTCAGCATGTGTCCCCTCCTGATGTCGCGCAGCCCGTCGTTGTTGCTCCCGCCGTCCGCCGTCTCCGACGCCTGCTCGCAACCCCCCGTCATCCTGCCTCCACGACGCCAGCCACGACAGCATGCCCCTCTCCTCCCCTTCTTCTTCCGTCGACAGCAGCAACCACAGCCACAGCGCCACCACCGGTAACAGGGGTGATGGGTGGGCCCCACTTGGTGGTGGGGATGTCGGAGAGGTGGCAGGCGCCGCAAGATGGAGTGTGGTTCCTTCTCAAAGCAGCAGAGAATTAGTGAGTTCATCAATCTCTATATATACGGTTTCATATTGGTTTTACTTCTATCTATCTTTTTTTTCTTTCATTTTTTTGGGGTTTTCATATAGGTTTTCTGTGATCTATTTTTTTATTTTTTGGGGTTTTTTATTATTATTTCAATTTGTTTGGACTTGAATTATAACTGGTTGAACTTAATTTTTGGTTAATTAGAATTTTGTTGACTTTGTTTTGTTGAATGTAGAGTGAGGGAGCCATTTTTGCCACAAATACCCAAGAGCTACTTAAGGATCAAGTACTACTCTTGGCTTGAGAGATGAATCAGAGGTACTTATAATCTTCTCATATTTTCAAGATTAAGAGTAAGAGACAATTTTGAAAAGGCTTCTATTTCAATCACTATATTTGGCATGCATATATAGTGTTGTTGTAGGCAATGTTAAGAATTACTCATAGGGGGGAAAGGTTATTGCAATGAGCTCATGCTTAACTTGGTAGCTAAAGGGGATCTTTCTCATGTACGATTCTAACAATTTGGGTGAAGTGTGCGTTTCAAGGTTTAAATCATAGTCCTCTGTAATTTAACTTAGAGCTCTCTTAGCTTGCTTTGGGGGTTTGGCTAGAAGGCTAGCTATATCATGGTTGTGGCTATATAGATTAGGTGGAGGGAGATGTTTAGAACCACCTAAATGTTTGTTGTTACGTGATGCAAATTAGCTTTAGCAACCCTATATTTCATGACTACATATATTCATCATGGCAAAATTTATGTAGGATTGATATTCCATAAAGAGCCTATGATAATAGCACACACAGCATGATGGGTTAGCATTATGGGTTTAACTTGCTAAGGACAGTTGGTTGTTTTTTTGGCACAATCCCAAAAATGCCTCCTTTTTAATTTTTTGAAAGCTATGCACCATCCTAATTATGAAGTTACCCTATAGGCTTGGAGTTCTAGAGAAAAAATCATGTCTCTATATATGATCAATGAGATATTCCTCTTTTGTGCTTGCCTGTACAGAGTTTCTCATCATTTTTCTTGGATTTTTAACTTAATAGAGCTTAAGAGTAAGAGACAGAGTACACATAATAGGCAGCTTTTGGTGTACACAGAGTACACATAATAATCATTAATAAGTTCTCATTTTTGTGCAAGTTATTACTTTGGGATTGTCAAGATTCATTTTCTATAGAGAAGTAAGTCTACATTCTAAAAAGGTTTAATTAGTAGAGTACTTTGGTTAATTAAAACTTTTTCAGAAGAGTAGCAAAACTAGGCAAAGTCTTCTCTGTATGTGTGAATACTTCTAATTAAATAATTAAATTGATAGTTATTAAATTTAGGGAAGGATTGTGAATGTTCCATGTGCAATTCATTTTCATATAATGATTAAGGAGTGCTAATCTAAGTCGGATGACCTTATTCCTATTTTGTGTTATGATTGGAGAATTAATATAATTGTCTTTTAATCATTTCTTTCAAATATATGATAGGAGAATTATAATCTCCTTTTAATTACAACTTTTTAACTCTCATTCATCTTGGTCCTTTTAACTTATCATGATTTTTCTTTATAATGAGTTTTGCATCTTTGTCGGACAAGAGTGAGAACAACGCAGGGAATATTATGAAGCACATTGTGAGAATTTGTACCCGGCTGTTCTGGCGAGGTATGCATCCTTTTTATTATACAAGTTTGAATTTTGGTTTGCAATTTCTTTTACCATGTATTGCATCTAAAATTTTGCCAATTTTTGTTTGTAATCTTGACAATTTCTTTGAGATTGTCATGTAATCTTGACAATTTCTTTGAGATTGTCAAGATTCATTTTCTATAGAGAAGTCTACATTTTAAAAAGGTTTAATTAGTAGAGTACTTTGGTTAATTAAAACTTTTTCAGAAGAGTAGCAAAACTAGGCAAAGTCAGGTATTGTTTTCTGGTTTGGGTATTGACAGATTAGAAGAATTGGGTATTGAAGGAAGTTTGTGTGTTGAGAGAGATTTGGATATTTGTGTGTTGAAGAATTGTGCTGTTTTGGGTATTGAAAGAGTTTGACTAATTTGGGTATTGAGAGAGATTTGGGTATTGAGAGATTTGGGTAGCCCGTGCATTATACTTTTGTAGGCGTTTATAGCCCGTGCATTATACTTTTGTCTGCTTGAGCATCATTGCTAAAAAATGATTTACTGAATGTTTTAGGTAAGCATCTCATTTCATTGCCCTACAATTCTGCTAAATATTTAAATTTGAAGTGATTATTATTTTAATACTTAAGCAGTACCTATTGTTTTTATTTGTGGTATGTATGATAGTTATGCCATTGTTTTATGTTGATCTAGAAATGTCATTTGGCTTTATGTATAATCTTTCTCCTGATACTATTTGTGATTGAATTGGACTAAATTTTGATGGTATCATGTACATGCATTAACCGACACATGTGGATATACCTTTTAAGGAAGTCTACTAGCAGTATATAACTTAGTAGTAAGTTTTAACTTTTACCGGCCAAAATATAATAGGTTTTGTCTATGACGTTTTTGACAACACATATGCTGAGGGACAGTAGACATGCTTACATTATTTGCTGCATCATTTACATGATTTTTCATATGTTGCATCTAATTTTAGGATTGATACTGTTTTGCAGCTCCGTCAAACCCAACTTTCACCTCAGCGCATGTTTTTCAAGAAATGTAAGCAATCATCTTGCCAGAAAAAAAAAGTTTTCTTTGTTTTTAGGTGACTATTGATTACTTGAGAAATGTGAGAAATGTGAGAACTGTGACTATTGATTACTTGAGAATTATTTTTAGGTGACCCATTTAAAATAAAACAATGTAATAGTTTAAAATAAAACAATGTGACTATTGATATTATGATAATGCTTTGTTTTTAGGTGAAGAACCGTCAACGCAAGTTGTAATAGTTCATTATTAATGTAGTAATGTGGATCATTTTTTCCTATATTATTTTCTCCTCTTATATATTTCTGTCCTGGCTTCGCCAGGAAAGTTGATGATTGTTTCAATGATGTTTGCAAGAACTGGAGAAATCAAAGCCTGTGATTGAAACCGGCTACCTGAATTGTGCTCACCAAGATATTGATATCTTTAATCCTGCTGTAAGTGATCTATTTTTAGATTGTACAACTGACATTAAACTTTGTTTTGTTGATTGTTCTGCTGTAATTGATTACTTGAGAATTATTTTTAGTTGACCCATTTAAAATAAAACAATGCTTTGTTTTTAGGTGAAGAACTATCAACGCAAGCTGTAATAATTCATTATTAATGTAGTAATGTGGATTATTTTTCCTTTTCTTATTTGCTCCTCTTATATATTTCTGTTCTAGCTCTGCCAGACAAGTTGATGATTGTTTCAATGATGTTTGCAGGAACTGGAGAAATCAAAGCCTGTGATTGAAATCGACGACCTGAATTGTGCTCACCAAGAAATTGATATCTTTAACTCTACTGTAAGTGATATCTATAACTCTGTTTTTTTTAATTGTTCTGCTTTATTAATAGGCTAATTTCTGTGGGCTACGAGAAGATGATTTAATATGTAAATATCATATTTGTTTCACTCAGCAATGGGGTACTAGAAACAGAAAAGATAAAGTGGGATAATTTGTTAGTCTAACACTGATTATTTGTTAGACTAAGCAATAAGGTACGAGAAACAGAAGAGAGAAGGTCGATAAATTTATCTAACATCATTCAATAATAAAATTGTGACCTCAGACCTCCCTAGAATCACCCCATTATAGACTTTGACAATTAAAATTATGCTTTTACCACTGTTGTTTCCTAATAGAGGCTTTTTAAATAGGCTTGCATAATTCCCAACTCCACATTAAAAGAAAAAAAAATGGGGGTCTGCACCTTTAAGGATTTGCTTTTGATCCAAGATATTAAACACTACAAATAAAACTCATTGGTGCATAGTATCAAGAAAACTAATCGTTAACAAATCCAAAGAAAACAAATTAAATAAACTGCATGTTTATGATAGTTTCGTAACCAACATGTGTAAAACCTATAGTTCTCTCTTCTTTTTAAAAGCACGTATGTTTGGGTATTGAGAATTTCTTAGATTAAAAGCACATATGTTTGTATTGTGATATTTGGGTATTGAAGGAAGTCAATGTGGGTGATTTGGGAGGGATTAAGGGGAATTTAGTTGATTTCGATATTGGAAATGCTGGAAATGTGGATGCTAACAAAAAAAACTTCTAAATCTAACTTGAAAGAAGTTTCGATTGATGTCGGCTTAGCCACCTCTGTACCATACCAATTGTGAGGATCAGTGAAGGCATGTGGATGCCATTGTTAGATGCTATGAAACCGGGATAGAGGAAGAGCTGAAAAGGATGATTAATGAAGGTTGAAGAGAACTTATTGATTTGAGGTGGAGAGAGGACTCATAGAGGTTGCTCAGTGGTGATGAGCTTCATGGAAATTAGAGAACCATAGGCTGGTGTTGTTGGAGGTTTAAAAGGAAATTACAAGAACGAAGAGAGTGATATGTGAAGTAGGCCTGAGAGAGAAAGACAGAGATTTAGCAATGGGGTTAAGCAAGCATAGAGATAATTGTACAATTAATTTAGTCAACTGTATGAATTTTATGATAGTTGAGGTGAGTTTGGGCTGTAATTTTTTAGTGGTTTAGTTTAAACCCACTAACTAGATCTGGCCCACATTTTATAAAGTTGTGTCCTCTCAAGTATACAGATAATCTTATTAACTATATATTTCAGTATGCATGGCAACAATGATCTTAACAGTTATTATTTTGGGAGATGATGTATAACAAAAGAAAAGTACATACATTAGTAGTTATTAAACAAATTCTTCAAATATGAATGACAATTAGTATCTTATCAGGCCTTTAGTGTGATTATCTGTTTATCAATTCACACTTCACAGTTACACTATCAAGCCTTTAGTGTGATCATCTTTTTTTCAATTCATACTTCACAGTGACATGGACCTCAAATTTATAAATGCAACTACATTGATGAATTGGGGTTGCAATAAGGTAAATTTATATTTACTACAACTACACCCTATGTTGACCGTTAATTGCTGCTAATTTAATGCTTCTTCTTTTTTTCCCAGATTGTCGTCCACACTCAAAACCGTTATGTACATATTGACAGTTTAAATTTTTGTAGGGTGATGAGGAACATGTTTGGTTGAAGCCATTGTTCTGTTTGAAAGCCTTTAGTGTGATCATCTTTTTTTCAATTCACACTTCACAGTTACACTATCAAGCCTTTAGTGTGATCATCTTTTTTTCAATTCACACTTCACAGTTACACTACTCATATGTTTAAATCTGTAACTATGGTTATCTTAAACACTTCACAATTCACAATTCACACTTCACAGTTACACTTCACAGTTTTTCAATTCTTTACTTATTTCATAGAGATGGATATTAAATATAACTATGGTTATCTTAAACACAAGCATATATATATTGAATCTCTCTTTATTTTTCTACAAGACGATGCTAAATTTTCAACTATATAGCAATTGGAGTTGCAATAACAAACAATTATTTTAGCAAAAACAAGTATCACCATTTCTATTATTTGATGGCAAACATTAAATCAATAATGAGCCAGCAAACTCTTCAAATCAATTAACTTAGAATGAGGGTCGTCTATTAACTTATTATTTTTTCTTTAATGAAACAAGACGACAAATCAGTAATGCTGTTTTCCTATTATCAACTTGGTACAGCATACATATTATGTATTTTCCTATGAACAAAAAAATGTCCTTGGGAAAAAACAGAGTACATCACTACATTGTCAATCCAAATCAGTAATATAATGTAAAAGCAATTCCTCAATTATGTCAGTACGGTATATTTGGCTACAAGATTGTAGCCATAATAGTAAGTTTCATGTAAAACTCTTTTTTCTGGGTTGCCAATCTTCTGTTATACTCTAGATTCTGGAACCTTCTTTTTCTGAGTTTTCTGCTATACACTACAGCCTTGACTAGTGAATCCCATCATAGCAAAAATGTCATTTTGGGAGTTTCACAACAGAACTTCGGGATTTAGCCAATTAGAATAATCATAAAATTAGTTCGAGTTTCATGAGAGAAAAGTGTACATGTGGGACTCACCATTTTTTAAACCTGATTGACAATAACTAAATTTTATAGAGATAAACAGTAAGACTATCTTCATGAAACTTCGATTTTAAAAAGTTCGTAGAAAAAAAAAATACTATATGTGTACGGATCTATAATCTAACTAACCTGGAGTGCAATCTGAACACTATAGCAACATCCTCAAATTCAACAAATGCATAAAAACCACCTGAATCCTGCAAGTTCAACAAAAGAACCAAAATTAAGAACGGTTTATGATCAGGCCAAGGTAGGGGGAAATGGATAACATCATACCTTGCGGATCCTCACAGTAACACCATCTGGCCTGATTCTTCCAAAGTTCTTAAACTCTTGCTCAAGATCATTAGCAGACACAGAAGAAGACAAGTTCCCCACATAAACAGATTTGACCTCACCTATAATATGAATGGCTGTTAAATGATTGATATGTATGCTGTACCAATGTAGTGACATTTTTTTGTTCATAGGACAATGTAGACGACAAATCCATTTATATATGATAGATTTACCTTACTAAAACTTATTTTCATTGTTGTTTTACTTTTGAACTTTAATAGAACTGGGAAGCAGCTGACATGGACCTCAAATTTATAAATGCAACTACATTGATGAATTGGGGTTGCAATAAGGTAAATTTATATTTAGTACAACTACATCCTATGTGAACCGTTAATTGCTGCTAATTTAATGCTTCTTTTTTTCCCAGATTGTCGTCCACACTCAAAACCTTCATGTACATATTGACAGTTTAACTTTTTGTAGGGTGATGAGGAACATGTTTGGTTGAAGCCATTGTTCTGTTTGAAAGGTAATGGTTTCAAAACTATTACTATTGTTTTAATTGTTTATTGTAAACTCTTACTATTTGATTCAAAACTCTAACTGTTTTTTTAGGCTCACTGTTTGGTCCTATTTTTGAAGACTTCAACCATTGTGGGAACCTACAACCATGTAATTTTTTTTTCATTCAGTTGGTTGGTGTTTAGTATGGTGGAGGATGTAATAGTTGTAATAATTGTAATATTTAGCATTTTTGGAGATGATGTAAGTAACTGTATATAATGATGATATAATATAGTTATGTTAATACCCGTACCCGCAATTTTGTGGAGTATTGGGTTCTGTGTTTGGTTTTTTAAAGGTTTTTCGAAGGTTTTTCAAAAATTTTATTACATTTTCAAACGAATTTTTGGTTTTTATTTTGTATCTTGCATTATATTCTGAATTTTCCCCCCAGAGCCTTATATATATGATGCCTGTGTGATGTTGCTCGATTGAGCCTGGGGAGGATTGATATTTATTGCCTGTGATGTCATATATTTAATTGTTAGCAGAATTCCGTAAGGAATTTCTGTAAAAGGGCTAATATTTTAAGGGAGGTTCTGTCAAAATTTTTACTAAATTTTCTAAAATTTATTATGTTTTCAAACGCTTGGTTTTTCTAAAATTTGCTGGTTGGTTAGCCTTGAGGGCTAATAAAAGGCTAAGGCCATTTCATCATCACCAAAAAAGACAACAGGAATTTTGTTTGTTCTTTTAATTCCTATCTAATCAGGTCAAACAAACCTGGGACATGAAGGACAACCATTTGCCAATACCATGCCAAATTCCCACAGTAAAATGAGCAACAGATTCGCAACTCTCTTCCCTTCCCTTCCCTTTCATGAGTAATGTTAGCTGACCACCACCACCACCCTTCTGCATCTCAGTTTGGGCCATGGCATGCTTATCATCCATGAAGTTAGCTAGCTCCCAGCAAAGGCTGGAGGCTGCATCCCTCAATGGGTCATCTCTTCTCTTCTTTTTTAACAACAGATCACGTCCCGTTTAACAAAAGTCGATGAATTTGATCGTTTCCTCAATCTCTGAATCTGCAGACAGAAAGAAGCCCACAAGATGTCGAGAAAAATTATGATATTGGTCTGCAAACAGAAACCCATAAGCTCCAACATGCAGCAGAACATTATGATCGGTTCCATTATTTATTTACAGCAGTAGACACAGCTCGACTAACAAAAGATCATATATATTTTGATCCAAACATCAAAGGAACTAGATATAACAACTGTCCACTCCGTGACGAGGCATCAATTAATTAACTTATCAAATAGGTAATCCTAAAAATACATCTTATGTCATCCAGATAGAAAATATACAGCAGTAAAAGGTGACTTAACGCCTCACTTAATGGAGCCAGCGTGATGCCAATCTTACATTAAGAAATTCCTTTCCATAAAAAATTTTGGATACTAAAACTAACAAAACACATTTTATAAGAGCCCTATATATTTTGTATCTTAGTCACTTTATTTTGTATCTTGGTTTCCACAAACACATTTTTTCTTACAATCCTACCTGTAAAATTTTAAATAATACTGTCGAAATGTTTACTAAACATTTTAAAGAAAGTTAAGACGTCGCGATAACGTGCCGTATGAAACATTTTAAAGACGTCGTATTAGAAAACTATTAGGAAACAATATAATTTCAGAGGAGGCCTGTATAGAGTAGTTGATTGTATTAGAAAGGTGGGTGTATTTGTTTACACCCACTTATTCGTTAAAATGTTTTAATTTTTTTACATGCAGTCCCGAATAAATCTAAATAAATTTAACTAAATCTAACTAAATTTACACCCACTTATGCTGTTCACCCAATCAAATAAATCTAACTAAATTTACATGCAGTCCCGAATACGTGCCGTAGACACGTCCCACGGGCATACCTAGTACATATATATATATATATATATATATATATATATATATACACACACTCATTTGTTTATGTAATGAAAATAATTATAAAAATTTATACCACAAGATTGCACGTGCACAATACTTACAAATTAATAATACAAAATAATAATTCTCATAAATGAAAAATCAATGTATTACAACACTCCCTCCTTAGAATAGTTCCGTCATCGGAACTACAATCAAGAGCGAGAAACAACACACAGTAACAAGCCAAAAAGAAAAGAGACAAACACAAATCAAACAGCTCAGGATAATCCCTCAACATCCTCTCCTCAGACTCCCAAGTAGCCTCTTCAACCAAATAGTTTTCTCGGACTACCTTGACCATCGGTATCGTCTTATTTCTCAAGACTTTCTCTCGACGATCAACAATGTCAACAGGAGACTCGATGTAATTGAGATCCAATTGCAAACCTTCCGGCACTTCAGGCAAATGATGACTCGGATCTGGAATATAACCTCTTAGCATAGACACATGAAAGACATTTTGCGACTGAGATAACTCTTCCGGTGACTCAAGCCGGTAAGCAGTTTTCTCAATCCTTTTCAATATCTTATACGGGCTTATAAACCTCAGGGCTAACTTCCCGCCTTTGCCAAATCGAATCACACCTTTGCTGGGCGATACCTTCAGAAAGACGAAGTCACCTTCCTCAATCTCAAGGTCCCTTCTCTGGTTGTCTGCATAGCTCTTCTTCCTGCTCTGAGCCTCAGCCAATCTCTTCTTGATCAGATCAATCTTTTCAGAGATTTGCTGCACAAGCTCAGGCCCAAACAGCTGACGCTCCCCAACTTCAAACCAACAGAAAGGTGTCCTGCACTTCCTGCCATACAAAGCTTCGTACGGCGCCATCCCAATACTGGTTTGAAAACTGTTGTTGTAGGAAAACTCTACCAAAGCTAGATGCCTTTCCCAACTGCCTCCAAAGTCAAGTATACAACAACAACGCATATCCTCAAGAATACGGTTGACTCTCTCGGTCTGCCCATCGGTTCGCAGATAAAAAGCAGTGCTGAAATCTGTCTTGGTACCTAAAGCTGTCTAAAGACTCCTCTAGAAATGCGAAGTAAACGGCGCATCTCGATCAGACACGATGGTTGACGGAACACCATGGAGCCGGACTATCTCGCCAACACACAACTCAGCTAACTTGTCCATCGAAGCAGTGAGTTTCATCGCCAAGAAGTGAGCGGACTTGGTCAGTCAATTGACTATAACCCAAATCATATCATTGCTCTTAGGACTCTTGGGCAATCCCGTAATGAAATCCATACTGATGCTATCCCACTTCCATTCCGGAATAGGTAACGGTTGTAATAGACCTCCGGGTCTCTGATTCTCGGCTTTGACTTGTTGACAAATCTCACACTTCGCCACAAATTTAGCCACATCCCGCTTCAAACCTGACCACCAGAAATGCTGCTTAATGTCCTTGTACATCTTAGTACTCCCAGGATGTACAGACAAAAGAGTAGTATGCACCTCCTGAAGAATACTCTTTCAGGTCCGACTGATCCGGAACACACAGTCTATCTTCGAACCACAGCACTTCATCCCTGATTTGAAATCCGAGCACCCTGCCAGCACCAACCTGCTCCTTCATCTTTAAGATATCAGCATCAACCTCCTGACTTGCAATAATCCTTCCATTCAGTGTAGGTTGAAGCCTCAACTGAGCTAAGGATGCTCCCAATCCTTGCAAAACAACTTCAATACCAGCCCGATCCAACTCCTCTACTAGCTGCCTTTGAGTTGTAATCAAACTCGCCAGACTGCTCTTACGACTAAGTGCATCAGCAACAACATTAGCCTTCCCAGGATGATACTTAATCTCTGGAAGAATGTCCTCAAGTACCTCCAGCCATCTCCTTTGCCTCAGGTTCAGATCCTTCTGCTGGTAGATGTACTTCAAACTCTTGTGGTCCGTGTACATGTTCAATTTCTCACCGTACACGTAGTGTCTCCATTGCTTCAAGGCGAAGATAATCGCAGCCAATTCTAGATCATGAGTTGGATAATTTTTCTCATGCGATCTTAGTTGCCTAGACCCATAAGCGATCACTTTTCCTTCTTGCATCAAGACACAACCAAGCCCACGATGTGAAGCATCGCTGTAGACATCATATTCAACACCTGCTTTACGAAAAGCCAAAATGGGTGCAGTAGTCAGTCTCTCTTTTAACTCCTAAAAGCTTGCCTCACATTGCTTGGTCCACTTGAAGTCCACATTCTTCTTGGTCAGACTAGTGAGCGGCACGGCTATCTGAGCGTAGCCCTGGATAAATCTCCTGTAATATCCAGTTAACCTAAGGAAACTCCTAATTTTCTTCACTGTAGTAGGCCTTGCCCAATCTTTCACTACCTCTATCTTCTGAGGATCAGTTGCCACTCCCTCCTTAGAAAGGATGTGACCTAGGAATGCCACTTCAGATTTCCAGAAATCCACTTGGAGAATTTGGCATACAACTCCTGCTCTTCCAGCTTCTTCAAAACTGCTGCTAGATATTCAGTGTGCTCCTCCTCTGACTTGGAGTACACGAGAATATCATCGATAAACACCACGAAGAAAGAATCAATGAACAGCCTCAAAACTCTGTTCATCATGTCCATGAAGATTGCGGGTGCATTCGTCACTCCAAATGACATAACTAAGAATTCGTAATGCCCATGTCGAGTTCTAAACGCAGTTTTGTGCACATCTTCAGCTTTCACTCGAACTTGATGATATCCAGATCGAAGAACTATTTTGGAGAAAACAGCTGCTCCTTGTAGACAATCGAACAAGTCATCAATTCAGGGAATAGGATACTTATTCTGAGCAGTGACCTTATTCAACTCTCGGTAATCGATACACATCCTCATCGATCCATCCTTCTTCTTTACCAAGAGCACTGGTGCTCCCCAAGGTGTCGCACTAGGTTGAATAAAGCCTTTCTCCAACAGTTCCTCAATCTGCCGTTTCACCTCATCCTGCTCCACAGGAGCCATCCTATACGATGCCTTAGAAATGGGTGCACTTTTTGGTTGAATAGTGATGCTGAACTCTACATCACGTTGCGGGGGTAACCCAGGCAAATCATCCAAGAACGCAGTCAGATAGTCCCGAACCACAAGAATCTCTTACACTTCCACAAGAATCTCTTCCTTGCGGATAGCTGCCACCAGCCTGGAACACTTATTCTTCTCTTGAAAAGTGACTTCAGGTCCACCTGGAGCCTTCACTGTTACTTCCTTAGCCTTGCACTCGATGCTTGCACAGCACACCGACAACCAATCAATGCCAATGATAACATCGACCCCCCAAGATAGTCAGCTCGATTAGATCAATTCCAAAGATTCTGTCTCCAATCTCAATCTCGCAATCCGCATAGTACCGATCAGTGGTTAAAGTCTCCCCTGATGGGGAGTAGCTACTGCTAAAATCTTGTCTGGAAAAATCTTCGGTTCAACTCCCAACACTTTAGCAAATTTAGGAGACACAAAAGTATGAGAGGATCCAGTATCGAACAAAACAACAGCTTTCATTCCATTCAAATAAAGTTCTCCTCTTACATAACACACTCTCATTACGTAACATTTCACTAAATAAGCGGGAAAAAAAACAACAAAACCTCTAAACATCCGCCTTCGTACCCGCGATGACATGATCCACCTCATCAGCATCAGCTTCAGTCAAGGCGAATACTCGCCCTTACTGGTACGGCTTCTTCCCAGTCTGCTGCATTGGTCCATTGCGGTTAACATTTCGCGGTTTGGGACATTGAGATTGGTAATGTCCCGTCTCACCGCAGTTGTAGAATATACCGCAGGAGGTCTCACAAAATTATTTCCGGGTCCCCCAGCCACACTGATAGCGTTCGCCCCTGTCGGTTTGAACCTTTGTGCCGATGGTTGTCTCTTGAAATTTTCAGAATTTGCGGGCCTCTTCCCAACCTGCTAGTTGTTCCTCCGATTCTGAACAACATAAAACTGCTCCATGTCCGTCTCCGTGGCTGCCGCTCGTTTGACCAGCTTGTCAAATCTCCTGATACCGAGGGGTATCATCCTGGACCTCAGGCTTGGCCTCAAACCATGCTTGAACTTACGAGCCTTCTTCGCCTCATCCACCACCAATTCGGGAGCATACCTTGAGAGCGAGTAAATTTGGTCTCATACTCCCTAACTGACATGCCATCCTGTTGCAGTGACAGGAACTCCATGGCCTTCTTCTTCTGGACGTCTGAAGGGAAATAATGGCTGCGGAATTCCTCCAAAAATTCCTTCCAGCCAAGAACCAAGCCTCCCATCGTCCGCTTCATCGACTGTCGCCACACAGCCGCATCCTTCTCAAGCTGCAGAGTCGCCAACTTCACTTTGCTGCCCTCCGGAGTTTCCAAAACTTCGAAGATAGTCTCTACCTGCCAGATCCAATTGTCAGCCGCGTTAGGGTCTGACTTCCCTTCAAACACCGGTGGTTTCATCCGTTTAAATGATTCTACGAGTTTGATTACTTTGGGTACTGGATTTGCAGGAACCTTTCCCTGATTCTGATTCATGGCAACGACATTAAGTGTCTGATAGATCCCTCGCTAGCTCCGTTTCCACGTCCAGACCTTCACCATTTTGAGCTCGTCTTCCAGCCATATTCTGATGCAAAAGATCCATTAAATTCGAAGTATAAATCATGAACTTTTAAGCCAACATTTCCATTTCATTGAATTTCAAACTTTATACATTCGAATTTAAAACATTTCTGACATCAAAATGAAAGCAGTAGATGATACAACGGTCTAACTCCTATAGTTCCTCTTGGCTTCACGAAGCTCTCCCTGTGGTTCCTTCACTTCTTCCTTCAGTACATCGGTCATGTTTTTCCTCTTCTCGATTTCCCATACACGATGACTGAGAACGGCAAAATCATCCTTGCGCTTCGCCAACTGAGCCTCTAATAGCCCGACTCTCTCCCGTAGAGTCTCTACCTGCCTCTGAAGAGACACGATGAGATTACCCGGAACTGGTTCCTCTTCGTCAGAAGAATAATCAGATGAGTCCAGAAGTGGAGTGATCTCTCGGGACTCAGGCCATTCCTCTCCGTTAGAGTCTGCTTGTCCTGGGTATTACTCTTCCTCGAAATCTGCTTGTCCAGGATAATAATCTTCCTCAATGATATGCCAATTGTCAACTCCAGCAAAGTCGAAGTGATTAGCCATCTTAGAAAAGGGGGAGGAGGAGAATGTCATTCATAGAGCAACACAAATGTAAGTGACTTACATTTAAATCTCTATACTCAACACGCTAAATGTCTACTTCTAGGGTGTCGTTCCTCATAAATTTGTACTACTTGTGAAGCGTGCTCTGATACCACTCTGTAACACCCCGAATTCCAAATACAACTGAATTCGAGATTCCACAGGATCTTTACTTCACTTCGTACAATTTTACAAGGAATTTAAAACTTTTACTTTATATCAGAGTTACAAAGGAATCTTTACACTTTACAGCGGAAGCAAAATTATAACATTTACATGAATGAAATTACAACAACACTTGAATAATCTCTAAGCATCAGTTCCTCTTTAATCTTTATCCTGTCATTTATCCTGCATACAACTGTGGCCACGTCAGTTTATTCAACCGACGAAAATTATACATGGCCATCCTCTCTATGCCGGAAACAGTATAATAATTTTTCCATACTTAACAAACACAAACTTGTTCACAAATCAAACTAAGGGGAATATCCTACTGATGTCGTGTTGTGATTGTGCACTTAGTCCTTAATACAGTTATTTATATTATATGACACTAATGCGCACTTGTTCGGATTCTATGCATCCCATACTACATAGGTCCGAGGGCAAGCCCTTAATCGTTCTTCATCTTGTAGGGTTCAATCCCTCG
This sequence comes from Hemerocallis citrina, assembly GCA_017893485.1. Classification (NCBI taxonomy): domain Eukaryota; kingdom Viridiplantae; phylum Streptophyta; class Magnoliopsida; order Asparagales; family Asphodelaceae; genus Hemerocallis; species Hemerocallis citrina. The sequence continues at coordinate 38,323,501 of CM030365.1, forward strand.
TCATGACTTAATCTACTACTGTAACTACGGTAAGTATCCTAGATGTTCTATGAGTAACGAGCTCATGTACAGACAACCTGGAGGGGAATTCCACGTCATGTCACGACGCATCGTGAAGACAACCTATGGACAATTCAGCCTCCGTCATTGCACACGATCCTCTTACAGTCACCAAACACCCCACAAGCGTCGCCAAGATTCCGATAATTTCGGAGTAGTGCCCACGTCATATCACGACGCATCGTGAAGACAAACTGTGAATCACACCCACATCGTAGATTCGAGGCCCTTATACTTGTGTTTTTCTCTCAATTTCATCACATCTTCACTATGTACTAGTCCTTAACTTAATGAAATCATGAACAAAATCGATCTCTTAGGGTCAGCACTCTCACTAACACCGGTTTTATATCTTTCATTTCACAATGACCCAAACTTGGTCTTTTCAATTCAATTATCATATCTCATTTCTTTCAATTGCCGGTGTGAGTCTTAGCTACACTCTACTTTTCAATTTCAATTCACAATTCACATATTGAGTTTGTCATGTTCAAGAAGAATTCTCTTTTCCAAGTAAACAATTTCCAATTTTTTCATGAATCGATTATCATACATATAGTTCAGTTGTAAATCATGCATTTCAATAACCAACATTTATTCCCATATTAAGATCATATTACGAAACTATCTAGTCAAAGGGAATATTCACAAAATCACTATTGTCACACAACTCTTTTGACAAAATAACCCATACAAAAATCACAATTATATTTTCCTTCATCAATTTTTCTTTTTAACATTTATATTAATCACCTCATGAACACATTTTTTATGAAATTATAAAGGTAAGAAACAATAGTTTCGAATACAATTTCAACTCAAAAATACACTTCATTTTAGTCCAATAACTCCCAATTAATTTTCATAAGTTGTATATGATTTTAGAATAATAAAGGTATTTTTTTCGGAATTTTTATACATCAAGAAAGCCCCCAAAAAATCAATTTGTCAAAAAATGTATTCTGGCTATAACCAGAATCGAACCCGCAACCTTAGAGAAGATAGCCCCATGCACTAGCCACTAGGCCGAATGCGGGCTAGCAATATGAAGAGGAGTTAGAGAGTATTATACTCTCCGTTCGGTGTTGGGTTATTTTTCAACCCGCACGAAAAGAAGGTGGACACAGGGTATCGAACCAGCGACCCCAGAGACACACGCCCACGCTACAGTAGCGCCAGAGCGACCCACCGACCACTTGAGCTATAGGCTCAGGTTGTCACAAATACAATTTGAAATCTATTCATCTCGACTATTTGTTTCATTAAATAATTTCGATGTTCAAAAGCTCTTATCTTCATTTTACTTGCACAAAATGTCATGTAAATCTCCAGAATACTAATTTCATCTTAAATTAACCCTCCAGTATTTTTAAAATAATTTTCTCACTAATAAAACATACATTTCTCATACAATAATTTAAATTCTATACTACTCTTTCCATATTTTAATTTGACAATTCTCAAACACAAATTTGGTACTTACCAATCACATTATAATTATAAATCCCTGTTTTTCCCTCTTTCATTAACACAATGCATAGGACAATTTTTATTCATTAGAACCATTATCACAATAGTTCATTTAGTGCATAAAACAATAATTTCACGCACTAGCAATTCATACTCAATTTCTACATTATCATAATCCCAATTTAACATTTCCATAACTACAAAGCAATTTGTGCTACAACATTAAGATTCATGATAAGTTAACATACAATCTACCAAGCATTAATCATGTCATCTAACAAGTCCTTTTTCAAATTTAATGTGCTCTTATTAGTTTCTTTCATGCAAATTGGGTCATCATTCCTAGCGTGGTGACTAGAGTTAGAAGTAAGGAAAATCACCCACCTAATTTGGAGAGAAAACCCACAAAACAACTCCTAGAATGAAAGAGTCATTCTCCTCCTAGCTCGACCTTGCCCAAAGAGTACTTCTCCTCCTTGCTTGAGTGCAAACCGAGCCTTCTTGATGTGTTGCCGGCCTCCTTGAAATGCAAGCACACTCAACTCTTAATCTTTTATTCTCACTCTCTACCAATGCAACAATCTACTACTAATGATTATTTTCTTTCACTATAGGTTTGATGAATGAGAAGTGTATGGATAATTAGGCTAGGGAGGGGGGGGGGGTATTTATACAAGAATTTGGGGCAAATAGAAGGCTAGGATTTTTTTAGGAGTTAAGAAACAAGAGCTAGGATTAATTGGGAAGTTGTAGTAACCAACCATGACCACAAAACCACTTCGCACAAACTCCACTCTCTCTCTTTCCCTCCCATTCCTATCCGGCCTCAAAAAGAACAAGCACAAACACGTGCTAGTGCAATGCACGTGTCTCTAAAGCCCCCTATTCTAAAAAGTTGTACATTTATTTTTTATAAAAAGTTTATAAAATTTTCTACACTACAAGTTGTAAGAATTAAAAGAGAAAATAAATTGATGGGCTTTTATTTAGTGGGCCTAAATAGTTTATATTTAAAATAAATTAGATTGGGCTCAAAATAAAGGAATACTTATGCTTTCTTTTACAAATAGACTTTAGTAAAAAAAATAGAAATATATATATATATATATATATATATATATATATATATATATATATATATATATATATACTCATTTGTTTATGTAATGAAAATAATTATAAAAATTTATAACACAAGATTGCACGTGCACAATACGTACAAATTAATAATACAAAATAATAATTCTCATGAATGAAAAATTAGGGTATTACACTCTAAACACCCTTTAAAAGATTACGTGGTACGATTAGGTCGAATAAGCCCTTAGCATGCAGTTTAGGTTTTCCTGTTCTCAATTGCAGATTCCAAACAAACTACCACTAACCATCGATTTCAAGCTACTACTACTTATTTCATGCAAGGAAACAAACAAGAAGACATGAACAAAAGTTTAGAGAACTCCTCACCCTTTGGTGTAGTTCGAGAAGATGAGAATAGCTTGGCTTCCTCTAATTCCTCCTCCAAAGTGCTCTTGATCACCTAATTTTCTCCTTCCTTCATTTTCTCCTTTTCTCTTTCTCTAAAAAAATTTCAGAATTCTGAAATGAGAGTGAAGAGAGGGGGATTTTAGAAGTGAGAAGAGATGGGGGGGTGGGGTGTGCATAGGGGGTGGCCGGCCTAGGGATCCCGCGGGGGGGGGGGGGGGGGGGGGGGGGGGGGGCTAGGTGTAGCCAAGTGATAAGGGGGTTTTTCACAAACCATGCCCTCTTGCCCATGGTTTTGGAGATATTTTACATGCCTCATTTTCTAGCCATTAGATACATGATGAGATGTGATGAATGGCTAGATGTGAGTGCATACAAAAGAGAGAATATATATATATAGTATAGTATCATACAATTTGACAATTGCATATGTACCACACGTATATACTAGTATACGTACTAGTGTCGATTCTCTCATTCTCGTTCACCACCATGAACGCAACCATCCATATGAATAATCAAGCAATTTAATCACTTTACAACACACACACACACACACAGACACACACACACACACATACACACACACACACACACACACACACACCATGAACGCAACCATCCATATGCAATTTAATCACTCTACAACATTCATATATATATATATATATATATATATATATATATATATATAGACACACACACATACACACAAAAGTAGTATCTTATTCGGGGCATTACATTACTCCCTCCTTAGAATCATTCTGTCCCCAGAACGACGCTAGTGGGAGAAAAGAAAAGAAAAACAACTCCTAAACAAATCTTGATATAAAGTCTTCATGCGGCTTTCCGGCTCCCAAGTGGCTTCTTCCACGAATTGATTTTTCCAGAGAATCTTAACCATCGGGATGACCTTTTTTCTCAGTACCTTGTCCTGATGATCAGTATCCTGACCGGTTGCTCCTTGTAAGAAAGATTAATCTGCATATCTTCCGAAACTTTCGGTAACTGATGGCTCGGATCTGGCACATACCTCCTTAGCATATAGACGGGGAACACGTCATGCACTTGGGACAACTCGGCCGGTAGATCCAATTTATAAGCCATCCTGTCAATCCTCTTCAGAATTTTGTATGGTCCAATGTATCTCGGAGCTAGCTTTCCGCCATTTCCAAACCTAATAATTGCTTTTGTCGGCGACACCATGAGAAATAGGATCGCCTTCCTCAAATTCTAGCTCTTTTCAGCGGTTGTCAGCATAGCTCTTCTGCCTGCTCTGCGCTCCTCATAGTATCTTCTGAATGAGCTCGATCTTTTCCGAGGTTTGCTGTATGATCTCTGGCCCATACATCTACCGCTCTCCTACCTCGTACGAGCACACGGGTGTTCTGCATCTTCTGCCATACAATGCTTTATATGTTGCCATACCAATGCTTGCCTAATAGCTATTATTATAAGCAAACCCTACCAAGGCTAGGTACTTCTCCCAATTTCCTTCGAAGTCCAAAATGCATGCCCTCAACATGTCTTAAAGTCGATTGACTCTCTCTGTCTGTGGATGAAAGGCTGTGCTGAAGTCTGTTCTGGTCCCCAATACTGACTGAAGACTCATCCAGAAACGAGATGTAAATCTCGCATCTCTGTCGGATACTATCGATAATGGCACTTCGTGTAGCTTCGCTATGTCTTCGATGTAGATTTCGGCTAGCTTTTCAACTGACTAGGTTGTCTTCACAAGAAGAAAATGTAATACCCCAAATTTTTAAATAATGCTTTTCAAATTAATAAATGAATTAATATCATTTTTGGTGATTTAGTAAATATTTTTCTGGAAATTTACCTTTTTACATGTGCAAATATTTTTCTGGGAAGTTCAAAGTCAAAAATTATTTTGGAGAAACCCATTATTTATTATTGAATATTATTTTTGAATTTTCTGGATTTTTTTGATAATTATTTGATCTATTTGCAAATATTAAAAAAAGAGGGACTTTTGTGCAAAATTACCACTTAGAGTGAAAACTCCAGATTTTTGGATTTTTGGGCTAGTTATGATGCCTAGTCAACTCAGAAGTAAAGAGTTTACTTTTTTTAATAATAAATTTGGGTTATTTTGCAAGTTTTGATAAAGAAGGGTCTTTTTGTAAAATTGCCACTTAGAGGGAAAAAGTCCAATTTCGTTTTTTCTGGGTTTTCAAAACAGTGCCGGTTGACAATAGAGGGATTATTCTTGCTTTTAAATATCAATTAAGATGGTTTTATTTAATTTCCAAATATAAGGATTTATATATGTAAAGGTATATATTTAGAAGAGGTATTTTACAAATCTATTCAAAACACTAGAAACCCTAAATTTTGGCCTATTTAAGGTGAGGTATAGCCACCACTTTGCTGCACAACACAAAGGGATTTCTTATTATTATTTTCTTGGAGTTTTAAAGCGAGGATCTTGATTTTCTTGCGAAATGAGGGATTTTTCTTATTTCTTTATTATATTCGGTTGATTCTTCAATAAGGTGAGTGACATATGTTTGTTTTATTATTGTTCTAAGCATATTGTATGTGATGATTTGTCTATTAGAATGCATGTTAGATGATGGTATGAAGATACAATGAAATTTGATGAGTAGATGAATTAAAAAATTGAATCTTTTCATGAAACTACACTATCGATGATTGAAACCCTAATTTGATGACTTGAGAATTGTTAAGAACCTAATAGAAATTATGAGCAGGATGTTTTCAATCATATTGTTATTGATTTAAATATATATGTTGAGTTGTATGATATTATTGCATGAAAGTAAACAAAAATTTATTAAAGATGATCCCTACTGTGTGTATACATATGTTGTTCTGTTCTTGACATTTTGATGGATAAAACTTGATTATGTTCATGAGTAAACTGATGTAAGTAATTAGGTATCTGTATAACAAATTGTAGAAGAGTTACTGAACTAAAGAATCAAGTTTTGAATGTGAAAGAGGAGTTTTGTATTCGGGTCTGAAGGGTATGGCCAAAAATTGGTTTTTTGTGAATTTTTGTAAAGTTTTTGATTGGATTTGGATTTTTTTTAGTACTGAGATGGTTTTGAACTTTATACTACATATATACAATATATTCTTAGTGTTTAACTGATGCACAAACTCACTTATATGTACATTCACATTATGTATATACTGTTTTGAAGATTTCGTGAATTTTGATGGAGTTTTGATTGGATTTTAAGTGTGTTGATTCTGAGATGAGTTTAAACCGTTTGCTAATCTTATTTGATGGAGTTTTGATGCTTAAACTGATGCTAATACCCACATATATACACTATATGCTTAAGTTGCTGTTTTTGAAGAATTTTTGTGAAAAATCACTCTTTTGGGATCTTGATATGTTTTGATGTGTTTTAATAACTCCTATATGTTATACTAGATATGTTTGATCATCTCAAGATGTTTAATTTTGATTTTACAAAGTTTTAATCGAGTATCAGTCGAAACATGCAAAAAAAATTCCTAAGCTGGCTGTATGGCAGGTCACGGTCGACCACCGCGGTCGAATGTCATGCTTTTATTTTGAAAATTCCGAATTGACAGTCGACTACCCTTCTTGAGCGGTCGACCGTCAATTGTTTTTTTTGGCTGTTTTGTTGAATTTTCCTCGTTTCTTTTAAATAGTTGTTTCCTCGATATTATGGATTATTACTCTACTATTTTAGATGATATTTTTACTACAGATCAGAGTATTTTTCAGAGTTATATTTTATTTATAATAGAATTTTAATTGTATTCTTATGATCGTATTAAGTGAGTTATATGTGTTTTCAAAGGAGTTAATGTTTTGGTGATATTCTACGACTTAAAAATATGGTTTTCTGTTATTTAATGGATTTAATATTTTATTTGAATTTTGGAGTTTTATGAGCACCTTAAATGAATTTGAAATTTTTTCGATTTAAGAGGTTTTCTTTATATGAACGTTTTGATGATGGATATGTGAGTTTTATTGAATGTTTTGATATTGATGGTTGAACTATGAGTCCTTAGAGATTGAGTGGGGTCTTAGCTACCGGCGGTTGAAATTTTTGTTGTTGTTCAGTTGAGTTAAGCCCGGTAGGGTACACCAACTCTAAGAGATTCGAAATCTAATAAATAACTAATTAACTTAACAAGATAAGGACAAGCACTAGATGGCGATATGATGAAATGAGAGCAAACGTGGGATATGGACTCCAGGATAATCCAAGCAGTAAGATATTCCCCAGTATTCCGAGACGATAGACGTATAGGCCACAAAATGATCCGCGGAGTGGGATTGATCTCCAGTATTCTGAGGACGAGGCGACGCTCATGGGATGTTTGTGCAGTGAGGATTCCAGGATGGCCTATGGAGTGAGGCAATCTCCATTTTTTTAGGACGATGGACGTAAGGGCCACAGAATGATCTGTGGGTGGGATTGGCCTCAAGTATTCCAAGGGCGAAGACTGATACTTGCAGAATGTCTAAATCTCGTAGAAGTTATCGTAGCAGGATAAGTTGCATATCGGGGGATTAAACTCTATCAAGTGGAGAACGATAAGGGCTTGCACTGGACCTATGTAGAGTGGGATGCATAGAATCCGACAAGTATGCATTAGGTAGTCAGCATATAGCATTGGTGTTTTCTTGACTTGGTTTTATGCATGTCGTTTCCTGTTTTTCTACACTTGACACTTAGTCTAGTTTCACATGATGTTTTCACGTTTTATTTATTGTTATTCCTTATTTCATTTATTCTTGCTATTGACACATGTTGTTTATGACTCCATTCCTTATGTTTTATTCATGTTGCATTTATTTTTATGTCACACCGTTATGGCTGACCCCTGTAGTTTTGGGAGTTAGGGTTATCTCTAACCTCATATTTTACAGGTAGGTACCTATAGCTTGGGATTTGGATGCTTGAGATAGAATGAGGTTATGGCTTATGTAAATTGTAAACGAATGGGTTGTAAGATAAAGATTTGTAATTCAAGGTGTTTGTTTTCTGCTGTGCTTTGTAAAAAATTAATGTAATAAAAGTTGATAAATTTTATCTGTGTTTTGGCTATATTTATTATTATAATTGAGGTTGATGCTGAGAATTGTGCCACGTATTTTTGAAATATCATATTGAAAATTCGGGGTTCTACAGAAAATGTGCCGATTTTGTTAGTCGGTCCACAATCACCCATATTGAGTCATTTCCTTTATGTCTCCTGGGTAATCCAGTGATAAAGTCCATACTGATGTTCTCCCATTGCCAGTCTGGAATGGGTAGAGGTTGTAGCAATCCTCCCGGTTTCTGATTCTTGGCCTTGACTTGTTGGCACGTCAGACATTTTGGCCACAAATTCTGCTATGTCTCGCTTCATCCCTGACCACCAGCAGTACTGCTTTATATCACGATACATCTTGGTGATTCTGGGGTGAATTGCAAGCAATGTGGAGTGAGTTTCCTTCATGATGTCTTTTCTGAACTCCTTGTCCTTTGGTAGACACAGTCTGTTAGCAAAGCATAGTGAACCTTCTCTTATACTGAATTCGGATAGCTCCCCTTCGTTCACTTGCTTCTTCATGGCTTCGATCTCTGGGTTTTCAGCCTGAGCCTTCTTCACTTGCTCATTCAAGCTTGGCTGTAATATCAACTGTGCCAAAATTGCGCTTAAGTGTTGAGTAACCACTTTAATGCCTGCTTGTCGGATCTCATCATCTAGCTCTTTCTGGGTTGCTACAAGCGTAGCTATACTTCTCTTCCTGCTGATCGCATCTGCTACCACGTTGGCCTTCCCTGGATGATATATGATTTCTGGCCTGATGTCCTTGAGGACTTCCAACCATCTCCTCTGCCTTAAATTGAGGTCCTTCTGCTGGTTTATGTACTTTAAACTCTTATGGTTAGTGTATATCTCCACCTTTGCTTTGTAGATTTAATGTCTCCATGATTTCAAGGCGAAGAATATGGCTGCAAGTTCCAAGTCATGAGTCGGGTAGTTCTTCTCATGTGGTTGGAGCTATCTTGATCCATATGCTATAAGCTTGCCTTCCTGCATAAGCACACATCCGAACCCCAAATCTGATGCATCACTCTAGATGACATAGTCCTTATCCTCCTGAGGTAAAACCAATATTGGTACAGAATTCAATCGGTTCTTCAGTTCATGGAAACTATCTTCACACTTCTCTATCCAGTCGAAATCTTGGTTCTTCTTGGTCAAAGCAGTAAGGGGTACAACTATCCTCGCATAATTCTAGATAAACTTCCCGTAATACCTAGTCATACCCAGAAAGGTCCTTACCTCTTTCACCATCTTTGGCTGTGGCCATCCCTTGACCACTTCAATCTTCTGGGGATCTGTAGCCACTCCCTCCTTAGAAAGCATATGGCCCAGAAATGCAACTTCCGATTTCCAGAATTTGCACTTAGACAATTTGGCATACAACTGATGCTCTTGTAGCTTGCTCAGTACTGTTGTCAGATGTTCAGCATGATCCTCTTCTGTCCTTGAGTATACCAAAATGTCATTGATAAATACCACAACGAAAGAGTCAATAAACGGACGTAGAATTCTGTTCATCAATTCCATAAAGATCGCTGGAGCGTTAGTCACTCCGAACGGCATTACTAAGAATTCATAGTGTTCATGCCAAGTTGAAAGGCTGTCTTAGGTACATCCTTCTCCTTGACTCGCACTTGATGATATCCAGACCATAAATCAATCTTTGAGAATACTGCTGCTCCCTGAAGCTGATCGAACATATCACCGTTCATGGGAATCGGGTACTTGTTTCGAATAGTGACCTTATTCAATTCCCGATAATCGATACACATCCTAGCTGATCTGTCTTTCTTCTTAACAAGAAATACTGGTGCTCTCCAAGGTGATGCACTCGGTCTGATGAATCCCTTCGGCAAGAATTCCTCAATCTGCTTCTTGACTTCGCTCTGCTCTATCGGCCCCATTCTATAGGGTGCCTTCGATACTGGAGTGCTACCTCGTTGAATTGTGATACTGAACTCGACATCCCTATGTGGGGGAAATCCAGGAATACGAGTGGAAAATCTCTCACCACTGGTATCTCATTCACCTCTTTAGGTACCCGTACTTCACTTGTTGCTGCACCGATCATTGCTCTTGACCTCTTCTTTCCCTGGAATACAAACTCTCTTCCTTTAGCTGAAATGACTACCTCCTTCTCCTTGCAGTGGATGCTTTCCTTGTGCTTGGACATTCAATCCATACCGATAACGACATCTGTTCCGGCAAAACCCAATTCTAACAAATCGATACTTAGGGTTTCCCCATTAATCTGGAGTTTACATCCCTTATAGCATAGATATATAGTGAGGGTTGCCCCTGATGGTTTAGCCACCATTAAGGCCAATTCTGGAATTTCCTCTTGTGTGCATCTTAATTTTCTCGAAAAAGATTTTGACACAAAAGAATGAGTTGATACACTATCGAACAAGAACGTAGCCAAAATTATATATATATATATATATATATATATATATATATATATATATATATATATATATATATATATATATCCTGTTAAAAAAGTTCATCCTTCATCAACTTCCCACAAAAACCCAAAATAGAACTTGAAACATGATTAAATTACTTCCTTACATACCCGTGATTACTCCTTTATCATCTTCAGCATCCTTCTCGGTCAAGGCAAATACTCTTCCTTGACGCATCGGCTTCTTTCTCTTTTCGGTTGTTCCCGACCCTGCCTTGTTGCTGTTCCTTAGATTTTGGGGACAATTTGGCCTAATGTGCCCTTCTTCTCCGCAGTGGAAACATCTCTGTACATTCTTCCTGGGGCATTGATCCTTATAGTGCCCCTGCTCTCCACAGAGAAAGCAGCTTCTGGGCTTGTACTCTCCGTCTTAGCACTGGTTTTCTGAAACATCTGGCTCTTGCCATGCATCTTGAATTTGGATGCTGGGGTGGATCTATTTTCCTTGTTCCAAAACTCAGCCCTTCCTTGACTCTGACTCATGTCCATCTCTGTTACCGTGACTCGCCTTACTAGCTTGTCGAATCGGCGAATGTCTAACGAAACCATCCTCGACCTCAGTCCAGGCTTAAGCCCTTGCTCAAACCTCTGGGCTTTCTTTGCTTCCTCCTGACCATTTCTGGTGCATATTGTGACAGCTGGGAAAACATCGCCTCATATTCCCTGATAGACATATTTCCCTACTTCAAGTTGTGGAACTCCATTGCCTTTACTTCATGCACATCCATGGAAAAATAGTGCTACCGAAATTCTTCAAGAAAATCTTCCCAAGTGATTGGACCTTCTCCAAGACCACGCTTTACAGTCTTCCACCATACTCCAGCGTCCTTCTCCAGCGAGATTGTGGCCAGACGAACCTTGTTGTCTTTGGGAGTCATCAGCACTTCACATACTGTTTCCACTTGATGTATCCAGTCATCAGCAGCTGTTGGGTTGGCCTGTCCTTCAAAGACTGGAGGATTACCCTATGTACCACTTGTATGAATTTCGATGATGAAATTCTTCTTGTAAGGTGGGTAGGATTTGTAACCCCTGTTCCCAATTGTTGGTTTTCTCCTTGTAATATTATTCATTTCTTTTCTTCTTTATCTTTTCCGAATCTCTATAATTTTGCCATTGATAATAAAAATTTGTTGTTTGCTTCCAATTCAATTTATTCTTCCATTCTATTTAATTTTATTTTCTATTGAACCCTGAAATTTTGTTGTTCATCTTATTCAGATTTTTGCATGTTGACATTCCAATTAGATCTATTATAATCCTATTCTTTTTCCTGTTGAATTTAAAACCTATAACCCGCTAACCCGTACCCACTACCCATTAACCCACAATCCTAATACTATATATACACTAATCACCCCTAACCCTAATTATCTTAACCTAATTACCTATCCTGATTATCTCTCCCCACCGCCTAACCTCGAGTCCATGTTCATCTTCCTCCTCGAGCCTATCTCCAAAACCCAGCACTGTCGCCCCCTCTTCTTCCCCTGCCATCATTTTCTTTGCAATTCCCTGTTCGCCATCGACCTCCATCACCCTCGCCCCCTTCAACCCATCCCCGTCGTCATCCTCTTTGCCATCCCCCTCGCCTCCTTCCTGCCACCAACGCCTTTACTACAACCACTTCTCGCGACCCCTCGTCGCACCCCGCCTCCGCAACCGCCTGCCCCTCGACTGACCACCACAGCCGCTGACCCTTGCATCTCCTTCTCCTCTATTTCTTCTCATCGAAACTCACCATCTGTTCTCTTCGACCTGCACCCTTCACCACCTGCGCCCCTATGTCGACCCCATCCCTTTCTCCATCACCACCGCCCGTGCACCGCCAGTCACCGCCGAGCCGAAGTCCGCAACAGCCTATCCCCTCGAAGGACCACCACAGCCACTGACCCATGCATCTCCTTCTCCTCTATTTCTTCTCACTGAAACCCACCATCCGTTCTCCTCGACCTGCACCCTTCACCACCTGCGCCCCTATGCCGACCCCATCCCTATCGCCATCACCACCGCCCGTGCACCGCCAGTCATAGCCGAGCTGAAGTCCCTACTGCTGTCTCTGATCACGTTGTAGTTTTGTTGTTACTGTTCACCTGCTGTTAGCTGTTGTGCGATCTGGTGTTGTTGATTGCTGTTTGGGATCTCAATGTTTGCTGTTTGGGATCTCACTGTTTGCTGTTGGAGATCTTGCTGTTCCGTGTTTGCACGTGCTGCACCGTTAGGATCCTAATCCCGTTATTCTTTCGTTTTCGGATTAACCGTCTATAAGGCAAGTCCTCTTGAACCAATTTATTACTCGTGTTCAAGAATTCTTTGATCTTCCGCAAGTAGTTCACATTCCACTTATCTTATATATTTGTTTAATATTTGTTCAAGAGATTATCAAGGATTCATTGGCGAAACCAAGTGATAATTCTCTTTTCATGCCGATATCTGTGACTCTAACCCATGCTCTAATATATATTGCATATGCACGAAATACATGAAAATAATTAGATCTATGCTATAGAATTGATTGATGATTGGAATGTCCCCTGATTGAATATGCTTTTCGTGAATTAATTGCCATGATTATGAATTGCCTCGTTAATATTGAAATTGCATGCTGATAATTAAATAGAGCTTTTGTTACTTAATTGCCCTGAAATTACATGTTTAAATATTTAAATTATTGCCAATTCTTATCAATCACCTTGCTGGCCTGCTGTCTCTTTTATGTTGCATTAAATATTTGAACCAGTTACTGTAAGAATTAAGTAGAACTTTATAAACAAAAATTGTAGCTCTATGAGTCTACTTTTCAGAACATTAGACGGATTTGAATTTCAATTCTTAACCTGCTAGATATCAGACTTTTAGTACGGCTAGGTCTGGATTTCCATATTTGTAATTACATGTATATTAACATGAATGGTTAATGAAAAGAAAATATTAATAGTAGAATTAAAATATGAAATTAATCTGGTTGAGACTAGACATGATTAGGAGTCACCTTAAATTTTTGTGGAATTAATTAATTAATATGCATACCTGATATGTACTTGTAAAGATGACTCTAAGTTTCTGGCTGAACATAAAAGCAGTAAAGAATAAGATATTACACTCAGTTTCTGTGATTTTAATATGTCGTGTGTACATGCATTGGAGAGTCTAGTTTCTAGAATTTATGATGGATCCTGTTTTGCTTTCCTTTAGCAACATGAATCTTTGTTTTTGAACAACTACGTCTTGCTATCCAGAATGTATGCTTGTATTGATTTAGTGTAAACACTTTTTTCCTTGCGTGTAATGAGTAGATTTAGTCACACCTTGCATTACACAACTTTGACATCTTCTTGCATGCTCACATTAGGATGTAATAAAATAATAACAAGCCGGGGTATTAAGGGTTGACTTGGTAGTGAACAATCAGAGACTGTACTCAGTAGGGCCGTTACTGCTTGACTGAATACTGTTACGGACTATTGGCCATGGATTACTGTTTACCGACTGTTAATTAATGTTTACTACTTGTTAATTACTGTTTACTATGCCAGGTACATGATCTTTAGAGTTCACCATCACAGGTCTAAAACGATCAATGTTTGCTTGCACCGAACCTGTGGTATGGGACACAGTACTACGTGCATTAGATAGGTTAATAAAATGAATAATAACTCTATATTGCCATTGCATGCTTAATCCCTTATATTGTCATCGATATTGATCATGAATTGTAATTATTGATTATTGCATAAATATATATAGAGCCTTGACTTTATCGCCAACCATTGTTTTTGTTCCTTGACTTTGATCTAGTCCTTTATTCTTGATATGCCATGCTTTAATTGTTCTCTGTTTCCCACTACTTGCTGTCCGTGACTTGCTTTAACGGACATTACTTTTCTATTTTTAGATCATGAGTTTGTAGGTACTCAAGGAATAATACCCGAAGAACTTGGTGAGTAACAATTCTAGAGAATGGAGCTCAAAGAATAGACTGCATTGATTATTTCTTTATGCTATTTTCCTAGAACATTGTTATTGTTATTGTACTTTGTTTTTTGGGCATTATGACTCGAAGTTTGTTTTTCCCAGATGTTGGATATTATGTTTTGGATTATTTCATTGATTATTGAAGTTATTCTTCGTTTATTGAAGTTATTCTCTTGCGTGGTTGTGATTATTTTTTATGTTGTTGAGTTAGACTGGTACAGCTTATGAATGATGCTTACATCATTCGCTGGGCCTTTGTTACACGCTCGTATTTTCGTGTTTTGGGAAGCGGGGCGTGACACTTCTCCCAAATTGTCTTCCACTTACAACACCTGATATGGGTAAAAATCGAAGTCACACGATCTCAGCACGCATCTCAAAGCTTCCAAGGGGAGTATAGTAATTTCACAACAATAACAGGCCTGCTAGAAAAACATTGATCGTCTTCACGCCCATCAGCTCAATTAGATCTAAAATTATGGCTTACTTGCAGCTCAAGAAGAGGGGGATTCTAGCCCATTAGAGATGTTAGTCAAATCTCTCTAAATAAGGGATTGGTTGCTAATTATATCCCTTCACTATGAGAATCTCCAGCCGAATTTTAAAAGATACATTTTCAGGTCTATCTTCTATGACTGATTCATAGTTTATAAATACCCTCCACCTCCATCAGTTAGAGGTAATCAATATTTTTCCATTAAAAAATCCTAATCATTATTCTGGGTTGCTGACTTTGAGCATCAGAGGGTCTTACGTCGAAGCCACCTCCGGTGTGACAATTTTTGAAGTTTTCCGTACATTTCCAGCCGTCCAGATCTAGATCCTAATCGACAGAATAGATCAGTGCTTTCTCCCCCAATAAAAGAACTCATAATCTGATTACTTCCACACCATAACCCCGACACTAAAATTAGCAACAACAGAATTGGCATCAACTGGGAAAGGTATAGATCTGCCTCTCCGATTAAATCTATCCACCATGCCTCTGAGAAGAAAGCCAACAATGGTTGCACCAGAGTCATACGACAGTTAAGCCAACCCCATAGTTCACATCGAGTGTTTCAAATCTCTTATGATGATCCAGAGAGCATCTAACACTCTCCTCTATAGAACTTTCTCAACTAGCCTGAAGGGATTTGCATAAGAGTGGTACTCCCATCTCCCCTTAGGGTCGTCTCCTCAATCGATCAGCTCAAAGAACTCCTCCTCACACATTTTGTTAGCAGCTGCAAAAATGAGAACATGAGTGCTTCCCTGATCGAGTTGAAGCAAAGGGTGGTGGAGCCACTCAAGGACTTCGTTAGACGCTTCACTGTCTAGTTTGGGTCTATCCCCAATTTTGATACGGCTGTAGCATCTTCCATCATCCGGCACAATGTCTGCGACACCGACCTGAAAGCATCACTTGCCAAAAAGCCTCATCGGGACTTCTCAAGCTCTTGCAAAGTTGCTAGAAGTACATACGGGTTGATGATGTCCTTCATCCTAAGGACCAAAGTGAGCCTTCATCCAGAAACAAGGAAATGAGTGCAAATGAGGAAGGGCCCAAGAAATTCTAGAAGGACGCATTCGATCATCGTCGCCCTCCTCCAGTCTCTTGCTTCGACAAGTTTACCTCGCTCATCGCCAGCATATCGATAGTCCTCATGGAAATTGAGGGATACGGGCTATTATATTCCCTCCTAAGATGAACCCATCAAATAGAAGGAGGGATAAGAGTCGATGGTACCTATTTCATAAGGACAATGGCCATGATACAGAGGAGTGCCAAGCCAACAAAGATGAAATTAAAGTGCTCATTCACTGTGATCACCTCTCCAGGTACACCTAGAAGGACAAAGTCGTGGCTTCACCTGCTCGAGTAGCCAACAAGCACGTAAAGAAAGTTCTCGAGGCCCAAGACTCGAAACCTCTGGTCATTCTCCAATCCATCCATGGAGGTCTTATGGAAGGGAAGTCCAAATCATTGTAAAATGCGTTCGTCCAAGAAGTCAACTCAGTGCACAAAAGTCCCCCCCCCCCCTGTGGGCAGAGTCCCAGTAATTTTCTTAGACAAATATCTTGAACGCGTCTGAACCCCCTTCTAAATGCACTTGTGATCAACTTCTCCATGGTGAACCAAAGGTATACCGCATCGTGGTAGCTCGATGAACATCATCTTCCTTGAGGCTGTTGAAGACCTCAAAATCTCCAAAGATCTTGTGAAACCCACCGGATACACCCTCCATGGGTTCTTCGGAGTTCCGGAAGGGACTGTCACCCTTAACGTGATGGCAGGAAAAACCCTGCTATCTGGACTAAAGCCATGGACATCATGGTTGTTGGTGTGAAGGTCGCCTATACTGTCATCCTTGGCCGCCCCGGCCTAGCAGTCCTCCACATCGTAGCTTCGACGTTTCAAATGAAGATGAAATTCCCCACATCAGCTAGGGTAGGAGAAGTAAAAGGAAGTCAAGAAGTGGCTCAGACATTTTATACGACTACAATGTGGGGTTCAGTTCTCGGGCTTGAAGTCTTAGAGCTTCCTGAAGAGAGGAACCTAGCCATGTTCGAACCTATTGATGAAATAGAAGAAATCCCCTTCTCCCATGAAGACTCGTCCAAGTGTTTTCGAGTTAGCTAAGCCCTCCCCCATCGAGTCAAAGAACAACTGGTTTGGTGCTTCAGGGAGAATCAAGAATTGTTTGCTTGGACTGTCGCTGACATGCCTGGTATCTCGGAAGATCTGATCATGCATCACCTAAATGTAAACCTAGATGTCAAGCCGGTCCAACAAAAGAACTGTAAGTTCGCTTTTGATGGACAACAAGCAGTTAAAGAAGAAGTCAACATACTTCTAGCTGCTCGCTTCATTCAAGAAGTCAGTTATCCAGAGTGGATGGCCAATATTGTCATGGTGAAGTAAGCTGATGGAAAATGGTGAATTTGCATCGAATTTGCTGAATTGAACAAAGCTTGCCTGAAGGACCATTTTCCTCTTCCAAGCACAGATGCCTTGATTGATGCTATGTCCAAACATGAGCTCCTAAACTTCATGGATGCATTCTCGTGTACAATCAGATCTGAATGTTCCCTCCAGACATCCTGAAGACATCCTTCATCGCCGTCCAAGGACTATATTGCTATCGTATCATGCCATTCGAGCTAAAGAACGCTGGAGCCATTTATTAGTGGCTGGTGAAAAAATTCTTCAAAGAATAGATCGATCGAAACATGGAAGTATATGTGGATGACATGCTTGTAAAAAGTCTTAATAGGGATGGCCATGTAGCCGACCTTCAAGAGGCCTTTAAAGTTATACGGAAACACAACATGAGCCTGAACCCCTTGAAGTGCGCCTTCGAGGTCTCCTCAGGGAAGTTTTTAGGATTCATGGTAAGCCAGAAGGGAATTGAGGTCAATCCAGAGAATATTTAGGTCCTACTCAACATTTCTCCACCATCCAACATCAAAGAGATCTAGAAACTCATAGGGTGCCTCACCGCTATCGGTCGTTTCATCTCAAAGTCCGGGGAGAAGTGCATCCCTTTCTTTAAAGTCTTCCAAGCTCCAAAAGGGTATTGATTGGGGGGAAGCACAACGAGAGGCCTTCGAGCATCTTAAGACGTATCTGACCAACTCACCACTTCTAAGTAAGCTAGAGCCAGGGGAAATGCTCTACCTTCATCTCACCACTTTGGACCATACCCTCATCACCGTCTTGGTAAAAGAAGAAGACAAGATCCAAAAGCCAATCTACTATGTTATCAAGGTACTCCACAATGCTTAAACTCCGTTATTCCAAAATGGAGAAGATTGCCTATGCTCTCATAACAGCCACTCGGATGCTCCTCCGTTACTTCGAGGTGCACACGGTCTCGGTCCTCACTGACCAACCCTCAAGCAAGTACTTCACAAGTAGGAGAACTCTGAAAGACTTATGAAGTGATCCTTCAGTTTGATCCAACATGATATCAACTACCAGTAGAGGATGGCTATCAAGGCACATGACTTAGTCGAATTCATCGTCAAAAGCGCTGATGGAATAATTTACAAGCGCACAAAATTGCAAAAAGTAGTATAGTTTAAAAGAAAAGAGTGTCGAACCCACAAGAACTAATTATTTTATTAAGTACCGAAATTCACCAGATTAATTTAGAGAATCAAAATTTTGATTAAAATAGTAAAATAAATTTAAATTAAACTAAAGCAAAAACTAAACTAACTGAAAAGTATTAAAATCTGAAATTTTATGGTTTATTAATAGTAAAACTAATTCTAGGGATTTTGGTTTCACCTAGCTAATCTCACATAATTCATAATTCAACGTAACACAAAACTCTACTCTTTCAAGTTGTAGGCCAAAATCCCTTAATTATTCAATATCTTCTGTCGAATAACACCAAATATTTCCCCAAAAAATATTTCATCATATCTCTATGAAAATTTAATTATTTGAAAATTCATTAAGTGCTATGGATTTCTTCTACGGTCATATTAATCGCAGAAAATTATCTCTAATTTACCTCAATCAATGGTGTTTAATTAATTAATTCTAAATCACAAGTTACCTCTCGGCATCTCCCATGGTTCAATAAATCAAACAATAGTTGGCTAGACAATTGCAAGCATTAACAAAATTTAAACACACAACCACGGAAAAGTAGAAAAATAAAATAACATGAAATTCGAATTGTGTTCTCAAAACTAGGCTACATTGAAATTCGAGAAAGATAAAATTATTTAATGTTAAATTTGAATCTAACAAACATTTGGATTGCATAATGAAAAGTAGAAGAGAAAAAAGAACTCTAGACGATCTTGATGAACGCTATGGCTCTTGTCTCCAACGGTGTGATGAGTCGTCTCGTCCAATTATTTTATCCTCCAAGATCTTTCACCCTCAACCTTAGAATTCACATTAGCATCTATATATAGCACCCCAACGAATCCCTACAAAGATATATACAAATACAACCCATTTGCCCGAAACCTGCATTCAAAATATAACATCAGCGCCGACGCGATCGATCGCAACTTTGGTCGGTTGGCCGTTCATGTTGTTCAACTACACAGGGTTCCAACACTGAGTAGTACGGTCGACTGAACGGTCTACCGGTCATTCGGTTGGGTGTGTGGTTGACTGTCCACTTGATGTTTTCTGCGTGCAGGCTACAGAAAAAATGATTTTTTCGGAGCTACAGAACATCGTTGGTGATGTATGAGTACTCGTTTCGAAGAAGACTCGACGAACAACATCTTTCATTTAGAAGAAAAGTTCAGGTTCATCCATCTTCATGTTCAAAACCGCCGTGCAAGTTCTAGGTGGTGTTGTTGTAGCTTTTTTCGCACTACTTTGTGTCTTCTTTTTCTCTAAATCCAATCCCTGTGACGTCGTGTACTTTAGCCCATAATCCAAACAATCATCTCATTCTTTCAAAAAAAACAAATCAATAAATTTAAGTAGAAAGAAGATGAAATTCAAATAAATAAACGTGAACTCACAATTTTTATGCCTAAAAAGAGTATTAAAATCAGGTATAAATTAAACACATTAAATACACCCAAACTTAAGATTTTGCTTGTCCTAGAGCAAAAAGGAAAACTACAAATCAAATAGGAGTAATAATATTAGGCTCAATTCATCGCACCTAAAGGACTTATCATGCAAGCATCAAATCTTTAATTTAATATATAAACAATAGTAAATAAAGAAAACTAAGCATACTCACTTTCTCCAGTGCAATTATTCGTACAAAATTTCAAACCCAATCAAATTTGTCATGCAATTAACGCAACTATATCATGTAACAACTCCATTCGTGATTACCCATGATCACCCATTCTCACTACTACAATCCGAGTAGCAAACTAGAATTGGTTTTGTTTTTGTTTTTTGTTTTTTTTCCTTCTAAGTTGTTACTTGCATTTGGACGCGAATGTAAACATTTGTGCTGGATTCAACAGGTTACTCAATAAGTCACACACTTGCTGTTTGACTTAAAACTAAACATTCCTGATGAATATCCCTAGTTACTAAGCAACTCATTCAATTATTTAATCACTATCACTCTATTTACTTAAACTTTGTTTAGGACTAGATCAAAGGGGATAATCACAAGAAACCATCACATTCCTTTTTTATGTATAATCACACGACTCTCACAATTTTGTAAGGAATTTTGAACTTCAATAATTCTAAAAAAATAAGTATGCTTAATATTGATTTATAAGATATTGCCTATCCTAAAAGAAATTGCAGTGCTATAGCACAATAAAGAACCCAAAAGTGTAATGATAGTCCTAATTTAAGTCCAAAATTTTTTGACCCCGTCACCCAAACTTAAATATCACATTGTCCTTAGTGGGAGAAAAAGGAAAAAAAGAAAAAGAATGTGAAATGTTCAGAATTACTTCCCTAGTTCATTCTGAAATTCTGGATGAGTGACGTTCATTATTTCGGTGATATCTGGCGTTGTAGATGTAACCCCTGTTTTCCCTTTTCTTGTATTTTGGATGTATTTATCTTTTTCTGAGTATTTATTCATACTGTATTCTTCTGTTCCTTCTAAATCGTGTATTTGATCTTCATTCTCAATATAAAATCATCTATTGCGTTGTCGCCTGTGATTTGATCTTCTTAATTCAAATTTTTATGCCTATTATTTCAACTCTGGTTGATCAGTTGATTTATTTTATTATTTATTTGTCCATGTCCTATCACTAGTGTTGTTTCCTATCTCTTATTGGATCCTATGAAAACCCAATAACCATTTTTCCCCAACCTGTTATCCCCCTTAATCTAACCCATCTCCTATATATATATATCCATACTGTTTGACCCTATACACCAACCCTAATTACTTTTCTAAACCCTAGCCGCTCACCCTATCCCCTACATCCTGCACTCTAAGCTCCCGATCTTCTCTCTCCCTCTACCCCTGTGTGCACCCCCGACCTGCATCCCGATCCCCTTTCGGCACCCCCCTGTCGTCCTACACCCCCGATCTCTTCTCTTCCCTTCTCCTCCACTACAGCAGCGACAACAGCACCAATCGACAACAACGACAACAGCACTAGTCGACAGCAGCCGCATCCCCAGCGCGCCGCCCTGTCCGCCTGCTGCCATCGTCCCCTCATCCGCAGTGCATACACATCCCCCTCTGCCTTTGCTTGGTGTGTTGTGCATGTGGTTGATCCAAATGTTGTGTTAGTGATCTTGTTCGTGTTCGTTCGCTCGTGATATTGTGTTCGTGCCCGGGAATCCATTCCCGTTATTCTCATTCTTTCGTCGGATTCATCGTTATCTCTAAGGCAAGTAACTTGTTTATTTTTTTTGTATATACAAGTACTAAATACTGCCTGTAGTGTGGCTTTTGTTTCTAAATTCATTTTTTTCATGAAAAGCCCTTGTTAGATCTTGTTTCTATTTGTTGGTCCATACGTAGTCGTCCTTTGTTATACACATGACATAAAATTAATGTAGATCTAATTAAATTCTTGATGCATGTATGTATGTTGTTCCGTGATCCATGACATGCTGTATGAGTCTTGCATGCTTGATGCGTTAGTTGTAGTATCTTGTGGTAGACTTGTTAGAAACCCATACCATATTGTTTTGGACATCTATTATACCATGTTTTGTATTTCGTTTTAAATTTGATTTGTTGCATATGAACTATTTGATTTAATGCATGAGAAAGATTTCTGTTTTTTCTACTGCCCTGTTTTGTTTCTGTATTTTAGACCCTGTTAAGGTCAGTAAATGAAACTAATTTATAAATATAAATCGTAGATATCGCTGTCTATTTTCCAGAATTTTTTGACATATCTCAGTTTCGATTTGTGAGGTATGAGTTATTACTATTTTACTACAGATGTGTAGAAAATTCTAGATTCTGTTTTATGTGAATTCTGTACAATTATTTATTTTAATACTGCTGTTAAAGATAAAATTTGGATATATTATTTTGCTAGGTATGACTAGACTGTACTGGGATTAACTACAAATTTTTGTAGATTTATTTGATAACATTTATAAACTATTCTATGCTTGTGAAGAAACTATTATAATTTCAGAACTGCACTCCGTTCAGTAAATAACCATGTTTTCAACCTGATTTTAGTCGTTGTTGGTAAAAACTTTGTAAATATAAAATGTAGCCTGTTGTATCTATTTTACAACCCTTTTGACGGATTTGGATTTAGAGTTATATTTTGTAATCTATCGCTATTTTGGTACTGCTATGTCTAAAGTTCCCGATTTACAAACATGTTGTATCGTGCTGTTTTCTGATTTTATTTGACTATACTATCTGAGTTGGAATATTATGAAACTTTATTTACTGATACTAGGAACACTAGGGAATACCCCAGATTTTTCTTAGATTTAATAAATAAGTTTTTATGTCATTTTCATGTTTATGAATACAACCTTGCGATTTCTGGCTGAACATGTTTTCTGTATATAATTCTCTTTTGAGTCCTGTTTCTGTGGTTATTATATGACTTATATATATGTGATGGATTCGACCGAGTGTCTATTTTCTAGATTTTCTAACGGATCCAGATTTTCAAGTCTGTGGCAACAGAAACCTCAGATTTGGTGCAGTAGTGTCTTGCTGTCCACAACTAAAAGTTTCGTTATCCTAGTTTATTATGAGTTGACTGTCACCCGTGTATGTCTTCTACCCGCCTTGAGTTGTTCCTTGTTCCTTGCCATGTTTTTCTCATCCTGTTTGTGCAATTATATGTCTGCTTTAATAATAATGACACATAATCAAGCCGGGGTGAAAGGAAAGATATAGTAGTGGAAAATATGGAAATATGTACTTGGAAGGGGGCCGTGTTCCCACCTGTTATGTGTTTCATGATTGCATAATACTTGCTCCTGTTTACCTGATTACCTAGCTACACACTTCCTATAGGAAGGTGTACTCAGAAGGAGACCCGTAGGTCCTACCTGTACCTGTACCTGTTTACCTGATACCTGAGTACACGGCTCTATATAGTCCACTATGAAATCTAAAACACAACTTGTGTGAATGTAGCAACCATGTGGTAAAATTTGGGACGCATGAAGTGCTACCTAGATAGGATTAAATACAAGACTTGAGAATAACATGATCACTTGCACATTCCTGTTTACCTGTACATGCTACCTGACACCTGTTACATATTTACCTGCTTGCATGCTACGTGACACCTGTTACATGTTACCTGTACCCTGTTATCATATCATGTCACTTGATTCTGTTTCTTGGTTTTAGAGTTAGTTGCTTTGTTCTACTACATTCTTTCCATGCTTATTCTGTACTTGCTTCCGCTGTTACTTTATACCTGTCTATTTGTTTTCTTCTGTACTTATTGCCTATACTACAAGCGGCCCGTAACTTGCATTGACGGGCGTTTTGTTTCTTTTTCCTCTTGAAATTTGTTAAAATTGCAGACTTTGGTGACCAGCTTCCCGATGGAGTAGGTGACCAAACATTCTAGTTGGCTTGAGTTCTTGCTACAATTTATTTCCTGCTGATTTAAATAAATGTAATTGTTACGTGGATTATTTTGTATTGGGCAGTTTGACCCAGAATATATAACTCTTATTTCTAGATCTGGTTTATTTGAGAATTTTTTTTCAAGTAAATTTTGTTGGTTATATTAATTTATTCATGTATGCGTGGTTGATAACTCCTTGTTTATTTCTTGTTTATTCCTGTGAAATGTTGAAAAGATACTTACTGCTTATGAATGGTGAAAGCCATTCGTTGGACTTGTGTCATGTATCCGTATTCCGTATTCCTTTTTGGGAAGCGGGGCGTGATAAGGTTAGATTTCTAAATCCCCTGATTTTTTTTGCATTTGAAAGCTAAGACAACTTCCTTTGGTCGATATTTGAAATAATTTTTCATCGAACTCCATCCTGCCTAAAAAAGCTATCAAGTAGGTGTAGAAAACAAATATGCTAGAAACCCCCAAACTTACGCAATCCTACAAAATAAAATCAAAAATTAAATTAAAGTAAATAACAAGAAAAGCAATTCTAATGACAGTAAAGAATAAAACATGGGTTGCCTCCCAAGAAGCGCTAAGTTTTAAGTCTTCAGTTGGACGTGGTAGATGAGATGGTTATGTGATGCCAAGATTTTTCTCCCTCTGCCCTAGAATTCACATCAACATCTATATATAGCACCCTAACGAATCTCTAAAAACGTATATGCAAATACAGGCCATTGGACCCGAAACCCGTATTCAAAATATAACATCAGTGCTGACCCGGTCAACCGCAACTTTGTTCTGTCGGCCGTTCATGTCCTTCGACTGTACAAGGTTCCAACAGCAAGTGGAATGGTCGACTACGTGGTCGATCGGTCATACTATCGGGTGTGTGGTCGATTGTCCACTTGCTATTTTCTGCATGTAGGCTATAGAAAAACTGATTTTTCCGGAGCTACAGAACTCCGTTTTCGACATATGGGTACTCGTTTTGAAGCAGACTCAACGGCCAACACCTTTGATTTAGAACACATGTTCAGTTTCGTCAATGTTGATGTTCAAAACAACCATACAAGTTCGAGGTGCTGTTGTTGCATCTTTTTTCGCATGACTTTGTGTCTTCTTTTTCTCCAAATCCAAGTCCCGTGACTTCATCTATTTGATTCCATAATCCAAAAAATCATCTCTTTCCTTCAAAACAAACAGATGAATAAAATTAAGTAGAAAGAAGATGAAATTCAATTAAATAAACACTAACTAACAATTTTTATGCGTAGAAAGAGTAATAATAAGGTATAAATTACATTCATCAAGCGCTATCCCAGATCCCCCAAAGGAAAGCGAACACCCTCCAGTCTAGAGTGTCTAGGTAGATGGCTTCTCTTGTGTCAAGGGGAGCGGGGCCGGTGTCACCTTACTCAACCCAGACGATTTCACTCTACAATACTTGCTTTGTCTTAAACTTCCAAGCCTCCAACAACGAGGTTGAATATGAGGCTGAAATGCCCTTGCCCCAAGCTCAGACAATTTATACAATTTTATGAGACAAATTATTCATAGTATAGTACAACTGCCCACTATAGGCTGCCTCTCAAAAGGTGGTTAATCGGATTGGTGACTCTTGATCATAGGCTATTATATTCATAGTTAATTATTTTTGTTCAATTCCCGATGTGGGACAATCTTTACGCACCTTCTCGCCTCTCTCTCTGTGTGTACACTAAAGCCAAGTGGGCCCCAACCACGTCAGCGAGCAGTCACACACAAGGAAGAGACTCCTTCCCTTTATTTCTCCTAGGCGGGCCTCACTCGTCGCCCCGTCACCACGAGGGTGGCGCTAGAACCAAGCAACAATGATGTTCTTTCACTGGTGCCCCCCCCGAAATTCAACTTATTAACACAATTGACATAAACCCTTTATTATTATTATTATTATTATTATTATTATTTATTATTATTATTATTATTATTATTATTATATATATATATATATATATATATATATATATATATATATATATATAATGTTTTAGAAATTACGATATGTTACATACACCCCCCTTTAGAAATCAGCATTCTCGCTGAGCACGGGGCAAGCACAATCTAGAGCAGGATCTACTTTCTAGCCGTTGTGGAGCATCTGCTTTTCTATCCGCCTGATTATTCATGATCCCGGAATCCATCGCCTCGTCAATCATAATCCCGAATTTAATTGAGCTGCCCTCTTATCCGCCCGCTAATCATGATCCCGGAATCCACCTCCCGATCAATGACAGTCCCGGATTTAATTGAGAGCTCACCACAGTCCCGAAATCCACCGCCTGATTGGGTCTATTGTCCCGGAATCCACCACCCGACTATATAGACATGCCCCACACTCGGTGTCGAAAGTCGACGCTGATACCATTTGTAACACCCCTGGCCCAAGCTCAGACAATTTATACAATTTTTTCAGACAAATTATTTATAGTATAGTACAATTGCCCACAACAGGCTGCCACTCAAAAGGTGGTTAACCGGATTGGTGACTCTTGATCATAGGCTATTATATTTATACTTAATTATTTTTTTTTGATTCCCGATGTGGAACAATCTTTACTCACATGCTCTCCTCTCTCTGTCTCTGTGTACACTGAAGCCAAGTAGGCCCCAGCCATGTCAACAGGCAGTCACACACAGGAAAGAGACTCCTTCCCTTTATTTCTCCTGGGCAGGCCCCACTCATCGCCACGTCGCCGACGAGGGTGGCGCCAGAACCCAGCAGCAATGCTGTTCTTTCACTGGTGGTCCCCTCCTCAATTCAACTTATTTACACAATTGCCATCAACCCTTTATTACACTACACACACACACACACACATATATATATATTATATGTTTTAGAAATTACGGGATGTTACAGAGGTGCTAATTGCTGACCTCCTTATAGCTTGGAAAGTGAGGGCCTGAAAGGTCGATGTGTTCAGCGACTCCCAGTTGGTGATTAATCAAATCCTAGGGGAATATGAGACGAGGGATGATCGAATGATCAAGTACCTCTTTTGCATTTTTGCATTAAGAAAGTCATGGCTATATTCCGAAAAGCGAACATCTTTCATATTGCTCGTGAGGAGAACGGTCAAGCAGATGCCCTCTCTAAGATAACCTCCTCTTCCTTCGAAGGACTCAACCACACTGTGCCCATTGAAGTCTTACCAAAGCAAAGTATTAAAGAAGATGTGTTAGAGCTCATGGTTGTCACTCCTTGAGCACCCGAAGATAATTGGATGAAACCCTTATTAGACTTCCTCGACAAGGGATTCTTCCCAGCATATCCAAAAGAAACAAGGAAGATCCGGACCAGGGCAGCAAGGTACGCACGCTGTGAGGGATTCCTGTACAAGCGCTCCTGCACTTCGATAGACGGCAGTCCTTATCTACGGTGCCTCAATCTTGCGAAGGCCCAGTATGCCCTTAAAGAAGTGCACAAAGGAATTTGTGGTAGCCACATTGGCAAGTGGTTTCTGTAGCAAAAAAACTCTTAATCGTGGGTATTATTGGCCTACATCCCTTATTGATGCCTTAACATATGTTCGCCAATGTGCCACCTGCCAAATGTTTTCCCCTATAAAATGGGGACCATATGTTGACCTTTGATCCATGTCGAGTCAAATCCCTTTTTCCATGTAGGGAATGGAACTACTCGTACAGTTCCCCCCGCGTTCGGATAGAGAAAGTTCTTAGTTGTGGCTATCGACTAATCATAAAGTGGATCGAAGCAGAACAATTGGTCTCCATCATCGAACAAAAGATTGAGAAATTCTGTTGGAATAATATTGTCTGTAGATTCGGGATACCTCGAATTCTTGTCATCATCAAAGCCACACAATTTTTTGCCAAAAGATTTCGACCTTTTTGCTATGATCTAGGGATCGAACAACACTTCTCTTCCATTTCATAACCCCAGACTAATGGTCAAGCTGAGAACGCCAATAAGCAAATCCAAGATCGCCTTAAGAAAAGGCTAGAGGAAGCGCCAAATGGACTGTGGGTTGAAGAACTGCTGAGCATACTCTGGTACTACCCAACCACAAAAAGAACCCTAACAGGAG
The DNA here is from genome assembly GCA_017893485.1 of Hemerocallis citrina. NCBI lineage: Eukaryota > Viridiplantae > Streptophyta > Magnoliopsida > Asparagales > Asphodelaceae > Hemerocallis > Hemerocallis citrina. The sequence continues at coordinate 38,351,593 of CM030365.1, forward strand.
AGTCTCCGCTCAACTTTACCTTTGGTTCTGAAGGTCTAATGCCCATAGAAGTCAAACTACCTTCTCCTCATGTCCTCTCATTTAATAAGGAAAATATTCGAATGATCTTCGGGACAAATTCACTATCGTTCAAGAAGTTCACGAGAAAGCAGCCCTATGGAGATAAATCTATCAACAAAGGGTGGAAAAGTTCTAGAATGTTTGGTTAAAAAGCTTAAAAGAAGGTGGCGTCGTGCTACGAAAGCTCAAGATCTCTGCGCTGCGCATGAAGGTTAATCTAGCTCCTAACTAGGACAAACCCTACTAGGTATCTAAATTCGTCCACCAGGAGCTTACCAACTTGAAGATCTGGGGGACAGGGAGATATCAAGGGTCAAGAATGTGGAGCATCTGTTAAAGTTCAACAAGGGTGCTTAACAACCTCCACTAGATTTGTAATAAGACCAATCTTTTTAATGATCAGCGTAGGTAATAAAAGCTAGCAACTAAGGTAGCTATTTAGATTGATTTTTCAATAAAACATGGTATTTCTTTCATAAATTCTTGTATACTCTCCGAATGCAAACAATGAGTTTGTTGCTCAGCTCCTTGTCCGAGCTACACCAACAACTCATTATCTCAAAACAATGAGTTCAGTGCTAAGCCTATCGCCCGAGCTACACTGATAACTCATTAACTCAAAACAATAGTTTAGTGCTCATCTCCTCGCCCAAATTAGACCAACAACTAATCAATTCAAAACAATGCATTCGGTGCTCAACTCCTCGCCTGAGCTACACCAACTCATAAACTCTGACAATGAATTTGGTACTCAGCTCATCGCCCGATCTACACCAACAAATCCTTAACTCAAAGCAATGAGTTCGGTTCCCAGCTCCTCGCCCGAGCTACACCAGCAACTCATTAACTCAAAAAATTGAGTTCGGTGCTTATCTCCTCGCCCAAGCTACACCAACAATGTATTAATGTAAATCAATGAGTTTGGTGCTCAACCCCTCATCTGAGCTACACCAATAACTCATTAACTTAAAACAATGATTTCGGTGCTCAGGCCCTCGCTCGAGCTACACCAATAACTCATTAACTCAAAACAATGAGTTTACCTTAGCCCAACAGCTCATTAACTCAAAACGAACGAGTTCAGAGCCAAGCTTAATATTGAAGCTACTCCAATAACTTGCTAACTCAAAACAATGCAAAACTTTGAGTTCAGTGCCTAGCTCCTCGCTCGAGCTATTCCAACAACTCATTATCTCAAAACAATGAGTTTGGTGCTCAGTTCCTTGCCCGAGCCATACCAACAACTCATTATCTGAAAAGAATGTGTTCGGTGCTCAACTCCTCGCCCGAGCTATACCAACAACTCATTATCTCAAAAGAATGAGTTCGATGCTCAGCTCCGCGCTCGAGCTACACCACCAACACATTATCTCAAAACAAAGAGTTTGGCGCTCAGGCCCTCGCCCAAGCTACACCAACAACTCAGTACCTCGCTCGAGCTACATCGATAATTCATTAACTCAAAACATTGTGTTCAATGCTCAGCTCTTTGCCCGAGCTAGTCCAACAACTCATTAACTCAAGACAATGAGTTTAGAGCTAAGCTTATTCTCTGAGCTACTCGAACATCTCGCTAACTCAATACAGTTGACAACAATACAAAGAAAACGAGAAACAAGACAAAAATACATGGAGGATCTTTATTTCATATCAATATTCTATTAAAAGTTTGCGAATACATGGGAGATCTTTATTCCATATAAAAAAAAAGTTTCGTACAAGTCAAAAGGGATAAGTACAACAGATTGGTTTACAAGTTTATTCACTCGAATCACTTACGACCGTGGGGAAGAGGGATGTTTCGGTTAAGCGATATGGCATAATTCCGATGCCTCCTCGCCTCAGAAATCATCCCTCATCCATCGGAGCTGTCCGAAAGAGGCTCCAACCCCACGGATTGGGTATGAATGTTGTGATTGAGGGTGGGAAACCACCCCGCGGTCGAAGATAGCTACTCCGCTTTGAGCATCCCTGGGACTCCCCGACGCCACTTGAACCCTCGAAGTTAGGTCATGGAATTTCATCCCTGGATTTTCACCGCTACGGGGCGAGGAGTGCTTTGCGTTTGTAGTCTTCCAAGTTGCATCTCCAAGCTGTAAATCTTCAAGTCCCCAACCTAACTTTTTCCTAAATCTTCGTGAGTGCGGCTAAGCGACCATGTGTATTCTCCCTCAAGTGAGCGATCTCCAAGTCCCTCTCAAGAATCACCAGCTTTTGGCATTGGTTTTTGATCCATCCATTGTCAAACACACCACGAACTCGAGTAATCTCGACATCCCGAGGATCCCTTCAGATCTATATGACCATCTGTTAACAAAGAAAAGGGTGGAGTTACTACAACACCAGAAATATACAATACTTAGCTTTGACATTGAGGAAACTCAAGAGATCAAACCAGACACATCCAAAACTCGTACTCATGAAAAAAGGAATTGGAAACTAAAATTTTTCATTATAATGTTGGCCAATCCTCTATTTGGAAAATTACAAAATAATAAAAGAAAAAAGAAGATGGAGGGGAAAGATTAAGGGACCACCTCAGTCGTCGGAGTCAAGGGCGCAGAAGTCCCGACCACTCCTTTCCTCTTCTCCCCCGCATCTTTCTCCAAGATCTCCTCCTCTCTGACAATGGGCTCCTTCGGGGCCTCCTACTTTCCCCTCTTTCCCTCCTCCTCTCCGGTCACGAGCTCCTTCAGGGCCTCCTCCATTTCATCCTTGCCTTCCTCCTTGCCCTCAGACTCCTCGTTGGCTGGCTCCTCCTCAGGCTAAAGGTCAAGGATATCCCTTCCGTACGAAGCTGGGGACACGTTCGACCACGTCCCATATGGCCTTGACATGCGCTTTCTCCATATTCTTCATGAGATGGGTCTCCACCTTGGCCACCACGTTCTCCTTCATCACTGCCTCCTCTGACCCTTTCTTTCGCTCGGCCTCGAGATGAGCGACTCGGTCAAGAAGAGCTGCATCCCGGCTCTTCACCACCTCAAGCTCCTTAGTGGTCTTGTTCCTCTCCTTCTCAGCCCAAGCGGCCTTGTCCCCCCAAGCCTTCTCCTTAACCTTGATCGGTCGACCAAGTTCCCGACGCAGAAAGTAATTTGCAAAGCAGAAGACTTCAAGACTTAGAAATACAGGAAATAATACAAAAACTACGTACGAAAGGAAGAACATACAGATATGCCAACTCGGGTGATTTCGAGGTGGGAGGTGTAGATTGTCTCATTGGTCAAAGTTTTCTGGTCCTGTAGAGAGGGAAGATTCTTAGCCACCTCAAAGCAATTCCCCGAGTCTCCAAGAACGATGTCGCATCCTTGACACCCAAGTATTGCACTTAGATCTTCTTCTCGTCGTCAATAAAGATCTTGTTGGCTACAACGTTTAATGGAGGGCGCACACAAGCAAAAGCTCCCCATAACTAGGCTCATCAATACCCTCGCAGGTGACCCCACAATTTCTACCATGGTGGAAGTTGAGAAACTATTGGCTATCCTCATGGACCCTGACTTACTTGATGTCCTTTTCCTTTTCTTATCCCCAGGCACCTTCTTGTGTAAGTTAGCGCGAGCCGCCATGAGAGCATCATAGTCCATGTCTTTCATATTTGCAAAAAGAATGAAAAGAGATATGCAAACAAGATAAATCAAAAAAGGCTAAGTGCTTAATAAAAGAGAAAACAAAAACTAAAGCTATATTAGGGTCCATCGGGATCAACAACCCCCCCCCCAAACACACACATGACTTCTTCTCCTCTCACCCTCTTAGGTACATGCCCCTTCTCCTACTCCGAATAATGAAGTCCTTTCTCTTACAGCGCTTGATTGAGTCAGGCTTCTCAATTACTCCCTTCTGCGGGTAAGGAGAGAGATAGTACCAGTTGTCAGTCGCCTTTTGTCGATGAAGTCTAAAGTGCCTCCTCCATAGTTTCAAGCACAGCTCGTTGCCAACCTTTTTAACTGCAATAAGAAGCCAGTCAGGTGCTTCCACACATTTGGCATGTATTAGACTGGACTAAGCTCGTACCAGTTGACAACCTCCTAACTGAAGGGATGCATTACAACCCAGAATGGAAGGCATCGTAGGGAAAGACAAAAAAATTGTTGGACATCACTAAGAATGCCTTGACCCTGTGGCCTGGCAGAGTGAACTCATATGCATGATGAATTCCAAAAGCAACTATAATATTCATGAGGTGCTCCTTTGTGAGGACCGTCTTGATGTGATCAGCCTTATTGGTAGGGTGATTCTCTAGGTCGTCATATCTAATACCAATCTACACCAGGTCCTCCAAGTCCTCAGGGTAATTATGAATAAGGAAAGGGGTGTGAGGAGGATGAGGAAAATCGAAAAAGTTCCCTTTTGCCGCTCTCGTCTCGTCCTTTTCCTCTGTTATAACAGAAGAATTGACTACTTCCTTCCCCTTCTTCCTCCTCAGAAGGAGAGATTGAAGAGCTGAGAGCACTTCATGCTTTTCATGATTTTAAGAGGAGCCAAAGCTAACCGGAAGAACCCTAAACATGACTTATTACTTATAATAAAAATACTGCCTATTCGGTAGCAAATTTTGTAGAAAAGTGGTTGGAAAACTCACCAGAGTTGGATTCAGGAGAGAGAAAGAGAAAGGAGGAAAGAGAAACTTAGATGAAAATGAAAGAGAAGTGAAGAAGTGAAGAGATGGGGCTGGGGATTTATAGAAGGCAAAATGTTTAAACCCCCCTCGAAAAAACTGCGTTGCCAACGTGGTGCAATCCTAGTCACTCAAAGTTGATGATGTGGCACAATCCTGGCCGCCTAAGTCCTGAGTTGATTTAACAATTGCAACGAAGAGTCAGGAAAGACCTGACCATTCATATGCCTCAAAATTCGTGCCCCCAAGCAGTTCAGTGGCATTCTTGTCGTTCGAGGAACCAGACGCTTTCGAGCTGATCCGATCATCCATCTGCCACAAGATTCATTTCCCTAAGCTTCTCGGTGCCAATTTTAACGTCCGAGGTGCTCAACACTTTCGAGCAGATCTGACCGTCCATCATCCTTAAGATTCATGCACCCATGCTCCTCAGTGCCACTTTTGCCATCCGAGGAGATTGAGGCTTTCGGCCAGATCATGTAACACCTCGCAAAATAAAATGATTTATTTTTAATTATTAAATAATTTAAATCAGTAAAGTTGACTATTTTGACTATTTTCTTGAAATTGCAATTTTGCACGTCAACACACGTGCAAAGTTAGAAAATTTTGAATTCTTAAAATTTTATGGTTAATGATTGATTTTCCTCATTTATTTATGATATTTTAATTTTTCAGATTTATTTAAATTAGTTTAACAATTTTACGAATTTGTCAATTTTACACGTGTAAATATTTTTTGGGTGCAAATCTCTACTTTTAAATTTCTTGATAGATTCTTATATATATAATTGAGTACATCCTAAATTTTGGTATTTTTTTGAATAAAGAAACTATTTTTATCAATACTTTGAAAGAGAGGGGCTTTTATGTAAAAAGCCGATTGGATCTCAGACAAACAATGTAAATTATTTTTTACTGCTTTTGGGCTGGACATGGTCATTATTAAATATAAAATTTATTTAAAATATATTTAGAGTTTATTTGGTAAAAATTCAAACAAATATGGTATTTTTGCAAATATGAAATTTAAGTTGGACCTTGTGCAAATATTTTTCTTGGAAACTAAAAGTCATAAATTTTATTTGGAAAACCTAATATTTATTATTAGGCATTATTTATGATTTTTTTGGATTTTTCTGATATTTATTTGGCATATTTGCAAATATTACAAAGAGAGGGACTTTTGTGCAAAATTTCCACTTTGAGTACAAATCTGGTTTTTTTTTAAATTTCTAGGCTATGGTTGTTGGCTGGATAACTCAGTATTAAAAGGATTTGGTTTTATTTTAATTTATTTAACTTATTTAACTACTTTATTAAACAAAGGTCTATATATGTAAAAGAATAATTTGTCAATGGATGTTTCCATTTAACTTATAAAACCCTAAAAACTTCAGATTTCATCCTATTAAAGAGCCACTATAGCTGTCCCCCTCCTCTGCAAAAATAAAATATTATTTTACTATTGATTTTCTTGGAGTTTCGAAGCAAGGATCTTGGATTTCTTGCGAAAGAAAGGACTTTTCTTATTATCTCTATTATTTCGGTTAATTCTTCAATAAGGTGAGTGACATATGTTTGTTTTTGTATTATTCTAAGCATGTTGTATGTGGTGATTGTCTATTAGAAAGCATGTTAGGAGTTGTATGATGATATAATGAATTATTAATGGATGGATGAATAAAAATTTAATCTTTTCATGATGACTATGCTATTAATAATTTCAATTTTATATAAATGACTTGAGATTGTTAGGAACCTAATGGAAATCATGAGTATGATGTTTTCTTTCATGATCTTGCTGTTTTGAACCCATACTATTAAATTTGTTTGTTGTTACTGCAAAAGTAAACAAAACTTCACTTTACTGTTGAATATATGTATACACTCTGTTTTGATAATTTTGATGAGTATATCTTGACTATAACACGTTATAATTGCTTACATTCATGAGTAAACTATTGTAAAGGATTTTGTATGAGTTTAATGGATTACAAGATGAGTTAGTGAATCAAAGGATCAGGTTTTGAGTGGAAGAGGGGTTTAGTTGTTTTCAGGTCTGAAGATGGCCGAAATTGAGTTTTTTTTTTTTTTGTGTTTTGCGAAGTTTTCAATTAGATTTGAGTTGTTTCAATACTGAGACTAATCTAAACCTTATACTACTCCTATTTGATGGATTTGATGCTTTAACTGATACTAGCCTATACACTTATATATACATATACTCATATGTTATTGTTGTCGAAATTGGTTTTTGATGTTTTTATGAAATTTCGATTGAAATCTGAATTGTTTTAATGCTAAGTCTTATTTAAACAATATACTACTTATATGTGTTGTTTTCTTGATGTTTTACTAAAGCTTAATCACATATATACATTTATATGAATTCTCATGTCCTGTTTTGAAGTATTTTGTGAAAATTTACTCTTTTATGAATTCGATGAGATTTTGATTAGTTTTATAAACTCCAGCATATTAGACAAGTTGTACTTGATCATCTTAGGGTTTTAGAATTTTAGATTTGAGCTTTTAAAAATTATAATCATGTATCAGTCGAAAAAATTCAAATCCGTTAAAGGGAGATGAAAATAGAAAAAATAAGCTAACTTTAATATTTCATAAATATTTTCCATACAATAAAAGGAAATAAGGTGAAAATACGATTCTTTACAGAACAGTGAGCAAAATACAGCAAGTAAAGCTTTCATAAACAAACATGAAACGGCATATAAAACTCATCAATAAAATCCACCAAAATTCTGGGTAATCCCTAGATAGGTATAAAAATTACTGTTCAAAGGTTCAGATCAAAATAATATATTTAGGACTAGTATCAAAATAGTTTAATCATCAAAATCATTAAGAAACGAAATCTGGAAATAGAATACATCTATGTAGTAAAATAGCCATAACTCACTCAAACGAAAACGAAATTGATCAAGGTTAGGGAGTTTGGAAAGAAGACGGATTTTTCTAAAATTCATGTCGAATACAAAAATTAAGAATTCTGAACTTAATTTGGTCTAAAATACAAATCAAAACTGATCAACGACAAATACAGATTTTTCTTGAAAACAAAACCAACATAAACCACACGAAACTCGTTCCAGTCACAATCAAACATGGTATAGAGTCTACTAAGTGTCCAAACATAATGAAATAGAGTATATAACATATTCACAACCATCATATCATATGGATCTCATCAAACACATAAATTCACCTAATTATCTCACATATATGAATAGATCAAGAACGGTCAAATCTAGTTGTTTTCATATCAGATTTGTGTCATGAGGCAACTATGGTCAATAGCACTATAGAGACAAAACTCATCAAAAATACATCACACATGAGTTGTCTCTAGAATCCAACTACACTATAAGCGGTATTTTTAACTTGTATCATACAAAGGAATTTGAGTACAAGTTACTTGTCTTAATCGAAGATGAAACAAACACCAAGAATAACGAGAATGGATTCCCGGGCAACGAACAAAACCACGAACGAGAATCTACGAACCAAAGCAACACACGATCACATACGTGCAAACCCAAACGGAAGAGAGAAAGAGATCGGGTGGGGGTAGCGACGGCTGGCCCTTCCTGGCTATCGCTGTTCCTATAGTTGTTGCTGCTGATCGGCGCTGGGACGGGGAGGACGGAAAGAGAGAGATGGCGGATGGAGAGATGTGGAGTGCTCGGTGTATGGCCTTGGGTGTAGGTCGGTAGTGGGTGTAGGTCGGGATCGGGAGTGGCGATGGGATAGGGCCAGGTCGTTGGGACGACGGCTGGGGATGTTCGGCTGGGGTTGACGGCGCACACTGGAGAGAGGGGAGGCCGGGGTATAGTGGGTTAGGGTCATGGTTTTAGGGAGAGAGTTTATATATAGGGGAATTCAGGGTTTGTAGTAGGAGATGAGTAATTGGGTATTTGGGTTTATGGGTCCAATAGGAGGAGTAGTAGGAGTTGGTTTAAAATTAGGATTTGAATAGGATTTGGTTTATCAATTGGGTTTAGGGATAGTCATGAGGGTATAGGATTTAAATTACAAAATAGGATAAACAACAATGGCTTAGGCAAATGAAACCACGAGCACCCAAAACATGAGGAAAGGAATGGAACAAGAACCCAATAAAGAGAAAAACAACAATCAATAAAGAACGAAATAAGATGACTACAAATCAAACCCAAAGAGCTCAAAATGAAATAAAATGAATGTATATTGAAAACAACTCCAATATACGGTCCAAGAAAAATATAACAGAGTACAAATACTCAAGAAGAAGAAAAATACATCAAGAATACGTAAAACGATAAACAGGGGTTATAGGGAGACAAGTTTGAGGAGCAACTCTAGGGGAGAGTTTTAGCTCTGAACTTCTTGAGAAGAGGTTCGCTCTGGAGGCGAGCGGAGTGAAAAGTATCACTAGGCTCTAGGAGAGAGTTTTTTAGGAGACAAGTTTGAGGAGCAATTCTTTGGGAGAGTTGTGCTCCAAACTCGTTGAGAAGAGGTCCGCTCTGGAGGCGAGCGGAGTGAAGAGCTTGGCTCTAGGAGAGAGCTGTTTGGGAGACAAGTTTGAGGAGCAACTCTAGGGGAGAGTTGAGCTCCGAACTTGTTGTTTAAAAGAGTTTCAATAGTTGGGAGCAATTTCGAATGGTGAGCTGCCCCGCACTTGCTTGTTTGCAACCGGCTAAAGTAATGTCGAACCAAGTGTTGGACTCCAAACTTGTTAAGACAGTTAACGAGTTGTAGGAGCAATTCCGAATAGTGAGTTGCCCTGCACTTGCTTGTTTGCAAGCTGCTAAAGCAACGTCGAACCAAGTGTTGGACTCCAAACTTGTCTTTTGAGCTTAGTAAGTTGTGAGAGCTACCCCGTAGGACAAGCTGGACTCCGAACTTACCATTTAACGGATCATAGATGTGACCCAGAGAGATAGAGATGAGGAAAATGCAATAATTTTTAATAGAAAGATGCTAAGTTCTATTGAAACAAACTAAGTGACCGCTACAATAGGGCGAGCCATTATTACATGCTTTTGGTTGTGTTACAAGCATTAGACTTATTGAAAACTGAGCCTACTTCTACGATAGGGTGAAGGCCTCTTGGGAGGAGTTTGGTTCTCCCCCCATTGGACCTCCATGGATAAGGTGGAGGAAGGCCCCAGGTTCGGAATCTTGGAACCCGGCCGGCTTTTCTGTTCGCTTGTAGGCTTCTCGGGGTGGAAGATCGGCTCCATCTTTTCAGACAAACTTGGCCAGGTGTCCCCATTGTATGAGCTCTTTGATCTCCTCTTTGAGAGCTCGACAACCATTCGTGTCGTGGCCGTGGTCCCTATGAAAGCGGTACCACTTATCCCTGTTTCTTTTCATGCCAGGGGTATTCATTTTTGGGGAGCGCGGAGTAGCCCTTCCTTATCCACCTCCATAAGAACTGCTGATATACTAGCATTGAGGGGGGGTGAACTTCTCAAAATGAGGAGCTGGGCGGCATTGACTATTATCGTCCCTCTGGAATTTCTAGGACCCTTCTTTGCTCGTATTCTTCCGTTTGTTCCCAGAAGACGATTCCTCGAGAGTGGGGGGTTGAGAGCCTCTTCCACTCGGATTTACTTCTCACTCCTTAGCAGGAGTTCTAGGAAGTCCCGAGGAGGGTTCTTGGAAAGGGGCACCTTGAGGTTGGCGTTAGTGACGTTGTGCCCGAATGTTGTCGAGGCTACTGATTGGTTGAGGGAGGCAATAGACTGGGCTTCGACGGTGAAGCGCAACGTAATCTCTTAGGCGCTCACCCTTTCTTTGGCTGAGGGTCACTAAAGATGCACTTGTTTCCTGGGCCCGACTGCTACTCACGAAATGAGTAAGGAAGAGCCCTTTGAGCTGATCGAAAGAGAAAATGGAGGCCGGGGCGAGTCGAGAGTACCATTCTCTCGCAGGCCCCTTCAGCGCGGTAGGGAAGGTTTTGCAAAGGAGCATATCTGATGCCTGGCAGATCATCATGAGAGTCTTAAAACTCTCGATGTGGTCGGCGGGGTCCGACTCCCCGTTGTATGATTCAAAGTTAGGGGACTTGAAGTTTTCCAGGACCGGAGCATCCATGATGGTCCGGGAGAACGGAGGCCTGCTCGGGGGGAAATTCCTTGCCCGTTGTTCCTCTTCTCTGTCAAGTCGGACAAGGCACCTCTCCATCTCGTGGAGACGGCAGTAGACCGAGTCTTCCCTTCGGTCATATCTTGCCGAGCCCCGAGACTCTTTCCCATGCGGAAGGGGACTAGGAGTGCGGTGGTGATGGCTTGGGGCAGGTTGAGGACTGGGCGCCCGTTGCTAGTGGTTGGGAGCGACATTGAGGGTCTGCAGAATGGCTTCTTGAAAATTTTGGAACTCCGCCCTTGTGACTAGTGCCCCTCCAGCTTGGCGGTCCCTATGTGTGGCTCGGCTTACTGGAGTATGACTTCTCTGTCGATGGTGTGGAGGGGACTCTCTTCGCCTCCTCGGGAGAGGGGATCTTCTGGTCATCGGTCTGCGGGGGGTCCGGACTTTCGAGACCACTGGGTGCTCAGGCTGATGGACTCCCTCAAGGGCTCGCCATCCATTTAAGCAAGTTCGGAGGTCGACCCCTGTTGGCGGTTGACAATCACTTGACGGAGATTCTACTCGGGAGGGCTTTGAGAAGCCATAGAGTCAACTGAAGGATTGCGGACCGAGACATGGTTATGAAGAGGATGTTGCTTTGGACGACTTCAACGAGAGCCCCCTGGGCAGCCTCCTGAGACCCTGGAGTGGCCTGTTGAGGAGGAGGCTGTTGAGGAAGAACATCTTGAACTGGAGGAGGAGGAGGAGGAAGAGGAGTGGCTCTTCGGCTAAAGACTGCTGCCTTCCCCTTCTCTTTTGGATGCATAGTTTGAAACTACTTTCGCTAATGAAGTAAGGTTGGATTGCTTTTTTGTTTGCCACAGACGGTGCCAATCTGTTGCTGCTGATTTCTGGTGTGGGAGCAAACAGATGAATTTATGAGTTCTTTGAGGAAAACAGTAAAGCAAACCTGTTGGCTTCACCTGTGTGTTGACTTGTTCCTTGCCGCTACCACGAACCTGCACAAAGTTCGATACACCGGATGGATCCCAGCGACGAATCCTCCGACATTCTTGTCAGTAATCTCCTAGATTAAGAAAGAGCTTTAGGTAGGAAAGATTCATTATCTTGTAACAGTGGGGGGAGAGGGGTATTTATAGTCGCCTTAGGAACCAATTTCGAGATAAGGATAAATCTCTACTCCCCTGTATTTATGGTTAAGAAGAATCGTTTCGTGATATCAGGGGCTGTTTAAACTGCCTCTTAAGGATAAAAAAGAATTTGAATTGCCTTTATCCATCTGGGTTGGGTTGTAATGGATTGCTACCCATACCTGATAGAAGATCCGTTTATGGGTTATCGGGCTCTGAAGAAAGGTCCAGTACCCATTTCAGACCCGTTTGTGGTGGAAATTACCGTTTCACCTTTGAGAGTTTTAAGATTCTTGCCCGATTCGAATGGCTCCGATTAAGTCCTATCAACGGTCGACTGCAAGGTCAATCGTACCTTCTGTTTTGGGTTGTTTTATTGAGTTTTTCTTCGTTTGTTTAAACGGATAATTCTTCGAACTTATGAATTATTGATCTACTATTTTAAGTGATGTTTTTACTACAGATTATAGTATTTTACAGAAAGTTATATTTTATTTATAATAGAATTTAAATTACATTCATATGACTTTATAAAGAGAGATATTTGTAGTTTCGAAGGAATTGATGTTTTGTGATATTCTGCGACTTCAAAATATGGTTTTCTGTTGTTTAATGGATTTAATATTTTATTTGAATTCTGGAATTTTATGAGTACATTATATAGATTTGTATTTTTGTTGATTTAAGAAGTTTTCTTCGTATAATCATTTTGATGATGGATTTGTGAGTTTTATTGAAAGTTTGGGTTGATGGTTGAGTTATGAGTCTCTAGAGGGTAAGTGGGACCCTAATTACCAGCGGTTGAGAATTTGTGATTTGGTTAGTTGAGGCCTTGTTGTTGATCGGTTGAGATTTTGTGATTTGGTTAGTTGAGGCATTATTGTTGATCAGTTGAGTTAAGATCGGTAGGGTACACCAAACTCTAGGAGTTCGTAATCCAGTAATTAACTTAGTAAGATAAGGACATGCACTAGATGATGATATAATGAAATGAGTGCAAACGTGAGTTATGGACTCCAGGATGATCCGAGGAGTTAGATATTCCCCAGTATTCCGGGACGATGGCTGAAATAGGCCACAGAATGATCCAATGTGAGTAGGACTGGTCTCCAGTATTCCAAGGATGAGAGCAATGCTCATGGGATGTTTGTGCAATGAGGATTCCAGGATGACCTGCGGAGTGAGGCAAACCCAGTATTCCGGGACGATGGCTGAAATAGGCCATAGAATGATCCAACGTGTGTGTGATTAACCTCTAGTATTCCAAGGGCGAGAACCGATACTTGCAAAATCTCTAAATCTTGTAGTAGTTATCGTAGTAGGATTAGTTGCATAACGAGGGATTAAACCCTATCAAGTGGAGAACGATAAGGGCTTGTACCGGACCTACGTAGAGTGGGATGCGTAGAATCTGACAAGTGTGCATTAGAGAGTCAGCATATAGCATTGTGTTTTCTTGATTTGGTTTTATGCATGTTTTTTTTCTGGTTTCCTACACTTGACACTTAGTCTAGTTTCACACGATGTTTTCATATTTTATTTACTGCTATTTCATATTCTTTTCGTTACTACCGTTGATATCTGTTGTTCATGAATTTATGTTTTATTCATGTTGTATTTATTTTGATGTCACTCACAACGTTATGGCTGACCTCTGTTTTGGGGTTAGGGTTATCTCTAGCCTCATGTTTTACAGGTAGGTACCTATAGCTTAGAATTTGGATGTATGGGGTAAAATGATATATGGCTTATGTAAATTGTAAAAGAATGTATTGTAAAAGAAAGATATTGTAATTCAAGGTGTTTAATTTTTTGCTGTGCTTTATAAACAATTGATGTAATAAAAAGTTTTAAATTTCTCTGTATATGGTTGCTATGTTTATGATTACATTGAAGTTGATTCTGGAAATTGTGCCACGTATTTCTGAGATATTACATTGGAAATTCAGGGCGCTACAGAGTTGGTATCAGAGCATACTTCAATTAGTAATTTTAAACATGGTATGGAGAATAAACATAAATGGACATTTGATGTGTGAGAACCTAGGTGGACATTAGATGTGTGAGTACGCAAGTGGAATTAAATATTTGTGTAACCCCTGTTTCTTGTATTTGTATTTTCTGCTGTATTTCATTTCACTGTACTCTTTTATCAATTCAAGATTCTGTATTTTGTTTCCAGTTCTAATAAAGTCATTTCTGTTGTTTCAACTCAAATTTGTGCCCCATCTATTTCATTTGCATCCTGTCTATCAGCTCAATTTACTATTTTTCTAGGGAAATTAAATGTTTCATCTCATCAAATCCATATGGCCTAATTATAGTGATTTTTGACTCAATCTCCGTTTGGATCCTACTCAAACCCGCTATCCAATAATCCTAAACCCGAAACCCTACACTATATAAAAACCTTAATCACTTTTACCCTAACCCTAACCCTAATTACCTTTACTGTGCTAACCCCCTTCAACCGCCAACTCCTTTTCCCTACTGTTCATCCATCATTTTCCCCAAGCCTCCCGCCTCTTCATCCTCTAGCTGCCTCCGCTCCGATCCTCCCTGTTGCCACTCCACCTGCATGCAAGACTGCCTCCAACTCCCCTGCCGACCATCGTCCTCCCCAACTCACCTTGCTACGCAACCTATCCCTCCTCAACGAGCTCCCGACCTTCTCTTCCACCTCGTCTTCATCCCCGTTTCCCCCTCTCCTCGACACCCCATCGTTGAGACGCCACCGCCTCATCGCTAACCCATCGAACCCATCGTCTTCCTCCTCGTGCACCCATCAACTCGCCATTGCTGAACCCATTACCCTCGACCCTGGTGCTCCTTGTCGCCGTCGTCCCCTACCTTTATATCCCCTCCGTCACCCTGCCATTGCCGAACTTCTGAGCTCCCGCCATTGCCAGCGCCCTCGTCGCTCTGTTTTTCTCCCAAAAACAGAGCGCTCCGTTGCCACCACCCATCATCGTCGTCGTTGCCTCCGTCGACTGCTCCCAAGTCGAGCCTCGACATCGCTGCTGTCTCGCCGCTGCAGTTTCCCACAGTCCACCGCTCGCGTCGCCAGTCGAAGCCTCCCGTCGTCGCTGTATTGATCAAGAAGAGAAGGAAGGAGAATGGTGTTTTGAATCTCAGCCATCCGATCTCATCAAGATCGTGACCATCATCGGATCAGATCTGATCTCCATCATCTTGATCAGATCAGAGCGATCTCAGCCATCTGATTGTCTTTGATCTTGATCGCCATCAAGATCCGCACTGATCTGATCCATCCGATCGTCGATCGTCGATCAATGTCCTCATCCAATCACGACAAGTATCTTCTTGTATAATTTGTTGTTCTAGTACAAGCTTTTATTTAAAAATAATGCAAGTAGATCGTAGTTGTGACATCCCTTTGGCCTATCGTTTGACGATCTTGTTTTATTCCTTATCAACTCCATGATCATAAGAGTCACAATCTTTCGTTGATATATTCGTTTCACAATTTGTTGGAGCCATTTTATCTCCTAAATTATTTGAACACATGAAACTAAGAACCACCTTGACTTGTAGATATATGTTGTATGATGTATGTGTTGATCTTACCTTCTTTGAGTTGAAAAATAAATGTGACTTTCTGATTTGATATCCATTACATCCTATTTGTATCACACACTAATCTAGACTCATACTAGTCATTTATCATGCCACGTTTATATAAAGAAATTCACATATGCTGCTATCCCTATCTTTGCTTGCTGTTTTAACCCCGATAACATCAGAATCTCGACTTGAGTCCTAAACATGAAATTTATCCCTAGATGTCTAGTTTACTACCCCTTTTTCGGAATTGAATTCCAAGTTATGGTTTGTGATTTATCGCAGTTTTACTGCTGCTGTGTCTGAAATTGCAGATTCATAAATTTTGCTGCGACACTTTGTTTTACAATTAATTTAACTATGCTAACTGTAAGATAATGACTTAAAATTTTGCATGCTGAGACTAGACACACTAGAGAACATTCTATAATTTTCCTGGAATTAATTAAGAATGTTTCAGACCTGTTACACAGTTAAAAATACAATTTTACAAATTCTGGCTGAACACGAATCTTGTGTACTTTGCTATTTTGACACCTGATGCTACCACTTTCATGTATCTTGTTTATATGCGCTGGATTCGGTAGAGAGTCTAGTTTCTAGATTTTCTGACGGATCCTGATTTGCATTCATGTAGTGGCAGAAATCTCAGTTTTGGTACATCAACGTCATGCTGTCCAGAATTGGAATTCTCGTCATTCTTGATAACTTTAATTCGTTTTGACCCTCAAATATGCTTGCTACCTAGTATAAACTTATTCCCTGTTCTTGATCATATATTCTTGCCTATTTCGCACACTTTCATGCCTTGTTGATGATAATAATAAATAACAAGCCGGAGTTTAAGGGAAAGACCATAGTAGTGGACAATATAGGTAAGTGTACTCGGAAGAGGGCCCGTGTTTCCCATTACTTGGTTCATGAACTTATTGTATCTTGAGATTATTCATGAACCCATTACTTGGTTCATAAACTTGTTGTATCTTTAGTGCATTTATGAACCCACGGTTTGGTTCTTGAACTTGTTAGTGCATTCACGAACTAGTACTTGGTTCGTAAACTTGTTACATTAATTTTGTATTCATGAACCTTGCTTGCTTGAAACTTGATGCCTTAGTACACCGTTCTATAAAATCTACCACTAGGACTAAACGTAACTGCTATTTAGTAGCAACCATGTGGTAAATAGTTGGGATGCATGAAGTGCTACCGAGATAGAATTAAATATTAGACTTAAGAATAACTTGTTACTTGTTCATACTTGACACCTTTCTTGCTTGATACTTGTTACTTGATACTTGTTAATTAATGCTTGATACAATTACATGCTCACTTGCCACTTGTTCCTGCTACTTGTATTTACTACCAGATCCTGTTACTTGGTTTGTCTTACTTGTTAGCCAGTCCCTTGAACTTCACTACTTATTGCATCCTTGTTAATCATGTCGTATATTCTTGATTCCATATCTTTGTTTCGTATTTTCTTGCACTTACTTTCATACCCTTGCTTGTACTATTTGGGGCCCTAACTTGCACTAATGGCATTTGTCTTTGTTTCTCCATTTTCTTCTGCATGATAATACAGGTTTTGGAGATCAATTGCCTGAAGGAGTTGGTGAGCAAACCTTCTATGCTTCGCTTGGAAAAACTTGCTTTAATTATTTGTATTTGAGTTTATTTAAAATTTGTTTCTACTTAAAACTTGTAATGGGTTTGTAGTCCCGAAGTTTTTACTTTTGATCCAGATCAGGAAATTATTTGGGATATTTATATTTTGTTTCAATTGTTTTCTATTGATTAATAAATTATTCATGCATGCGTGGTTGCATATATTTTGCTATATTTCTTGTTATGATGCTGAGTCGATCGTACAGCTTTTGAATGATGAAAATAATTCACTGGGCTATCACGTACTCATATTCCGTATTCCTTTTGGGAAGCGGGACGTGACATGGTTTTTAGTGGTATCAGAGCCAGGTTTGGCTAATATGTTAATTTGACTAATACGTTAGACATGTTTGACTCAGTCGGTATTAACTTAGCTATTAACAGGCCATGCCATTGCATGAAAAATTGATAATCAACTTGATATGAATACTAATTGTTTTTGGTTTTGTGCATACTATGGCTCGTAGTAATACTTCGTCATATCGCTCGCAGGATGATCACCTTGAGCTGGAGGCTTTTACTCAGGTATTGCACCAGATCGTCCAGATGTAGCAGGAGCACAGCGAGTTGGTAAAAGCAGCATTGGAGGTTGCTAACCGAAACGCTGCTATCCCGACCCCCGTTGTGCCAGCTCAGGTATCCTTGCCCCCTCGTCCGGGTACCATTGCAGACTTCATGTGGCTACATCCTGATAAGTTTGCTAGGAATGAGACGCCACTAGAGGCTAAGTAGTGGCTGATCAGGACTGAGAGTCTGCTACATGCAGCTAGGGTTGCTGATGCAGACCATGTGGATTTGGTGAGCATCCATTTGGTGGACTTGGCCTACATCTGGTGGAGGGCAGAGTCCGAGCGGCTAGAAAGGCCTGTTGCTTGGGCCACCTTTGCTTAGAGCTTTCTTGAGAAGTTCTTCCCTAGCATAACCCGGGTAGACGTGGAACATTAGTTTCTTGCCTTGAAATAGGTTGGTTGATTGGTTAGTGTTGTGTTTTGGATTTTGTTACATATTATATATGTGGTATCGTAACACAAAATTTTCTTGACACAGGGCACTAGATCCGTGGACGAGTACCCCGCGGAGTTCACCCGGCTTAAACAAGTAAGAAGAATAAATGTCAAGAAAGAAATGAGTAAGAGTTGCAAAACAAAAATGAACTTGTGAAATGCTAAAGGATGCATTGTTGAATTACAGCAAATGTTGCAAGATAATAATTTGGACAGAAGAATAAAAAGTAAGAAACAACAGTAAAGCCAAAGAAACAATTTTAAAAGAAATACAAGACGATTAGTGAAAGCTTGATGATTGTACTAAAGAATATGCTTGCTACCTAGTATAAACTTGTTCCCTATTCTTGATCATGAATTTGCCTATTTCGCACACTTTCATTCTTGGTTGATGGTAATAATAAATAACAAGCTGGGGTTTAAGGAAAAGACCATAGTAGTAGACAATATACGTAAGTGTACTCGGAAGGGGGCCCGTGTTTTCTATTACTTGGTTCATGAACTTGTTGTATCTTGAGCGTATTCATGAACCCATTACTTGGTTCATGAACTTGTTGTATCTTTAGTGCATTCATGAAACTACGGTTATGTTTTTGAACTTATTAGTGCATTCATGAACTGGTACTTGGTCCGTGAACTTGTTACATTATTTTTGTATTGATGAACCTTGCTTGATTGATACTGGATGCCTGAGTACACCGCCCTATAAAATCCACCACTAGGCCGTAAGTTTGTAAGTAGCAACCATGTGGTAAATAGTTGGGACGCATGATGTGCTACCTACATAGAATTAAACATTAGACTTAAGAATAACTTGTTACTTGTTCACACTTGACACCTGTCTTGCTTGATACTTGTTACTTGATACTTGGTACTTAATTCTTGATACAATTATATGCTCACTTGCCACTTGTTCCTGCTACTTGTATTTGCTACCCGATCCTATTACTTGGTTTGTCTTACTTGTTAGCTAGTCCCTTAAACTTCACTACTTGTTGCATCCTTATCAGTCATGTTGTATATTTTTGATTCCTTATCTTTGTTTCCTATTTTCTTGTACTTACTTTCATACCCATGCTTGTACTACTTGCGACCCTAACTTGCACTAATGACGTTTGTCTTTGTTTCTCCATTTTCTTTTGCATGATAATGGAGGTTTTGGAGATCAATTGCTTGAAGGAGTTGGTGTGCAAACCTTCTAGGCTTTGCTTGGAAAAACTTGCTTTAATTATTTGTATTTGAGTTTATTTAAAATTTGTGCTACTTAAAACTTGTAATGGGCTTGTAGTCCCAAAGTTTTTTACTTTTGATCCAGAATCTGAAAATTATTTGGAATATTTATATTTTGTTTCAATTATTTTCTATTGATTAATAAATTATTCATGCATGTGTGGTTGAGTATATTTTGCTATATTTCTTGTTATGAAGCTGAGTCAATCCTACAACTTATGAATGATGAAAATCATTCGCTGGGCTTTATCACGTACTCGTATTCCGTATTCCTTTTGGGAAGCGGGGCGTGACAGTATAGATACCTAGGTGGACATTAGAAGTGTGAGTACCTTGGTGGATATCTGATGTGTGTAACTTGATTGTTTGATCATGAAGGCCTGTAGTGAGATTTAGACTGTTAGTATGCTTAGACTTGAATGAAATTTCTTTATCGCAAGTGTATTGGTTATTTTTGCATAAACCATATACTTTTCTCACTAGGTCTTTTTTTGACCTATGTTGTTCGCTTTATACATTTGATATTTTATTATGTAAGGTATTACCTCCTCAACTTGTATAATTTCTAGCTTACTAACTAATATTCACTATATCTTTTCCTACATTGTATATAATTTTTGGATTCTATGATTTTCGCCAGTATTGTTTTATTCTATTTATTTATTTATTTATTTTCAATTATTAAACTTAATTATCTTCCGCTACATTCTATTAATTATTTATTTTCTTGTATTTTTTAGAATGTTTCTTAGTTTTGTAGTTCTCATTCTTGTATCCTATCACTTTTACTGTTTTACATTTGTTTGCTTACTAGATATCTTTTGTGTAATTAACTTATTTCTACTTTTTATTCGGTTTCTTTTATTGTCAGTGATTGATTTTATTTTTAGTTTCTATATATCTAACCGAGTTTATATTATTTTTATTCATTAGTACAATCATCAAGCTTTCACTAATCGTCTTATTTTTCCTTTTAAAATTGTTTCTTTGGCTTTACTGTTGTTTCTTACTTTTTATTCTTCTGTCCAAATTATTATCTTGCAACCTTTGCTGTAATTCAACAATACATCCTTTAGCATTTCACAAGTTCATTTTTGTTTTGCAACTCTTACTCATTTCTTTCTTGACATTTATTCTTCTTACTTTCATGCGCTTTTCGTTACTCGTATATTTTGCTATTACTTTTACATATTACATTAACTTTTAAATTACTACGTGTTAAGTTATTATTGCTACTCCTATTTTCTTTCATTATTGTTTTTACTATATTATAAAAATTTGGTTTTGCATATTTACTTTCATTTTTATATCTATATACTTAGATTTTTCGATACTATATTTTCCATCATTTGGTATTGTCTGATTTATTTCAGAGCATTTAAACTTGATTGTAATATTTTACTCGTATAAATATGATATATCCCTGCACATTTAAATTTTTATTATTAATTATGTTTTTGCACGTTATATTCAACACCTTTATTGTTACTTACTGTTTACTGCTTTTGTTGTATTTACTTTTCACTGTTTAAAGCTACTTATTAATTTTGTTGCTTTATACTTCTCGATTGTACTATATGCACTCACTAATATTTTACTTAATTTTTATTATCATTACGTTCTTGATTTCTACATGTACTTTCTACTAATTACTATATATGTACCATATATTTCAACATGCTTACTATGCATATCAATTTACACTTGTTTAATTCCTACATTACTATATATTTTATGATATATTTATTGTGTAAATTTACTACACTGCAATATTTATTTTCTCATTCACATTTGCATTTGTGCTTATGCATGTATTTCATTTCGTTTTTCTCCTTACTTTTATAAATCATTTTCACTACTGCTATTTTGTACTATTGTGTTTGATATTTATAATCTATACACCTATTTTGATATTCCATCGTGTGACTTTCAGCTCCATGTCTTACTTTTGCCACTATTTTTATATCACGAATTTCAAAACATAACATCATACTTTAATTAAATGTCCAATATCCCTGTGCATATGGAAGGTTACATCTTCCATTTCATCATTTCGGTGAAACCTAATGATAAGGACATCGGTTCAAGACGATTCGGGCGTTTCTATCAACATAGGCGTCGTCTTCAGCAGCTGTTTTATTTAGTTCAGGATTTTTATTTCAGTACCATTTTTGTTTCAGGCAATTATAGCCATATGTAATCTTTTTTGTATTTTTTAGATTTTGAGAATATTTCGGAGATTTGTATCAAGATGTATTTTGAGCCTATTTAAAGGCCTTGAGATGAATGAGAAGACATACCATTATTGATTAAAAAAATTTGTGTTGAGTTTTTGCTCTTCCTCTCTCTCCTTTGTGTGATACAACTGAGATCCAAATTAGGGTTTGTGATAAATCCTAATCAAATTTTAGGGTTTGTGATAAACTCTAAAATCTACCCCAAATTAAAAACAATTTTCCAAATAAACTCAAACCCTAATCCAAAACCTAATCCTCTATAACACCAACCGCCTCCCTCCTTCATCTTCTTCCTCCCACTCTCCAGATCCCGACCTCAAATAAAAAAAAAAGGCCAAGCCATCGTTCCCGACCTTTCCCCTCATCGACTTCGCCATCACCAACCCAAATACCCCCACCCTCGCCTTCTTCCTCCTACCCAGTCCCGACCGAAAACCCTAATCGTCGTCGCCAACTGCCCCTTCGACGCCCCACTCCATCGCCACCACTATAACCCATCACCTACTTCCCCCTCCCGAAAACCGTAATCACTCTTCTAGTCCCAGTCGCCATCATCATCCCCTTCCCCGACCTCCACCTCGCCTGCATCCAGCCCTAGTCGCTCAGTCGTCTTCTTCCCCCCTTTGCCTCGTCGCCAGTCAGCCGCCAGCGGCAGCACAGCACTTCATCGGCCCGAGTGCAGCCCAACAGTCACCAGCCACTCAAGCAGTAGTCCGCTTCGATTGCTGCAGTTGTTCTTCACATTCGGTACTCTTTCCATTATTAATTATTTGTGTTATACTGCCTTATTATCTATTGTATTATCTAATTTGCCTGTCATCCACAAAATAACTGAGATTGAGTGTTCCACATGTCTGAATAGAGTACGAATCGATATTGAACCTATTACTTGCTAAACACATAGGAATTTAATTATTGATCATAAGGTTGAATTATTAATGGAATTGTTACACTTGATTCAATTCTTGAAAACCCATCAAACATGTTAACTGTTAAAATTTCCAACTTTGATCTGCACTTTCATGTTGGTAAAATTAACCCATTAAGATTCTTGGAAATTCTCTATTTTAGAGTTGGTTTTACATCATTTTGGTATCAGAGCAAAGGTTCTTAAAACCTTAGTTCTTGCATCGTAGGCATCAATTTTGCATTCATTTAGGATGGTTTAGTCTTTATTTTATTTTGTCTTTCTTTCTTTTATTTTAGGTTATTTCAGATTCATTAAAAAAAATAAAATAAAATAAAATAATTTAGGGCACACACGACCCATAGGGCACACACTATCACAGATCCTGAAGAGCTTTTCCTATCCCTTCCCAATCACCCAATTAGGAACCCTGGACTCCCCAGACCTAAAATAGACAACCCTGATATCTCCGCTACCCTAGCTGTCATCCAAGCAACTCTTGCCAATATCAATCAGAGGCTTGAGAAAGTGGAGTTAAATCAAACCATTGTCCCTGAGCTTCATGCCCATCGTCAGATCCCTCAAGAGAATGTTCATGACGATCGACGTCAAGAACGTGACCCTGACGAACAATACAAAAAGAACGTTAAGGCTGACGTTTCCCAGTTTGAAGGCCACATGGAACCCCAAGCTTACCTCAATTGGATCCGTGCCATGGACCACTACTTTGTGTGGTTTGACATGAGCGAAGCCTTGAAAGTTAAATTTGCCACTATGAAATTATCAGGTAAAGCTCAACAACACTGGACCAATCTTGGACATGCCCGCAGAGGCCGAGGCCTGGCACCCATAGCCACTTGGGAGGCCATGAAAGAGAAGCTCACTGAGAGATATGTATCGTTATCGTTTCATACCCGGTTGCTAGATTCAAGGAACCAACTTTATCAAGGAAGTAAATCTACATAAGAATATGTTAATAAGTTCGATGACTTCCTTATTCGGTGCAATGCTTTAGGTAAAGAGAGTGAAGAACAAACTCTCTCTAGGTTCCGAGCTGGACTACGAGCTGACCTTAGGAACGAGCTAATTTATAGAAATGTGGACTCAATAGCGGCAGCCTATGCCCTAGTCCTCGATATGGATTCCCTTAAAGCTAGTTCTCATTCTAGGTCCAGCGACTCGAGAGATCATTCCTCTAGAATGACCTCTACTGACCCAAGCCCCCCTCTCAGCACACCAACAAATCTTACCCCAGCAAACCTAATTCAAATTTCAATTCACATAGAGATGAACATAAGGGTAAGAACACGGAAAGAGATTACAGTAAGATTGACCCTCTCACTAAGTTTTATAAATGTAAGGGATATGGTCATGTTGCTAGCAACTGTCCCAGTCCCAGTAGGATCAACATAGTAGAGGGTACCGCTGTCATTGCTGACGACTCTGACAATGAGTTTTCTTATGAGCCTATTGAAGGCGATGACTTCGGTGAAGAAGAGGATGACCAGTATCTCCATTGTATTCGGTCTATCCAATCACCTCACTTGAATGTAGTCAGATGTGTTTCGTCCCAACCAAAAGAAGAAGATGATTGGAAGCGCACTGCTATATTCCACACCTTTACGACTATAGGTGGCAAAAACTGCAAGGTGATTGTTGATAGTGGGAGCTGCGTCAATACTGTCTCTTCTGCGGTCTTAGCGAAGACCGGACTTAAGGCTGAACCCCATCCATGCCCATACAAAGTATCTTGGATTGATGCGACATCACTCCAAGTAACACATCGATGCTTGGTCCCTGTGGACTTCAAAGCTTACAAAGAGAAAATTTGGTGTGATGTGCTTAAAATGGATGTGGGTCAAGTCATTTTAGGGAGACCTTGGTTATACGATCACGATGTGACCATATATGGTCGATCCAACCAATGTATGTTCCAGCACGATGGACTAAAAACAAAGCTCACACCCATGAGACCACGAACTAGTCCAGCTGAAACAACACCGGCTCCCTCGAGAAATGGCAAGGAAGTAACGTATATAGGTGAAAAGGAACTTACGAAAGAAATTGACAAAGGGGCTACCATTCTTGTACTCACAGCAAGAGAAGTCCCTAAAGATCCTAAGTCACTCATCCCGCCCCAAGTTACTCCTGTCCTACAGGAATTTGTAGATGTGTTTCCTGCTGACCTCCCCAACCAGTTGCCCCCACTGCGTGACATCCAACACGCTATTGATCTGGTTCCGGGAGCGAGTCTTCTTAACTTTTCACATTATTGGATGAATCCGACAGAGCATGCTGAGTTGAAAAGGTAAGTTGATGAGGTATTGGCAAAGGGCTTCATCCGAGAAAGCTTAAGTCCTTGCGCTGTTCTGTTCTATTGGCGCCAAAGAAAGATGGAACCTGGCGTATGTGTGTGGACAGCCATGCCATAAACAAGATCACGGTAAAATACCATTTTTCCATTCCTCGTTTGGATGACATGTTAGACATGATGTCTGGTGCCACAATCTTTTCCAAGATTGATCTTAAAAGTGGCTACCATCAAATACGTGTTCGTCCTGGTGATGAGTGGAAAACCACCTTCAAGACGAAGGATGGCCTGTACGAATGGATGGTCATGCCATTTGGAATGACAAATGCCCTGAGCACGTTTATGAGAATCATGATGCAAGTACTCCGTCCCTTTATGGGCAAGTTCCTTGTGGTGTACTTTCATGATATTCTCATTTACAGCCGATCCGTTGGGCAACATCTTGACCATTTGAGACAGGTCTGTGGTGTTTTGAGGAAGGAACAGCTTTATGCTAATCCTACCAAATATACCTTCCTCTCCGATCAGACTATCTTTCTGGAATTTATTATGTCTGCCAGAGAAGTATCTGCTGACCCAGAAAAGATACGAGCTATTACGGAGTGGCCTGAGCCCCGCAATATTCATGATGTGCGGAGTTTTCATGGCATTGCCACCTTTTATCGTTGGTTTGTGCAAGGATTTAGCACGATCATGGCTCCGATAACCGTCTGTTTGAAGAAAGTTGAGTTTGTCTGGTCGAAAGAAGCCACGAAAGCCTTCGAAGAGATCAAAAAGAGAATGACTCAGACACTTGTCATGAGGTTGCCTGATTTCACTAAAGTCTTCGAAGTAACGTGTGATGCTTCTGGTATTGGTATAGGTGGAGTCCTCAGTCAAGAGAGTCATCCTGTTGCTTATTTCAGTCAAAAGCTGAACGAAGCAAGACAAAAATACTCCACCTATGACAAGGAGTTCTATGCGGTCATTCAGTCACTTTGCTATTGGCAACATTATCTCCTGCCGCAAGAATTCGTTATCTTCTCAGACCATGAGGGCTTAAGATAACTTAATTCTCAACAAAAGTTGAATCCGAGACATACTAGATGGGTAGAGTTCTTACAGGAATATTCATATACCATTAGGCACACAAAAGGAATTGATAATAAGGCTGCAGATGCTCTAAGTCGTTGTCACGTGATCTTATCTGCACTGCGCACCGAAATTATTGGTTTTGAGAGATTAAGAGATGAGTATGCCTCCTGTCCAGAGTTTCACGAGATCTACACTTCTTTGAAGGATGGCATAACTCGAGTGATAGATGATTATTTCTTGAAAGATAATTATCTCTTCTATCGCTCCAAACTGTGCATTCCTAGTACATCTTTACGAGAGTATCTTGTTTGGAAATTGCACGCTGGTGGCCTTACTGGACATTTTGGGCATAGCAAGACTATTGATGCTGTGGAACATAGGTTTTACTGGCCAAACCTAAAGAGAGACGTTGTAAGACTTGTTAACATATGTCACACCTGTCAACTTGCCAAGCAACAAAAACAGAACACAGGCCTGTATACTCCATTACCTGTTCCCAGTCGCCCGTAACAGTCGACTGCCCCGTGATTGATATTTTAGAGTTCTAAACACTGCAGAACAGCCGACTGGTCTTGTGCAGCAGTCGACTATTCCGAAACTTTTCTTGAATATTTTCCTTGCTGAATAAGTCGACTGAGTATGTTCTGAGTCGTCTGTCCAGATCTTTTTTTCGACATCTCAGAATTCTAGGTTTGCTTTCTGATAAATATTATGCATTTATTGTTGATGAATAAAGATTGGTTGTGACATTTTAGATCTTTCTTTGCATGAAATGAAGTAAATCATTCTATTGAATTTGTGAAAAGTTTTATGATTGTGAAAGCTATGAACATGAAAAGGAAAATCTACTGTAATCGTGAAAAATAAACTTATGAGTTTGAAAGACTCGATTCTCGAAAATTGTGAACTGAAATTGAAAACTAGAGGGTAGCTAAGTCTCACGCCGGCAATTGAAAAGGAATGAATTGTTGAAATGAACGACCAAGGTTTGGGTCATGTTGAACGAATGATTAAGTCTGGTATAGTGGATAGGCTAACTCTAGAGATTTGATTTTGTTCATGATTCTATTAAACTAATGACTAGATACATAGTTGAGATGTGATGAAAGTAAGAGAAAAACACGAGTATGAGGGCCATCAGATTGGCTGTGTGAGAATGATCCACAGGCTGCCTGCTTGATGCGTCAAGACATGGCGTGGGCACTACTCCAGAATTATCGTCCCGTTGGCGATGCTTGTGGGTTGTCTGAGTGGTTACGGGTGGTGCCATTGTTCCATGGCAGAGGCTGAATTGTCCATAGTCTGCCTGCTCGATGCGTCGTGTCAGTGCATGGGGTTCCCCTCCAGGCTGCTTGGACATGAGCTCGTAGATCATAGAACATCTAGGATACTTACCGTAGTTACCGTAATAGATTAAGTCATTGCAAGGGATTGAATCCTATAAAATGAAGCACGATTAAGGGCTTGCCCTCGGACCTATGTAGTATGGGATGCAGAGAATCCGAACAAGTGCGCATTAGTGTCATACAACATAATAACTGCATTAAGGACTAAGTGCACAATCACAACACGACATCAACAGGATAGTCCCTTTAGCTTTGTTTGTGAACAAGTTTGTTATTTGTTAAGAAATGAGAATCGTTATACTGTTTCCGGCATAGAGAGGATGGCCGTGTATAATTTTCGTCGGTTGAATAAACTGACGTACCCACAGTTTTGTATGCAGGATAAATGGCTTGATAAAGATTAAAGGAGAACTGATGCTTATCGATTATTCATTGTTGTATCTTTGTATAATATTGTAAATTGCTTCCGCTGTCATTACATGTAAATTATTGTGATATATGCTTCCGCTGTAAAATATAAAGTGTAAAGATCTCATGTAACTCTGATGTAAAAAGTGAAAAGTTTTTATTTCCTTGTAAAATTGTACTAAATGAAGTATAAGATCTTGTGGAATCTCGAATTCAGTGTATTTTGAAATTCGGGGTGTTACAGAGTGGTATCAAAGCCACACTTCACACTAGTATAAATTTATAAGGAAAGACACCATAGAAGTGGACATTAGAGTGTGTGTTTGAGTCTAGAGATTTAAATGTAAGTTACTTACATTTGTGTTGCTCTATGATTTATGTTTCTTCCTCTCTATTTCTAAGATGGCTGATCACTTCGACCCCGCTGGAGACGACAATTGGCATATCATTGAGGATGAATACTACCCAGGGCAAGCAGACTCCGATGGTGAGGAATGGCCTGAGTCCCGAGAGATTACCCTACCTCCGGACTCGTCTGATGACTCTTCTTCTGACGAAAAAGAAGAACCAGTTCCGAATAGTGATGAATCCCAGGAACACGGATTGGTGTACGTATCGATCATAAAAGTTTAACAGATTTAATATGTGATCTAACCCTTTATAACGGAATCTAGGGTTCACGAATTATACCTGTGATGAGAAGAAGACGATGGTTTCTAGCAACCTCGAGCTGTCAGCGACCCCAAGATCTTCTGCACGTATTCCTTCCTCGGGTTGGACGTCGTGTGGGCGACGATCTCCCAACCTTTCTTCTCCTTGGCTGACCTCTCTTTTTCTCCTTACGTGAATCACGAATTTAGAGAAAAAATCTTATATCTCAGATGATCAATGACGGCCAGAGAATAGAGGATATATATAAGGCTACGACAGGGACCATGAGGAGAAATTAGAGTTAGATCTCCTAACGAATCTGAGTATCCCGTGTTCAGCCCGAACACACAACCCAGGCCCATTAACAATAGCTCGGTCCACTAAGGAGCTATTGTTGCACTACCTTCCTAATCCCAAATTATATTTATGGGCTCCTTTTATTATATGCTCGTTCAGCTCCCCATGTTAAGATATCGAATGTCCGTCGATCAAATTAAGTTACTGACAACTATATTGATCAACATCTTTTATCCTTAAGTAGTACCACTCAACTTTATTTGTCATGTCGGATGTAATCCACCTGCAGGGTTTACATGACAATCCTTATGAGCTCCTTAAGGGGACATCATCAACCCGACGTATCAGGACATGGATTTGTTTTACAATCAACAGTCCATCATACATACAATGCTATTACCCAATTCATAGAGGTTGTCGATTCATAATGAATCTCACTCTTTTATGAGTCAAAGTAATGCACACTGCATATACATGTCTGTTATTATATCTGGATTAAGAGCATAAGCATCCATAATAACAGAGGTGTTAGTTCTCTTTTGTAGTCAGTACAAAGAGAACAATCTCAAGTGGTCCTGTTCAATACACACAAAGTGTACTAGTGTAAACCTATAGTCAAGATAGACTAATACCAGATTACACTACAACCTTTCCAATGGATTGTCCAAGTCCGTCTAGATTGTGAACTATTTATATATTCCATAGGGAACTGATAATATGATCTTTTGTGTGTCACCTCACACCATATTATCAACCTTATAGAATATCAGATACTTGCATTAATATTATAATAAACACAATATGCAAACATATGCCCATATGATTCTCATTCAAAAAAAAGTCAGGAAATAAAGTTAATACAAAAGTGATGCTTTCAGTATATAACCCTAACAGTAGAAACACTACGGGAGAGAGTTGGACTATTGGAGGCTCAGTTGGCAAAGCGCAAGGACGATTTTGCAGTTCTCAGTCATCGTGTATGGGAACTCGAGAAGAGGAAGAATATGACCGATGTGCTGAAGGAAGAAGTTGATGAACTACGGGGAGAACTTCGCGAAGCGAAGAGGAACCGTAGGAGTTAGACTGTTGTAGCTTCTACTGTTTTCATTCTGATGTCAAGAAATATTTTTCAATTCGAATGTATAAAGTTTGGAATTCAATAAAATGCAAGTTGATTTAAAATTTATGTATTATACTTCGAATTTAATGGATCTTTTGCATCAGAATATGACTAGAAGAGGAGCTAGAAACGGTGAAGGTCTGGACTTGGAAACGGAACTCGCGAGGGTCTATCAGACACTCAACGCCGTGGCCATGAATCAGAACCAAGGAAGGGGCCTGTGAATCCAGTGCCCGAGGCAATTAAACTTGTGGAATCGTTCAAACGAATGAAACCACCTGTGTTCGAAGGAAAGTCAGACCCTGACGCGGCTGACAACTGGATCCGGCAGGTAGAGACTATCTTCGAAGTCTTGGAGACCCCGGAAGGCAGCAAGGTGAAGTTAGCAACTCTGCAGCTTGAGAAGGATGTGGCTGTTTGGTGGCAGTCGATGAAGCAGACAATGGGAGGTATTGTTCTTGGCTGGGAGGATTTTTTGGAAGAATTCCGCAGTCACTATTTCCCCACCGATGTCCTGGAGAAGAAGGCTATGGAGTTCCTATCACTACAGCAAGGTGGCATGTCAGTCAGGGAGTATGAGACTAAATTCACTCAACTCTCAAGGTATGCTCCTAGTTAGTTATGGATGAGGCGAAGAAGGCTCGTAAGTTCGAGCATGGATTGAGGCCAAGCATGAGGTCCAAGATGATACCTCTCGGTATCAAGAGGTTTGACAAGCTAGTCAAACGAGTGGCAGTCACGGAGGTAGACATGGAGCAGTTCCACGCTGTTCAGAATAGAAAGAACAACTGGAATGTCGGGAAGAGGTCCGCAGTTACTGGGAATGCCAGGGGACAGTCATCAGCCCAGAGGTTCAAACAAACGGGAGCAAATGCTGTCAACAATAGATGGGAGACCCGGAAACAATTGGGTGAGACCTCCTATGTTGACTTTTTTCAATCGTGGGGAGACAGGTCATTACCGATCCCAGTGCCCGAAGTTGTAGGATGTTGTCCAGAAGGGACCAACGCAGCAGGTTGGGAAGAGACCGTACCAACAAGGGCGAGTATTTGCCTTGATCGAAGCTAATGTCGATGAAGTAGATCATGTCATCACTGGTACGAGGGCGGATGTTTAGAGGTTCATGTTGTTTTCTTTTCCCGTTTATTTAGTGATCTGTTGCGTAATGAGTATGTATTATGTAACAGGAGAACTTTATTTGAATGGAATGAAAGCTGTTGTTCTGTTCGATACTGGATCCTCTCATACTTTTGTGTCTCCTAAATTTGCTAAAGTGTTGGGAGTTGAACCAAAGACCTTTTCGGGCAAGATTTTAGCAGTCGCTACTCCATCAGGGGAGACTCTAACCACTGATTGGTACTATGCCAACTACGAGATCGTGATTGGAGATCGAATCTTTGGGATCGATCTGATTGAGCTGAATGTTTTGGAAGTTGATGTTATCATTGGCATTGATTGGATGTCGGTGTACAGTCAAGCATCGAGTGTAAGACCAAGACGGTAACAGTGAAGGCTCCACGTGGACCTGAAGTCACTTTCCAAGGAAAGAGAAGATGTTCAGAGTTGGTTGTTGCTATCAGCCAGAAGAAAGGGATTTCTGCAGAGGTGCAGCTGATTCCTGTGGTTCGGGACTATCCGACTATATTCTTGGATGATTTTCCTGGGTTACCTCCGTATCGTGATGTAGAGTTCAGCATCACTGTTCAACCAGGATTACCCCCGTATCGTGATGTAGAGTTCAGCATCACTGTTCAACCAGGGAGTGCACCCATTTCTAAGGCACCATATAGGATGGCACCGGTGGAGCAGGATGAGATCAAACGGCAGATTGAGGAACTGTTAGAGAAAGGCTTTATTCAACCTAGTGCGTCACCTTGGGGAGCACCAGTGCTTTTGGTAAAGAAAAAGGATGGTTCGATGAGGATGTGCATCGATTACCGAGAGCTGAATAAGGTCACTATTCAGAATAAGTATCCGATTCCCCGAATTGATGATTTGTTTCGATCGTCTACAAGGAGCTGCTGTTTTCTCCAAAATAGATCTTCGATCGGGATATCATCAAGTTCGAGTGAAAGCTGAAGATGTGCATAAAACTGCGTTTAGAACTCGACACGGGCATTACGAATTTTTAGTTATGCCGTTTGGAGTGACGAATGCACCCGCAATCTTCATGGACATGATGAACAGAGTTCTAAGGCTGTTCATTGATTCTTTCGTCGTGGTGTTTATCGACGATATTCTCGTGTACTCCAAGTCGGAGGAGGAGCACACTGAGCATTTGGCAGTAGTTTTGAGGAAACTTCAAGAGCAGAAGTTGTATACCAAGCTATCCAAGTGTGATTTCTGGAAATCAGAAGTGGCATTCCTAGGTCACATCCTTTCTAAGGATGGAGTGGCAACTGATCCTCAGAAGATAGAGGTAGTGAGAGATTGGGCAAGGCCTACTACAGTGAATGAAGTTAGGAGTTTTCTTGAATTAACTGGATATTACAGGAGATTTATCCAGGGCTACGCTCAGATAGCCGTGCCGCTCACTGGTCTGACCAAGAAGAATGTAAACTTCAAGTGGACGGAACAGTACAAGGCAAGCTTTCAGGAGTTGAAAGAGAGGCTGACTACTGCACCTATTTTGGCTTTGCCTAGGGCAAGGTGTTGAGTATGATGTTTACAGCGATGCTTCACATCGTGGGCTTGGTTGTGTCTTGATGCAAGAAGGAAAAGTGATCGCTTATGGGTCTAGGCAACTAAGACCGCATGAGAAGAATTATCCGACTCATGATCTGGAGTTGGCCGCGATTATCTTTGCCTTAAAGCAATAGAGACATTATGTGTATGGTGAAAAGCTGAACATGTACATAGACCATAAAAGCTTGAAATACATCTATCAGCAGAAGGATCTGAACCTGAGGCAAAGGAGATGGCTGGAGGTACTTGAGGACATTTGTCCGTAGATTAAGTATCACCCAAGGAAGGCTAATGTTGTTGCCGATGCACTTAGCCGCAAAAGCAGTCTTGCGAGTTTGATTACAACTCAGAAGCACCTGGCAGAGGAATTGGATCGGGCTGGTATTGAAGTTGTTCTGCACTACTTGGGATCATCTTTAGCTCAGTTGAGGCTTCAGCCTACTTTGAATGTAAGGATCATTGCAAGTCAGGAGGTTGATACTGATATCTTGGAGATGAAGGAGCAGGTTAGTGCTGGCAAGTTGCCCAGATTTCAAATCAGGGATGGAGTGTTGTGGTTTGGAGAGAGGCTGTGTGTTCCGGATCAGTCGGACTTGAAAGAAAGTATTCTTCAGGAGGCACATGCTACTCTTTTGTCTGTACATCCTGAAAGTACCAAGATGTATAGGGACATTAAGCAGCATTTCTGGTGGTCAGGTTTGAAGCAGGATGTGGCTGAATTTGTGTCGAGGTGTGAGGTTTGTCAACAAGTCAAAGCCGAGAATCAGAAACCTGGAGGTCTATTGCAACCTTACCTATTCCGGAATGGAAGTAGGATAACATCAGTATTGATTTCATCACGGGTTTACCTAAGAGTTCTAAAGGCAATGATGCGATTTGGGTCATAGTCGATCGACTAACCAAGTCCGCTCACTTCTTGGCAATGAAACTCACCGCTTCGATGGACAAGTTAGTTGAGTTGTATGTTAGCGAGATCTTAAGGCTTCATGGTGTTCCGTCAACTGTTGTGTCTGATCGAGATGCGCGGTTTACTTCGTATTTCTAGAGGAGTCTTCAGACAGCTTTGGGTACCAAGACGGATTTCAGCACTGCTTTTCATCTGCAAACCGATGGGCAGACCGAGAGAGTCAACCGTATTCTTGAGGATATGCTTCGGTGTTGTATACTAGACTTTGGAGGCTGTTGGGAAAGACATTTACCCTTGGTAGAGTTTGCCTACAACAACAGTTTTCAGACTAGCATCAGAATGGTGCCGTACGAAGCTCTGTATGGAAAGAAGTCTAGGACACCTATTTGTTGGTTTGAAGTTGGGGAGCGTCAATTGTTTGGGCCTGAGCTTGTGCAACAAACCTCTGAAAAGATTGATTTGATCAGGAAGAGGTTGGTGGAAGCTCAGAGTAGGCAGAAGAGCTATGCAGACAACCGGAGAAGGGACCTTGAGTTTGAGGTTGGTAACTTTGTCTTTCTGAAGGTATCGCCCAGTAAAGGCTTGATCCGTTTCGGCAAGAGTGGAAAGTTAGCCCCGAGATTTATAGGCCTGTACAAGATATTGAAAAGGATCGGGAAAACTGCTTCCTGGCTTGAGTTACCGGAAGAGTTGTCTCAGGTACACAATGTCTTTCATGTGTCTATGCTGAGAGGTTATATTCCAGATCCGAGTCATCATTTGCCTGAAGTACCGGAAGGTTTGCAGTTGGATCTAAATTACATCGAGTCTCCTGTCGAGATTGTTGATCGTCGGGAGAAGGTCTTGAGGAATAAGACGATACCGATGGTCAAGATAGTCTGGAGAAACCATTTGGTTGAAGAGGCTACTTAGGAGTCTGAGGAGAGGATGTTGAGAGATCATCCTGAGCTTTTTGCTTGATTTGTATTTCGTATTTTCTTTTGCTGGTTGTGAGTGTTCTTGTTTCTCGCTTTTGACTATAGTTCCGGGGACGGAACTATTCTAAGGAGGAAGTGTTGTAATGCCCCGATTCTCATTAAAATATTTAATTTGTGCCCGTGCAATTTTTGTAGTATAAAAAAAATCTTATAATTATCTTCATTATGGATAATGTGTATATGTATATATATATGTGTTCTCTAATTATTTTCATAAAGGCTCATTTTCTTCAAATAAGCAAAAGCCATCTTTTTAGCCTAAATCTAATTTGACCCATTAAATAAAGCCCATGAGCTATTTCTCTTTTTTATTGTAACTTGTAATGTAGAATATTTTTAAGATTATTTTTGTAAAAATAATGTACAACTTTTATTATGGGGGACTAGTGAGTGCACGTGCATTGCACGTACACGTGCATGAACACACCAAGTAGGGGCCGGTTTGTGCATATGAGTGGAAGAGTGTGTGGGTGGTTGCTATAACTCCTACTCTCATCCTAACCCTCCATCCTATAACCATCTATTTGATCCTAGCCCTCCAATCAATTCCTAAATTAAGTATAAATACCCCCCCTAATTTCTTCTCCTCTTAGTACAATAGAAATTTGATAAGAGAGAAAAGATTAGAGTTGAGTTGTTCTTTGGAGGCCGGCCACCATTGCCATTTGGAGGATTTGTTTCTGGCAAGGAGTAAGGAGGAGGAGACGTACATCGCAACTAGGAAGCTTTAAGGGATTTCGCTTTATTTCTTCAAAAAGGTGGGTGTTTCTCATGACTTCTAGAATAGAAATCATGCTAGGATTGAGATTGAATTGTCATTATGCGTGTGAAAAATTGGATCGATAGAATGATTGTTATATTGAAATCTTCCATGCTGAAAATTTAAATGAATGGAAAAGAACTAAAGACATTTTGAGAAACTGGAATTCATCTGTGCAGTCGACCGATCACGTCGAACAGTCGACTGGGCTGATGAAATAAAATATGTACAGTTCGAAATTCCATGAAATGATATGTTTAATATGTGTTATTATCTTGACTTTTTCTAGCATGGTAATTCGGAGTTAATATTCATCTCCGTAGACAAACAATGAGTAAAGGAAGAATGTGTGTTTGGAAATCGCAATTGTTTGAAAGAAAACACTAGTTATGAGAATTCTACATTAAATTGTAAACTATGTTTATGATGATGGTAACCGGATAAAATTGCATGTTTGTATCGATATTGAACATACTATAGTTTAATAAAAGTGCTGTGTGCTAATCGAAAGACAGAAGGAAGAAATATTCCCTTAATTCGAAATTTAACTCCATTCAGTCGACCGAATAAATGTAGTACTCGACCATCCTGAACAATAAAAGTTTTCGAATCAAAACCCTGCAGAACAGCCGACTGGTTTAAGTAACAGTCGACTGCCCCGTGATTGATATTTTAGAGTTCTAAACACTGCGGAACAGTCGACTGGTTTTGTGCAGCAGTCGACTATTCCGAAATTTTTCTTGAATATTTTCCTTGCTGAATAAGTCGACTGAGTAAGTTTTGAGTCGTCTGTCCAGATCTTTTTTTCGACATCTCAGAATTCAAGATTTGCTTTCTGATAAATATTATGCATTTATTGTTGATGAATAAAGATAGGTTGTGACATTTTAGATCTTTCTTTGCATGAAATGAAGTAAATCATTTTATTGAATTTGTGAAAAGTTTTATGATTGTGAAAGCTATGAACATGAAAAGGAAAATCTACTGTAATCGTGAAAAATAAACTTATGAGTTTGAAAGACTCGATTCTCGAAAATTGTGAACTGAAATTGAAAACTAGAGGGTAGCTAAGTCTCACGCCGGCAATTGAAAAGGAATGAATTGTTGAAATGAACGACCAAGGTTTGGGTCATGTTGAACGAATGATTAAGTCTGGTATAGTGGATAGGCTAACTCTAGAGATTTGATTTTGTTCATGATTCTATTAAACTAATGACTAGATACATAGTTGAGATGTGATGAAAGTAAGAGAAAAACACGAGTATGAGGGCCATTGGATTGGCGGTGTGAGAGTGATCCACAGGCTGCCTGCTTGATGCGTCAAGACATGGC
Source organism: Hemerocallis citrina (assembly GCA_017893485.1). NCBI lineage: Eukaryota > Viridiplantae > Streptophyta > Magnoliopsida > Asparagales > Asphodelaceae > Hemerocallis > Hemerocallis citrina. The sequence continues at coordinate 38,387,996 of CM030365.1, forward strand.
GTGGGCACTACTCCAGAATTATCGTCTCGGGGGCGACGCTTGTGGGTTGTTTGAGTGGATACGGGTGGTGCCATTATTCCATGGCGGAGGCTGAATTGTCCATAGTCTACCTGCTCGATGCGTCGTGTCAGTGCGTGGGATTCCCCTCCAGGCTGCCTGGACATGGGCTCGTAGATCATGGAACATCTAGGATACTTACCGTAGTTACCGTAGTAGATTAATTCATGGCGAGGAATTGAACCCTATAAAATGAAGCACGATTAAGGGCTTGCCCTCGGACCTATGTAGTATGGGATGCATAGAATCCGAACAAGTGCGCATTAGTGTCATACAACATAATAACTGCATTAAGGACTAAGTGCACAATCACAACACGACATCAACAGGATAGTCCCTTTAGCTTTGTTTGTGAACAAGTTTGTTATTTGTTAAGAAATGAGAATCGTTATACTGTTTCCGGCACAGAGAGCATGGCCGTGTATAATTTTCGTCGGTTGAATAAACTGACGTACCCACAGTTTTATATGCAGGATAAATGGCTTGATAAAGATTAAAGGAAAACTGATGCTTATCGATTATTCATTGTTGTATCATTGTATAATGTTGTAAATTTCTTCCGCTGTCATTACATGTAAATTATTGTGATATATGCTTCCGCTGTAAAATATAAAGTGTAAAGATCTCATGTAACTCTGATGTAAAAAGTGAAAAGTTTTTATTTCCTTATAAAATTGTACTAAATGAAGTGTAAAGATCTTGTGGAATCTCGAATTCAGTGTATTTTGGAATTCGGGGTGTTACAGTGCTGATGCAGAAGGGTCGGGTGGTTGCTTATGCGTCCAGACAGTTGAGGCCACACGAGAAGAACTACCCTACTCATGACTTGGAGTTGGCAGCAGTGATCTACACTCTGAAGTTGTGGAGGCACTACTTGCTTGGAGACCGAGTGGAAATTTTTACTGACCACAAGAGTCTTAAGTATGTCTTCACTCAGAAAGAGCTGAACATGAGGCAGAGACGTTGGTTAGAGTTGGTGGCAGACTACGACATCAGTCTACAGTATCACCCTGGTAAGGTGAATATGGTGCCAGATGTGTTGAGCAGGAAACCAGCCACTCAACAGAAGGAACTTATTGAGCAGATGAGGAGGTTAGATCTGAATGTCATTTTGCCGGGCACCGATCGCAGATGTATGATGCTTCAGTTGCAGTCATCTTTGGTAGAGCAGATTAAGGAAGCTCAGGCAGGTGATGAGCAGTTACAAAAATTCAGGGCAAAAGTTGAGGCAGGTTTAAGGACCGATATGGTCATTCACTCCGATGGATCACTTCGCTTTGGGGCTAGGCTGTGTGTCCCAAAGGGTGAATTCAGGCAGAAATTGCTCGAGGAAGCCTACCAGTCAGCGTACTCTATTCATCCCGGTGGTACCAAGATGTATCGGGATTTGAAGCTCCACTTTTGGTGGCATGGCATGAAGAGGGCAGTAGCCAGATTTGTGTCTCGGTACTTGATCTGCCAGTAGGTGAAGGCAAAACATCAGAGAACCGCCGGACTTCTCCAGCCTCTTCCCATTCCAGAGTGGAAGTGGGAGCACATCACCATGGATTTTGTGACCGCCCTGCCAAGGAGTCCTAAGGGTCACAACGCCATTTGGGTGATTGTCGACAGACTGACGAAGAGCGCTCATTTCATCTCCTTCAAAGTTGGTCAGTCTACTGAGAGTCTCACAGAGAGGTACAGGCAGGAGATTGTCAGACTCCATGGGGTTCCGATCAGCATTGTATCCGACAGGGATACCAGGTTTCGATCTTAGTTTTGGGAGAGACTGCAGAACAGTCTTGGGAGCAAGTTGAGATACAGTACAGCCTTCCATCCTCAGACAGACGGGCAGTCAGAGAGGACCATTCATACCTTAGAGGATATGTTGAGGTCCTGCGTACTTCAGTTTGGAGGGTCTTGGGAGGATCGCCTACACTTGGTTGAGTTCTCGTACAACAACTATCAAGCCAGTCTTAAAGCTGCGCCGTACGAGGCATTGTATGGTCGGAAGTGTAGGTCACCAGTGTGCTGAGACGACATTGGTGAGAGAAAATTGTTAGGGCCAGATTTGATTACCAAGACAGTTGATGCAGAAGCACCTTGTAGCAGCACAAGACAGGCAGAGGAAGTGGGCAGATTTGAGGTGGGAGACCATGTGTTCCTCAAGGTATCGCCGTGGAGAGGCGTTATCCGATTTAGAGGTGGAGGCAAGCTAAGCCCCAGGTTCATCAGGCCCTTCGACATTGGGGAGCGAGTAGGCAAGGTAGCCTATCGACTCGCGCTGCCGCCGGCTCTATCCGGAGTACATGATGTCTTTCATGTCTCCCAGCTCAGGAGATACATCAGGGATGAGAGTCATGTGATCGACTATTCGGAGTTGTCAGTGCAGCCAGACTTTTCTTGTGAAATTCTACCGGTTACTATCTTGGACAGGCGTGAGAAGGTGTTGAAGAATAAAGTCATAAAGCTGGTTCGAGTTGCATGGAATCCTCACTCGCCGGGTGAGTCGACTTGGGAATTGGAAGAAGAGATCTAGAAGAAGTTTCCGCACCTGTTTCAGTAGCCTTGTTTATTGTTGTTCTTTCTTTTCTTTTAGGGGTTACCCTATGTACCACTTGTCTGAATTTCGAGGATGAAATTCTGCTTGTTAGGTGGGTAGGATTTGTAACTCCTATTTCTCCGTATTTGTATTTTATACTGTATATTGCCTCATTGTGCTCTTTCATCTATTTGAGATCCTGTATTTTGTTTCAGATTGAATAAAACCTATTAATTTGTTTTCGACTCAATTTTTGGTCCTTTCATCTAATTTAATTGTGTATGCTCTTGTGTCGTTCTTCATGAAGAATGAGCTACTCTATATCAATTATCTCTCTATTCCCCATTTTAATACATTTGACCAATTCTCCAGTTGGATCCTATTCAATTCGGATACCCTAATGCCCATTAAACCGAAACCCTATACTATTTAAACCCTTAACCCTAACCTAAAACCTATACTGTTCTACCCTAACGAACCCGCCGCTCCTTTCCCGTATCCCACTCCTTCTCCTTCGCAACAGTCGAACCAAACCAACATTTACCTCCACTATCATTCTCCATCACACCCCCCTCACCTCCTCGCCCTTCGATCACCCACGGCCTCCGATCACCACCATCGCCTTTAACATCCCCACCTAGTCGCCTGTGCCTCGCCAACCCTGCAACCACCACCACCATCACCCTCTCGAACCCAACTCCTCCATTACCCAAACTCCCGTCCTCTTCAACCTCGCAACCCATCACCCATCGCCTCACCATCGCCCCCCGATCCCCTCGACCTTAGCCAGCCGCCACACCTCCGAACAATTCCCCCGTCATCGCTCCCATGTTTTGAGAGCGAAGAACAGAGCCTCCGCCGTCGCCACCCCGTCGTCGCGTCGCTCCTCGACGTCGCACCGCCAGCCCCTCCGTGGTTTTCACAGTCACGCCGTCGCATCGCTGCTGGCGGTCGCCGTCGCACTCTCTCTCTCGCTCTTTGTTTCAACGAAGAAGAAGAACAGGATTGGCGGGATTGGATCTCAGCCATTGGATCGCTTCAAGATCCGTGCAACTCAGCCGATCTGATCGCTGTCCCGTGTTCGGCCACAGCAGATCCCCCGTTCGCTGTTTCCTGTTGGCCGATCCGCTGTGCGGGAGAAATCCTATTCACTGGTTCGGTGTTCGCTGTTTTGCCGCGCCGGATCGAGTTTGCTGTTTGCTGTTTGTTGTTCTGGGTTGATCCGGTGTGGGGAATTTTGCTCTACGGTTGATTTCTTGCACGTGCTTCACACGTGCTTTTGGGAGTTTGTGCCCTGGATTTTTCGATCCCATTTCTTCAACAATCAGATCTAATCGTCGTCAACTAAGGCAAGTATTCCTCTTGTACACATTTTTGTTCAGTACAAGCATTCCTTGAAAATACTACAAATAGTTAGAAATTGTGACTCCTCATTGACTGTAGTTGTTGATCAAATATTAAACCTCCTCAATTTTATAATCTTAAGAGTCACAATAATTTCATTGTATTACATTATAACTACTTGGACTTATTTTATCCCCTGAACACATGGACACATGAAATTAAGGAGCCCTAGATTTGTAGACATATGTTATATCTTGCATTTGATGAACTTGCACCCATTTGACTTGAAAAAACAATCATTACTTGCTGTTTTGACAATCATTTCCTTATATTTATATCACACATTAATCTAGACGCCTAATAACAAAATTTCATGTAACCTATTCTAGTAAGATATTCCCATATGTTGCTGTCCTGAATCTTGTTATACTGTTTTGACCCCTTTAACATCGGAATTTGAACCCGAGCCCTGAATAGAAAATGTAACTCTAGATGTCTAGATATCAATAGCCTCCGGAATTTTTGAATTCGGATTTACGGTCTAGAAGTTATTGCAGTTTTACTGCAGCTGTGTCGGTAGACGCAGATTCGAAAAACTGCTGCACATCTTCAGTTTGCGAATTAATTTAACCATGTTAACAGCAAATGTTTGATTTGAAATTTTATATGCGGTTGCGGACACCCTATAGGACATCTCCAATTTTTCTTAGAATTAATTAACGATATTTCGACCCTGTTTCACATGTTTAAACTTCAATTCATAAATTCTGCCTGAACACATTAACTATGTAATTCGCTGGACACATGTTCCCACCACTTTCTCGTACTTTGTTTCACACACCTGCATGCTTTCTTGATAAGAATTAATAAAAGTAACAAGCCGGGGTTTAAGGGAAAGACCATAATGGTGGACAATATCGGTAAGTGTACTCGGAAGGGGGCCGTGTTTCCCAGTACTCGGTTCATGAACCTGTTGCACTTGATGTACTCATGGAGTCAGTTACTTGGCTCATGAATCTGTTGTATTCATGAATCCACTGTGTGGGTCTTGAACCTGTTAGTATTCACGAACTTGCTTCGTGAACCTGTTATTTATTTTCGTATTCATGAATCGTGCCTGCTTGATACTTAATACCTGAGTACGCCGCCCTATAGACTCCATTACTAGGCCTAAACGAAATTGTGTTGACAGTAGCAACCATGTAGTAAAAAAATGGATGCATGAAGTGCTATCTAGATAGTGATAACTACAAGACTTGAACATGATACTTGCTTACTCGATACTTGATTACATGATACATGAAACTTGATACATGAAACCTGATACATGAAACTCGAACTTGATACACATATACTTGAAGCTTGATGACGTGTTACATGAGACTTGATACTTGAAGAATAACACTTGACATTTATAACTTGATACTTGAGACGTGAGAACTTGACACTAGACTTGAGACTTGTTACCTGACACTTGTACTTGATACCTGTCACTTGAGGTTAGATACCCCTACAGTTTTACTTGTCATGTGTTTTGCCATTAGCAATTGTTATCCAGCCCATTTACTAAGATGTCCTTCTTGCTAGCTAGTTCTTGGTTTTCCCATTACTTGTTGTATCCCTGTTACATTCTTGATTCCAATTCTTGTTCCCCATTACTTGTACTCGTTTTTACTATTTGTGTCCCTAGCTTGCACTAAGGGCATTTTCTCTTCTTTTCCCTGTTTTTTCCTTTTTATTTATTAAGCAGACTTTGGAGACGAGCTTTCAAGTGGAGGCAGGACTTGTTTAGATTAATTGTTTTTCTTGAATTATTTATTCTTGCTACTTAAGACTTGTAACGGGCTACGTTCCCGAGTTTTACATTTGATCCAGACTTAAAAACTATGTGGACATTATTACTTGTTTTCAATTGTTTTCTATTGCTTAATAAATTATTTATGCATGCTTGGTTGTATATATATTCGTGATATTCTTGTTGTGATGCTGAGTCGATCCTACAGCTTATGGATGATGTTAAAATCATTCGCTGGGCTTCATCATGCCCTCGTATTCCATGTTTTTTGGAAAGCGGGGCGTGACAGGCTGCATATTGTTCCAAAGTCTTGCTTGCATTAGAATAAATGCAACATTGCATTAGTTAATTCTGCAGTAGATTCTAAGTCATAACATACACTGACACATCTATTATATATACGTTTCTTTTTTCATCAATCTATTTGCTTAAAGTTGAGAATCGCTGCTAGTCATCAGCCTTAAAGCGTCAGTATTTGTGCTGACGTCCCCACTTTAATAGGTACTAGATTGCAAAATTACAAGTACTGGATTGCAGAGCTATAGGTACAAGATTCAAGAAGACTCAAGGCAAAAGAAGCAAAGTGTTGATTTTATTTCAATTATAATATATGCTGTAATTTATTAACTGTTGTGAAGCATCCAAGTGAAGTACCAAGTGTTATATTATTCATTGTACTCTGAAGTAATTTTCATTGAAAGTTCGTAAGACTTGGGCTTGTATGCCATTATAGTAACACTGATGTAATGTATTGTAGTTTTATATCCTTCAGACTTGTAATACATTTGTGTTGAATAAAAAGTTTTAAATTTTCCTGTTTTTTTTTGTATTGTGGCTAATTGATGGAAAAGATTTCTTGCTTAAGTCACGGTTTCCCAGTGTATGGAAATTGGGGCATTATAGAGTCGTATCAGAGCCGACATCAATTTACAGTCCAACACAGTAGGAAAATTAAACTTGGATGCCTTTTAGGACTTGGGTTTTTAGCTTGTTGTAGACAATTATAATTCATATTGTTGTTTCTTTCAATTTATGTTTTATAATTTATCTATATCTGGGTTCATACCCATGTTTATTGCTTTCTACCAGATATATCGCAGAACTAGGAGTGGTAGGGATGACCCGAATGAGGGCAAGTGTAGTGGAGGCAATGGTGCAGGTCTGGATATAGGGGCAGAATTTGCCCGTATTTACCAGGCATTCGGAGACCTGGCAAAGGCAAGCCGACACAATGTGCAGCAACAAGGAGCACTCGCAGGTAACCGGGGAGTAGCAGCTACCAATCCTGTCAAGATGGTCGAATCTTTTTGAAGATTGAGGTCGCCTGTTTTTTAGGGCCAGGCACACCCGATAGTAGCTGATGACTGGATTCATCAAGTCGAGACAGTATTTGAGGTGATGCTGACACCGGATGACAGCAAGGTTAGATTGGCAAGCATTCTACTAGAGAAAGACGTCGGGGTCTGGTGGCAGTCGGTGAAGATGGGCATGGGCGAAGGACACATTACTTGGGAAGACTTCTTAAGGGAGTTCAGGCAGCACTACTTTTCTTTGGTTGTGCAAGAAGGTAAGGCCATGGAGTTCTTTAACCTGAAATAGGGAAGCCTGACGGTTCGTGAGTACGAGACCAAGTTCACGCAACTGTCCCGATATGCTCCAAAGATGGTAGAAGATGAGGTCAAGAAGGCCAAGAGATTCGAGCAAGGGCTCAGACCTGCACTCAAGCCAGGATGGTACCTTTGTTCATTCGAAGGTTCGAGAAGTTGGTCCGCCGTGCGGCAACGACAGAGCTTGATATGAACCGAGGACCAGAACCGCAAGTGAACGCTGGAGGGTGGAACATGGGAAAGAGATCTGCACTAGCATCAGTATTCGAGAACCAAGGTCAGAAGTAGAAGATTCAGAAACCAGACGGCAAACTCGGAGGCACCAAGCCAGGGAGCTATTTCCTGTGTGGTGAGCAAGGTCATTTCATGAGCCAATGCCCAAAGAAGGAATCTCAGATGGATACATGTCTGTTACAAATGTGGGAGGATTGGTCATATCCGACTAGATTGTCCCCTGTTTCAGAAGAATAATAGCAGTTCAGCCCTAGAAATGAACCACAAAGGAAAGGAGCCGCTTCGCCACGGATGAGTGTTCGCACTTACAGAAGATGATTCCAATGAAGGTGAGAAAGTCATCACTGGTGTCCAAAGAAGGGGATACAACAAAGTTTGAAGTTGTATTTTGAATTTTATTTTGGACTTTAATTAATGTATGATATAACACATTTTGTAACCAAATAGATTTACATATATATGTGGAATCCATGCAACGGTTTGTCCAACAATAGTTCATCACATTCCCTATGTCTGTGATATTTTGTATCTTATGTTTTCATTTCTCCTGACTAAACGTAGTTTTGAAGACATAACTATTCTAAGGAGGGAGTATTGTAATATTCTGGTCGGATATTATAATTGTATTATTATTATTTTTAAAATTAAAAAAAATGGAAATTTCTGGGTTTTATTAATAAAAACTTATCTGCATATATATACAAGTAAGTATATATATATATGTATTGTATCGATTTTGTACACTGGTACAAAAACTTGTAAAATGTATTTTTAAGAAAATGTCTGAAATATCCGGGTCTGATATTAAAAATTATTATTTTATTATTATTTTATTTTTATTCTCAAAATTGAAATATTTTTATGGATATTACCCAGTTTTACTAATAGACATTATCTGTATATATATACTAGTCTGTATACATCTGTTTTGTATCAAATTGATACTGAAATCTTCCGAGCCGGTAATAAAATTATTTTTTATTATTATTTCTGAATTAAAATATTTTTTGTAGAGATTATTCGTTTTAACTAATAAAAATTATCTGTATAGACAGATATATGTATGTATATGTACTGTATCATTTCGTACGTTTGTACGAAATCATGTAGTATGTGATTTTTGGTAAACGTCTCGTATTTTTGATCCATCATGATGAAATGAAGGGTTAGGGATGAGTAGGTTGTTGATTGCAAATATATTGGGTTTGATTGCAATATTTATTTGCAAATAAACCTCAAATTGTGTGAGCCACAAGAGAGAGAGACAAATGGCTCTCTCTCTCTCTCTCCCTTTACAAAATGGCCGGCCAACCCAAGGGCTAAAAGCCCTCTTTCAATTTTTCTTTTCTCCATCTCTTTCTCATCTCATTCTCCATCTCATTCTTCACTTAAGTTTTATTTTAGAAAAAAAAGATTAAGAAGAAATAAAAGAAAGAGAGATAAAAAATCAAAAGAAAAGAGGGGTTGAGTTCATGGGTTTCATTTCTTGAAGTGTTCTTGAGGAGCAAGCACAAAGAGCAAGGGGGAGAAGGCAAGCTAGATATTCTTACACGATTGGGTGGGGGTTTCTCATTCTCATGCTCGTTTTTAGCTATTATTATTTTTGTATGTTGTTGTAACTTGGGCTAAAATCATGTGCATATGTTGATTGAGGACTAGAATAAAAAGGAACATAAAGATTCAAGTAGTAGAACTAAAATAAAGCATAAAGATTCAGTCTTGTAAGTTTAGACGGTTAGAATTATTAGCTTGTGCTAAAGGTGGAATTTTGACCCCAAATTAATTTTTGTGGTTCATATATGTGTTATTAGCATGCTCTAATTTCTAGAGATTTTTCCGAGCTAGTTTGATGGGTGAAAAAACTGTTTCTCCAAAACAACGAAAGTTTAGCAAAAAACGGAAACTCGCTGTTTTGGGTTAATTTTTGTAGTGTGTTCAAATGGCTGTAATTAGGAGTTCTTACAGAATTTGGAAAAGTGATCAACTAGGAAGTTGTAGTAGAAATTCTCACATTTCCAAAATGCCCAATTTGGTTAGATTTCTATTAGTGGTGCAAAAGTTATGACCGTTCCAAAACAGAGCAGTCAGCTTTTGGCTAAAAGCTCACTGTTTTGACTACTTGATATTTTTGTACCTCTTACTTGCTGAATCTGAGAATGTGATCAACTAGGAAGTTATAGTAGACGTTCTCACCTTTCCAAAATGTCCTATTTTGTTAGATTCCGATATGTAGAGAAAAAGTTACGATCTTTCAAAGCTTCAGCTTTACTGTCGAAGTCTGCTGTTTTTAGGGTTAACATCAACATGTGTTCAAGAGACTATATTTTGATTTCTATATGAAATTTGGAAAAGTGTTCATCTAGAGAGTTTTATTAGAGTCTCCCACATTTCCAAAATACCCTATTTGGTTAGATTCCGATAAGCGGAGCAAAGGTTATGAGCTTTACAAAATCTCAATAGCTGGCCTTTTGGGATAAAGCTCGCTGTTTGGATTGTTCAAAGTTTTTGCACCTCTTATTGATTGAATCTGAAAAAGTGTTCAATTAGAGAGTTGTAGTAGAGTCTCTAACCTTTCCAAAATGCCCTATTTGGTTAAATTTCGATAAGCGGAGCAAAAGTTATGAGCTTTACAAAATCTCAGCAGATGGCCTTTTTGGCTAAAGCTCGCTATTTGGATTGTTCGAAGTTTTTGCACCTCTTATTGATTGAATCTGAAAAAGTGTTAAACTAGAGAGTTGTAGTAGAGTCTCTCACCTTTCCAAAAATCCCTATTTGGTTAGATTCCGATAAGCAGAGCAAAAGTTATGAGCTTTACAAAATCTCAGCAGCTGGCCTTTTTTGCCAAAGCTCGCTGTTTGGATTGTTCGAAGTTTTTGCACCTCTTATTGATTGAATCTGAAAAGTGTTCAAATAGAGAGTTGTAGTAGAGTCTCTCAACTTTCCAAAATATCCTATTTGGTTAGATTCCGAATAGCAGAGCAAAAGTTATGAACTTTACAAAATCTTAGCAGTTGGCCTTTTGGCCGAAAGCTCACTGTTTAGATTGTTCGAAGTTTTTGCACCTCTTATTGATGGAATCTGAAAAAGTTTTCAACTAGAGAGTTGTAGTAGAGTCTCTCACCTTTCCAAAGATTTCTATTTGGTTAGATTCCAATAATCGGAGCAAAAGTTATTAGCTCTACAAAATCTTAGCAGTTGTTCTTTTTGGCTAAAGCTTGCTGTTTGGATTGTTTGAAGTTTCTGCACTTCTTATTGATTGATTCTGAAAAATTGTTCAACTAGAGAGTTGTAGTAGATGTTCTCACCTTTCCAAAATGCCCTATTTCGTTAAATTTCGACAAGTATAGCAAAAGTTATGAGCTTGGAAAGTTTCAGCTTTTGGCTGTACTGTTACTGTTTGAAATGGTGTTTAACGGACCTGGATTTTGAGTTCCTTACTGAATCTGAAAAAGTGTTCAACTAGAGAGTTGTGGTAGATGTTATCATCTTTATAAAGTGTCTAATTTTGTTGAATTCTGATAAGCGCTGCACTGTTTGTTTCTAGGTTTTTAGAAGGCTTTTTATGTCGCTTTGGTGTCCTCATTAGTAGTATGCTTATATTAGGCTGTTAGAAGATTCTTCTGTTTCTTATAATTATAAAAGATCAAGTTTTTGTTAGTAAGCTTATACACGATATTCTAGTTCATGTTAACTAGAGTTGTCGTGAATTTTTAGTAGTTTGGATTATACACTTGATTATGAGTAACAAGTATTCCTTGTGTTCATAAGTCATGTAATAATCATTGGTCCGCCTCATATGTCGCTCACCTAGCTCGTATGTAGTTGTTTCTTCATGCGTAGCTCATTGGGCTCGTATAGAGTAATTATATTGAATAGATAGGCGATGAGTGGATTCGAGGAGATCTGGTGAAGTCTAAGTTAAGACTTGGTAGATTGTGTCAACAATTGTTACACTCTCTTGAAGAGGTACATGTGAGGTGTTTTCTCATCTTGAAGAGGGACATGTGCGGTGTTTTTTCATAATAAGTTGGACGCACAGTGCCATGTCTCGCTTGTTTGAATCTTTTGGTGATGTCTCATGGCAAGTTGAGAGTATGACTCTAGGTTGAGAGTACCTTGTAGCTCGTACGGCCCCATTTGATTGGTTAGGGTTAGTAACATCGTTAGGATAGTAAATGTTACTTAACCATTTTTATCTATGAATTGCCGAAGGGTGAGATTTGGTATTAGGGGTGATACCTTATAATCCGACTTCTCCTATAAGCCGACACTAGGTGGTGTTGTTGGGATGTATTCTCCTGTCAAAGAGATACGGGCTGTGCTTTTTCATGATAAGTTGGGAGCACGGGATCCGTATCTCGGCTATTAATTTCTGAAGTGCCATGATAAGGACGGGAGGGTTTCCTAGGAAAATAGACCTTACGATTCCGTCAGGTTCTATGCCTTTTCATGATGAGTTGAGGACACGGCTCAAGGTTGTCTAGTATCTTGGAGTTTGTGTTGGCTTTTGAGTGAAGTCCGGTTCGCCGGGTAAATAGTGGCAAACATAGACACTACTATTGTACCGCAGTACCGGAACTAGACCGTATCTGCAACCTCACCAGTCACGTTTTATCTGTCTGGAACAGGAAGGGTACAAGAGTAGAATTCATGACGCGGGTTCAAATCCCTATATATGAATAAACGGCATGATATGGGGCGTATGTTGTGTGGGCTGCATATTGTTCCAGAGTCGTGCTTGTATTAGAATAAGTGCATCATTGCATTAGTTAATCCTGCATTAGATTGTTAGTCATAGCAAATACTGATACATCAATTATATATACATGTTTCTCTTCTTATCAATCTGTTTTCTTAAACTTGAGAATCACTGCTAGTCATCTGCCTTAAAGTGTCAATATATGTACTGATGTCCCCACTTCAATAAGTACTGGATTGCAAAATTATATGTACTGGATTGCAGAGCTACATGTACAGGATTCAGGAAGACTCAAGGCAAAAGAAACAACGTGTTGATTTAATTTCAATTATAACATTTGTTGTAATTTATTAACTGTTGTGAAGCATCCAAGTGAAGTACCAAGTGTTATGTTATTCATTGCACTCTGTTATATTTTTTATTGAAAGTTCGTAACACTTGGGCTTCTATGGCATTATTGTAATACTGATGTAATGTATTGCAGTTTTATAACATTCGGACATGTATTACATTTGTGTTGAATAAAATTTTTAAATTTTCCTGTTTTTCTGTGTACTATGGCTAATTGAAGAAAAAGATTTCTGGGTTAAGTCACGGTTTCCCGGTGTATGGAAATCGGGGCATTACAAGAAGTGGAGCTGTAGGGTTGCGGTCAACGACCCGCAGTGCGCTCAACTAACCCAAAGTGCGGTCGACCGACCCGTGCTACTGATCATTCTTCGAGTGTATAGGGTTCTACAGAAAGCGGGACAGTTGATCGGTCAAGGTTAGGGTGTTGGTGAGACCAAGTGCAATAGACCACAACTTGGTGTGGTCGACCGACAGCGACTGTATGTTATTTGGGCTTTCGGATTTTGGGTCCAATAAGTTGTATTTGTATTTATCTTTCAGGATTTATTTGAGGGCTATATATATAGCAGTAGATATAAAAATGTAGATCAAAGATCAAGGTGAGCCGCTATCATTGTTCAACTTCAAGAGGGGGTGAGTGCCATGTGTTTCAAAGGTGAGAGAGAGAGAGATTGAGAGTTATAATATCTTTGCAATCTTTGTATTTCTTGGGGAATAAAAATGATTGGGTATCTCTACATATTATTTGTTCTTTTGAGATCTTGCGAATATTGTGGTGGCTTGTTCTTGGTGCATCTAGTTCTTGGGATTTTATGTTGCTCATGGTGTGTGTGTTTCGCTATTAACAGTACGAGTTGTATCAAATTATACAACATCACTAAGATTTACTCTTACGTCAAACAACAAATTGAAATATGAGTATGCAAAAGCACTCCAAGTGTGCAACTTGTTTACTAACCGAGTTAATTCATCAAAAATGTTTGCATTCACGTCAAAAGGCAAGTGACAACTTAGAGAGAGAAAAAACTCAAAAAAATGAACTTCTAAAAAAAACTCTAGTTTGCTACCCGATTCATAGTAGTGAGAAGAGGTGCTAGCATATAGAGTTTTTAGATGATTCAGTTGCATTAATTGCATGATAAATTTGATTGGATTTGAAATTATGTACAAATAATTGCATTGGAGAAAGTGAAAATGCTTAGTTTTCTTTTATTTGCTATTGTTTATGTATTAAGTTGAATATTTGACACTTGCATAATAAGTCCTTTGGTGCGACGAGTTAAGTCGAATTATGATTACTATCCTATGATTTCTAGTTTTCCTTTTTGCTTGAGGACAACCAAAATCTTAAGTATGGGGGTATTTGATAAGTGTGATTTCCGTATGATTTTATTACTCTTTTTACTCAATAAAATTGTGAGTTCGCATTTATTTTTTTAAAATTTCATATTCTTTCTACTTAACTTTATTTATTAGTTTGTTTCTGAAGGAATAAGATGGTTGTAAGGATTGTGAACTCAAATATACATAATCACGGAGCTTGGAGTTGGAGAAAGAGAAGACAGAAAACAATTAGAAAATGCAGCAATAATAGCACCTAGAACTTGCACAACTGTCTAAACCTAGAAAATCGACGAGTTCTAAATGAAAGATGTCACGCTCCACTTCCTAAAAGGAATACGGAATACGCGTATGTGACAAAGCCCAACGAATGATTTTCATCATTTATGAGCTGTAGGATCGACTCAGCATCATAACAAGAATATAAGAAAATATACACAACCACACATGCATGAATAATTTATTAATCAACAGAAAACAATTGAAACAAAATATAAATATCCCAAATAATTTTCAGATCTAGAAAAAAAGATAAAAATTCGGGACTACAAGCCCGTTACAAGTTTCAAATAAAAACAAATATAAATAACTCAAATACAAAATAATTAAAGCAGTTTTTTCCCAAGAGAAGCCTAGAATATCTGCTCACAAATTTCAGCAGGCAATTCGTCTCCAAAGTCTGTATATATATATATATATATATATATATATATATATATATATATATATATATATAATAAATTACAAAGAAAGCTATCAAGTGGCTCGTAATCAATCCCCCTAAAAACAAAGGCCCAGATCAAATCTCACAAAACATATTTTTCCTCCAAAATTTCAAATTCCCAAACCAAATTTTTTCCCCCCAAACTAAAAAACTTATTACTTTATTACCATCTCTCTCTTCTCTCTTCACTTTTTCATATTTCTCTCGTTTCCTATCGCTCACTCCCATTCTTTCTATATTACTTAGAAATTTAGATTTTCAGAATTTTAATGTTTTTTTTTTCACATGTTATATTTTATACCCCCATTTATAATTATTTTTCAACATACACTAATGGAAACATAGACTTTTATTTACAACTAATTATTGTCATACTTTTCAAACTTGAGCTATATAATTGTTGTTTTACTGTTTACAGACTTTTCGTGTTTTGTATCGTTCCGAAGACGTGCCGTAGGCACGTGCCCACGGGCAAATCTAGTATATATATATATAAAAGGAAAATAGAGAAAACAAAGATAAATGACCTTAGTGCAAGTTAGGGCCGCAAGTAGTACAAGCAAGGATATGAAAATAGATGCAAGAAAATATGAAACAAGATCGGGAATCAAGAATGTATAACATGATATAATAGGGATGCAACAAGTAGTGGAGTACTAAAGACTAGCTAGCAAGTAAGACAACTCAAGTAACAAGATTGGGTAACAAGTACAAGTAGTGGAACAAGTAACAAGTGAACATGTTGGTGTATCAAGCATCAAGTAACAAGTATCACGTACAAGTGTCAAGTAACAAGTATCAAGTAACAAGCATCAAGTAGGGTATCAAGTGTGTACAAGTGACAAGTTATTCTTAAGTCTAATGTTTGATTCTATCTAGGTAGCACTTCATGCATCTATACTTTTACCACATGGTTGCTACTTACAAACAGTAATATTTAGGCCTAGTGGTAGATTTTATAGGGCGGTGAACTCAGGTATCAAGTATCAAGCAAGCCATGTTCATGAATCGAGTAATCATATAACTAGTTCATGTGTCAAGTAATAAAATAAAAAGTCATGAATCAAATGATAATATATTAGTTTATGAATCAAGTAATAACAAGTCCATGAATCGGGTAATAATATACAAGTTCATGAATCAAATAGTATCTAGTTCATGAATTGAATAATCATATACTAGTTCATGAATCAATTGTAACTAGTTCATGAAGCATGTATCAAGTGGGAAACACGGGTCCCTTTCTGAGTACACTTACCTATATTGTCCACTATTATGGTCTTTCCTTAACCCCGGCTTGTTATTTATTATTATCATCAACCAAACATAAAAGTATGCAGAATAGGGCAAGAATACATGATCAATAACATGGAACAAGTTTAAGATAATTAGAAGCCATATTCGAGGGTCAACACAGATTAAAATTTCCAAGAACTACGAGAATTCCAATTTGGGACAGCATGACGTTGCTGCACAAAAACTGCGATTCCCGTTGCTACAAGATAGCAAATGTGGATCCGTCAGAAGGTCTAGAAACTAGACTCCTGCCCGGTTCCAACGAATATAAATATGACATAAAAGTTGTAGCATCATGTGTCAAAACAGCAAACTACACAAGATTTGTGTTCAGTCAGAATTTGTAAAACTGAGTTTATACATATGAAACAGGTTTGAAACTTCATTAGTTAATTCTAAGAAAATTAAGGAATTCTCTCTAGTGTGTCTAGTATTAGTATGCAAAATTTCAAGTCATTATCTTACAGGTAGCATAGTTAAATTAATTGTAAAAAAAAGTGATATAGCAGTTTTTATGGATCTGCAATTATCGACACAGCAGCAGTAAAACTGTGATATCTCACAAACCGTAATTCGGAATTCAACTTCGTCATACGGGTAGTAAACTAGACATCTAGGTCTAAGTTTCATATTCAGGACCCAAGTCCAGATTCTGATGTTATTGGGGTTGAAACAGCAAGCAAAGATCGGACAGAAACCAATAAAAATATTTTTTGCATGAAATGTATCATAATTATACTAGTTGTGAACGACTGTATCAACAAAAGATTGTGACTCTTAGATCATGTAATTGATAAGGCATAGAATGAGATCATTAACTGAAAAGCCAAAGGGGAGTCACAACTACAACCTACTTGCAATATTTTTAATTAAACACTTGTGCTAGAACAGTAAATTGTACAAGAAGATACTTACCTTGATTAGATAAGGGCGTTGATCGACAATCGGGATCGGATCGGCACGGATCTTGATGGTGATCAAGATCGATGGAGATCGATGGATCAGATCAGATCTGATGATCAAGATGATGGATCAGATTAGCTCAGATCATGGTCACAATCTTGATGAGATCGAGTGGCCCAGATTCAAACAATCAATCTTCTTCCTTCTTTCCTTCTCTGATCGAAAGTGACGGCAGAAGTTTTGACATGGCGACTGCGGCGACGGTGACGAGGGTGCTGACAGTGGCACTACGGTCGAGAAGCAACGTAGCAATGGGTGGTGGCGACGGAGCGGAGCTCTATTCTTGGTTTCAAAAATAAGGGAGAGGGAGAGATGAGCAGGAGGTAGGAGAAGCATTAACGAGGGCAACGCGAGGGATCAGGGTGAAGACGAAGGTGGGTTTCGGTGGTGAGGATGGCAAGACTGATGGGTTCAGGCGAGGGTAATAAGGTCGGCAGTTCGGCAATGTCGGGGATTTTTGGTGGTGGGGCGATGTGTTCAAGGTGGCGATGAGGGTGAGAATCACGGTGCTGTGGGAGATGGTGAGGCGAGGAGGGGATGACGAGGGCATGGTGATGATGGATTTCAGAATGGAAGGCAACGAAGTGGTGGGTTCACGGTGATGCGATGAGGGAGACAATGGGTTTGCGATTGTGATGGGGATGATGGTGATGCGGTGACGAGGCTGAGGAGAATGACGGAGGATATGGAATTGAAGAGGCAGGAGGTGGTGAAGGACGGGGAAGATGAACAGGAAGGTGGGGTTGGCAGCTACAGTATAGGGGGGTTTAACAGTAGATTAGGGTTAGGGTTAATTAGATTAGGGTTTTTATAGTATAGGGTTTTGGGTTTAAGGTTATTGGTTAACGGGTTTGAGTGTGATCCAACAGGAGATTGAGTCAAAAGTCTCCATAATTAGGCCATATGGATTAAATGAGTTAAAACAGTCAAATCTCCATGAAGAACATCAAATTAGAGCAGTTAGGAAAGATGCAATTGAAATAAATATTGGCACAAAATTGAGTCGAAACAAAATAAATGATTTTTATTAGAACTGAAAACAAAATACAGATTCTCAAATTGAGAAACAGAGTACAATGAAATAAAATACGGTAGAGAAATACAAATACAGGGAACATGGGTTACAAAAGATGACAATCTTCGAGTCTTCTTCAAAACGAGTGGTCATGCATCGCAAACGGATTTCTATATCTCCGGAAAAGTCATTTTTTCTACAAATGTGTGTAGAAAATAGCAAGTTGGTAGTCCACTGCGCAAAATTGTAGTCGACCGCCTCAGCTCTGATAATATACATTTTGAGTGCAGGACTCGGGTCTAATGGGTTGTATTCATGTATATTTTTTTAGGGATTCTGTGGTTGCTATATACTGATGTTGATAGGAACTCCAGGAAATGAGAAAGAGGTTGGAGGCTAGGAGAATTGGAGGAGATGACTCATCACACTGTTGTAAAGCAAGAGTCATAGCATTCGTCAAGATCATCTATAGTTCTTTATTCTCTTCTATTTTTCATTATGAATCCAATACAAAGTTTGTTAGTTTCAAATTTTCTATGAACTAATTTTATTTTTCTAGGACTTCGATGTAGCCTAGCTTTGAAAACACAATTTAAATTTTATTGTTACTTTATTCTTCTACTTTTTCATGGTTGTGTGTTTAATTTTTTTTCTTAATGTTTACAATTGTCTGGCTAACTATTATTTGATTTATAGAATCTTGGAGGATGCCGATAGATAACTTATGATTTAGAATTCTAGAATTGAACACCATTAATTGAGCAAAATTAGAGATGATTTATTGTAATTAATGTGACTGTAGAGAAATTCATATAACTTAATGAATCTTCAAATAAATAAATTTGCATAGAGATATGACAAATTATTAGTTGAAGATATGTTTGGTGTTATTCGAGAAAAGACATTGAATAATTAAAGGATTTTGGTCAACAACTTGGAAGAGTAGAATTTACAGTTTTATGGAGTTATGAATTGTGTGGTATTAGCTTGGTGAAACTAAAGCTCTAGAGTTAGTTTTCCTATTAATAAACCCACAAAATTTCAGATTTTGTTATTTTTAATTAGTTTAGTTTTGCCTTTAGTTTAATTTAATTTAGTTGATGTTTGTATCAAATTTTTGATTCTCCAAATAGTAGATAATATGGTGAATTTCTGTACTCAATAAGATAATTAGTCATTGTGGGTTCGATACTCTTTTCTTTTAAAACTATACTACTTGTTGCGATTTTGTGTGCTTGCAAAATTATGCTATCGAGAGGCGAAAAGTCTGACAACCGCTGGAAGTCAAGATAAAAATCCATGATCCGTAAAGTTGTTGAACGTTATTATTGCCACAAGAAATTTTGCAGGAAGTTCAATGCTGATTAGAATGATGGAAAGAAGCCTGAAAATAGCAGTACAGCCGGAGTTACCATGGAGAACAATGCCAAACATCTTTCGATTCGTTCAGAAAAATTTCACACTCGTGGATTCTTGACTTAGGTTGCACTTTCCACATGTATGCAAATATAATTTCGTTTGACACATATGAGAAGAAGAATTGATGTGAAGTCCTCATGGGGAACAAAGCCTAGTAAAAGGTTGTTGGCATTGGAACAGTGAAAGTGAAGATGTACAATGACATCATTGATACTTTCGGCAGCATCCAACATGTCCCTGACTAAAGAAAAATCAAAATTTTTTTTTGGCACTCTTGATGCAAACGGCTACACTTACTCTTCGAGTGGAGGCAAGATCAAGATTTGTAAGGGCTCATTGGTTATTATCCAAGGAAGGAAACTTCCGAACAATTTATACAAGCTCTTGGTAGATACTATTTCTGGTGAGCTGCTATATCCAAACCAGAGAACTTGGATGATAACTCAGCTCATTTACTGTATCTTTGTCTGTGCCATATGAGTGAGCGGGCTATGGAAGAGTTGCACAATATAACATTTTTAAAGAACACGAAGTCCTGCAGGCTGAATTTCTGCAAGTATTGTGTACTTGGGAAGTAAACCAAGGTCTCTTTCATGGTCACAGTAAAGGACAACCACATGTAAGGCATTCTTGATTACATTCACTAGGATGTGTGGGGTCCGGTATAGACAAAGTCTCATGGCGGCGCTCGCTATTTTGTCTCCTTCATGAATGTTTATTCAATGAAGATTTTGGTCTACTTCAAGCGGGAGAAATCTGAAGTCTTTGCAAAGTTCAAAAGAATGGAAGACTGAATTTGAGAACCAAACACGGCAGAAGATCAAATACTTGCGCAGTGACAATGGAGGTGAATATCTAGATGGAAGGTTCATGGAGTTTTTCAAGCAAAAAGGAATTACCCAAAATTTCACTGTGATGAAGACTCCACAGCAAAAATGGCCCAGCTAAGAGGATGAGTCGGACTCTCATGGAAAGGGAAAGATGCATGAGACTTCATGCAGGTTTGCATGAATCTTTTTGGGTAAAATCGGTTAACTACACTGCATAATTGGTTAATCGATCACCATCAAAGTTGTTGAATTTCAAGTGCACCAAGAAAGTTTGTTTGGGCAAAGATGTTGATTATTCTACGTTGAAGATTTTTTGATGCAAGGCATATACTCATTTTCCTAGGGATGAACGGAACAAGCTAAAGACAGAGTCACTTGAGTGCATATTTCTCAGTTTCGAGAATGGTTTAAAGGGCTACAAGCTATGGGATATGATAAATAAAAAAAGGTACCGAGTAGAGATGATGTGTTTGATGAAAGACTTGAAGCAACAACAAATAATAATGATCTAGATCCAGAAATGAACCATACTGAAATTCCTTTCTCAAAAAAAGATTCTGTCTAAGAGAGCCAAACTGTGGTGGAGCAACAATAACAATCTGAGGAGGTTCATATAGAACCTGCAAGCATCGTTCAGTCCAGGAAAAAATGAATCACGAAACCTCCTCAACAGTTTGGATGGGAAGATGAAGCATGCTATGCTCTCTTAGCTGGTGGAGATGATCCATCAACTTTCCAAGAAGCAGCAAAAAGCAATGAGTGGCAGGAATAGATGGGTGCTATGTCGGAGGAAATGGAATCACTCAAGAACTCAGTTTGGGGGATGGTTCCGAAAATCAAAGATCGAAAGGTCATCAGCTCCATGGGGGTTTATTGAAAGAAAGATGACATAAATGCGAATGAAGCACCTGCCTACAAGGCAAGGTTAGTTTCCAAGGGATTCTCACAAAATAATGGAGTTTATTATGATGAATTTTTCTCTTCGGTGGTCAAGCATACATCTATTCGGATGTTGCTATCTCTTGTGGCATAACATGACATGGAGCTGGAGTAACTTGACGTGAAGATGG
Organism: Hemerocallis citrina; assembly: GCA_017893485.1. NCBI lineage: Eukaryota > Viridiplantae > Streptophyta > Magnoliopsida > Asparagales > Asphodelaceae > Hemerocallis > Hemerocallis citrina. The sequence goes on from CM030365.1 coordinate 38,409,262, forward strand.
ATTTCCTTCATGGGGATTTGGAAGAAACTATCAATATGGCTCAGCCGGAAAGATTCGTGGAAGCAGGAAAGAAAGACCTTGTGTGCAATTAAAGAAGTCATTGTACTGGCTGAAGCAATCTCCAAGCCAAAGGTACAATCACATTGACTCCTTTATGCTCCAAATTGACTACAAGATATGTGAGTACTCACATATATTTGATGATAGACACATGATTATCTTGATGTTATACATGGAGGACATGTTGAATGCATATAAATGAAATCAAAAGAATGTTGAGTAGAGAGTTCGACATGAAGGATCTTGGTTCCTCCAAGAAGATCCTTGGAATGCAGATTAAAGAGATTGAAAAAATAGGAGGTTGTGTCTTTCTCAAAGCATGTACATTAGCATGGTGCTTAAGAAGTTTAACATAGTGAATGTCAATCCTGTGTCTACTCCATTGACTTCACACTTTGCCTTGAGTGCAAAGAAAAGTCTATCTACGAAAGCTGAAGTTGAAGAAATGAAGAAGATTCTGTATGCTAGTGCAGTTGGGTGCTTAATGTACGCGATGGTGTGCATAAGATCGGATCTCGCTCAAGCTATGAGCATGGTGTTAGAATATATGTCAAATCCGGGGAGATAGCATTGACAAGTTGTTAAGTGGGTTCTCATGCATCGGTCTACGACAAGTTACGTTTTCACCTGTGGTGGAGGACTGATATGCTGAAAGTCTATGCTCCAATCGATCAGTGCTTTATCTACTATAGAGGCAGAGTGTATGACATTAACTGAAATTGCAAAGGAAGCTAAATGGCTCAAAGGATTGGAAAATGAAATGGGTTTACAACATAGCACTCTCTGTGACAGTTAATTGTGATAGTCAAAGTGCTATTTGTCTAGGAAGGAATCAGGTATTTCATGCAAGGAAAAAACACATTGAAGTCTGCTATCGTCAGATTCAAGATTGGATTAACTGGGGGGAGGTCAAGATGAAGAAAGTTCACAGAGATGAGAATGCATCCTAATTCCTCACTAAACCAGTTGCGGCAAAGAAGTTCAAGCACTACTTGAGCTTGCTAAATATGAAGACTTGTTAGTTGAAAAGTGCAGCTAGCCACTAGAGGTGCGTGGAAGTGAGTTGGATATCTTGCCAAGGTGGAGATTGTTGGTAGTTGGCTCGATTTCCAACACAGTCAAACGACATTTTTTAGTCACAAGTATCACTTTTGGATGGACATTTTGAGCATGCTACATTCTTTATTCAGCTCAGTCCTTAACATGGAAGTCGTATAGGGTTAGACCCGGTGCATGTCAAGTTTTCAATCACTCAAATCAGAGCAGTATTGAAGGAGTCATGCTCAGTCAAAGTATCCTTCCCATTCACATTCTAGATGTATGAAGAATTTGGAGAGTTTTGACTCTATGACTAGATTTGTGCAATTCCAAGAGACCCTATGCATTCTTGAACATGGAAGATGATGAGAATGACCTAGAGGGTTCACTAAAGCCTATAAATAGACATGGTAATTATTGAGGGAAGTCAAGAAAGTCTCCTAAGCTCTTGTTGATCTCAGATGAGTATTGTGTTCACTTGTCCTCTTGAAGGTATAGAGAGTGTGAGTGAATGAAAGTTTCTCTTTCTTGTTTTAAAAGAACTCTTGCATTGATTTGTTGTTGGATGTGGGTGTATTGAGTTGTGTATGTTGGAAGTTGACATACTCGTGTGTATTATTTGCTTTGCACCATTTGTTGATTCCAACACAGTGAAGACCCTCCGAGCTCCATGCTCAACCCATGGTTTTTCCGTTTGGGTTTTCCACATAAAATCTTGTGTTATTTATGTTGTGATTATTTTTCTCTTGATGTTAAGAACAAGAATCTGAAGTGGTGTTGATTGTAATGCCAATAGTATCTTCGCTCAAACTCCTGGCATAATTATTTTTGTCATATTTTAGTTGACGATGCCCTTTTACATGCAGGGCCTGGTGCTACTATTGGATGCATGTGGGCCACTCGGTGTTCTGGCTCTTTCGCTGTGAGGTAGTGGCAAGCAATACTTAAGGACAAAAGTGTGTTATGTATATATCTAGTTGTTACTCTCCCGTTCTAGCTAGCTATGATCATATTATTCTCAGTATACTGCAAGGACTGTTGTATTATTATTAAATTAATTGAATTCTTTTGCAATTGTCAGTTTTTTGGTATGGAACTATGCAGGAGAATGTAAGTAACCTTCCGGTACATTTGTGTACATTCATATCTCTCTCTCTCTCTCTCTCTCTCTCTCTCTCTCTCTCTCTCTCTCTATATATATATATATATATATATATATATATATATATATATATATAGGGTGATCCGGTTGCGCACGCTTTCCGTGCGCACTCCGGTGCACGAACGGTGGATAGTTGTTTGTGGTTATGCAGGGGTAATTAGGTAATTTTTGCCTAAAAGCCTTCTTTCCTCTCTCTCTATCACTTTCTGTGTCTGTCTCTCATTCCAAACCCTGAACTCACTTCAAATCTATCTCATTTTTCCTTCGAAATCCTAGCCTCTTTAGCTCCACCTGTCCACCTCTGTCATCCTCCCCCTGCCCCTCTCTCATTCTGCCCTAATCTCCAATCGACGCCACCCCAGGACCGCTCGAACTCCATCTCACCACCGCCACCACCTATTGACTCCAAACCACCTTACCTCCGCAGCCTACCCCAAAGCTCCACCTTCGAAACCTTAACATCCACTCTCCATCTCCTGTAACCCATGTTTCCGATCATACAGCTCACTTCAACAACACTAGGGGTCACTTGTCGTTAACTAAGTGTAACCCATGTTTACGATCATACAGATATTCATTTGTATTTTTTTTCTTCAACTCTAGTATTCTTATTATCTAATAAAATATGTTATTCTTTTGAAACTGCTTGTTCTCAATTGGATCGTTCGATTATTCTGTTGGACCCAATATTCTAACCCATTCTATCATATTGAGTATTTAATTAATCCATTATATTATTATTTGATTTCTTTTTTTTTCTCTATGCCTAAATCCAAGTCTAATCCCCTATATATATAATCCCCGTTCTAAGCCCATACCACTAATCCCCTATATATATAATCTCCTGGTCCCTTTCATTAAAACCATAATTTTAACTAAAACCTAATCCTCTCCGAAACTATCAGCCGCCAACATCCCTTCCTTCATCATCCCCAACTGCCATCAATGTCAACCCCACTCCAAGCTTCTCTTCTTGTCCCGAAACCCACCATTACCACCCTGATTGCCATCGCCCTGACCACCTGCACCAACCTCCAGCTGCCTCGCCGACATTGCCGCCCTCTCCCTTGCTGCTACTGCCCCGACGGCAGCAACCCCTCAACCTCCTTCTATCTTATTCAACCATCAACTGCCACCTTCTCCTCCTTCCTGAACAGCAAAGCAACTAAGCACCCTCGTCCGACCTCCACCAGCACCGTCAACCTCCATTGAGCGCAGCTAGCATCAGTGCCTCCACTGAATGCCGCCACCATTATCGCACCGCAACTCCACTTCCAACATCACACTATCTACTATCGTTCTTGGTGTTGAAATCGCTGCGCGACATTGCTTTTACTATCGTGTTGTTGTTCCCTCGCTTGCAACTCGTTGCTGTCCAAATTTTTATTCTGTCGTAGTTCCCATTGTGCATTGTTGTCTTGTTTGTCGCATCGCTGTTGGGGATTCTATTCAGCTATCACCAGCTAAGGAAAGCTCTCTTGAACCGACTTGTTGTTCCAGTTCAAGAATTATTTTTTATCCCCGCAAGTAGCTCGTTATTTCTTTCATCGTATCTCATTTTGCTTGTTACCCATCAGAGAAGTTATTATGGATTTATCGGCGAAACTGAGTAATAATTTTCTTTTCATGCCATATCCTCGACTCTATTCTAAGCCATGTTATCCGTCGTCATGTGCATACACCACACGAACATAAACTAGAAACACATCATGTAGAAGAAAAAATGATTGACTGCTTTTCGGTTGTATCTGATGCTATAACAAGATTCGTGAATTTAATGTTATAGTGATAATAATTTTGTCACATTAACAGTAGGAATCCACCCAAATTATTGAGTATAAATTCTTGTTAATTTTTTCAAAGGTTATATGCTTTGTGTATCACGATTGTTGCAATTAACAATATTAAGTTGCTAGCCTACTATTTATTCTGTCTTGTAGTGCATTTATGACCCAGTTGCTTATTAAATAAACTAGAACTTTGTAAACAAAATTTGTAGCTATCTGATTCTAGATTTTGGAACATCTTGCGGATATGAATTCTGATTTGTAGACTGCAAGTAATACAGTTTGTAGTATTGTTAGTTTTTTTCAATCCCAAATTGCTGTCAAGAAGCATACCGACATGATTTGCTAATTAAAATAAAATTTTCATAGTAGAATACAAACTTTAAATTAACTAGAATGTTGCTAGACATGATTATGAGTAGTTTTATAATTTTTAGGAAAAAAATTGATGGATTTCTAATCTCGATATTCATGCAAGAATTTAACCCTAAATTTCTGCCAGAACACTAGCTCAGTAAAGAACTGAAATTTTGACATAGCTACAAATAAGATCACTTAGAACTTATTACATAAAAATTGTATCACGCTGTGTCTAGAATCCAGAACAATTGACGGATCTAGAATCCGATTTGTAGATTGTGAGATATACTTATTTTAACATTGTAACATCGTTAATTCCATATTTCTGTTTAGGGGTACACCGTCATGATTAATTGGCTAAATTAAAAGGTTATCTGTTGAAAGAAGGCCTGACATTTATCATTATGTTACTGGACGTGACTAGGAGTTATTCTACAATTTTTGTAAGACTTTTAAATGAATTTACAGTTAATGTTTATATATAATATGCTGCCAGAACACAAAACGAGTAAAGAATGAAATTATACACATAGCTACTGTGATTATAATATGTTGTGTGAATATGCGTTAGAACCGGAAGGGGGTCTAGTTTCTGGAACTCTTGACGGAACTCAATTCTCGTTCCTATAGCAGCGGGTAAGTGTACTTTAGTACAATAGTGTACTGCTATCCTGAATTTCTATCTTTATGTATTAAAATATAAATATATTTATTTCATGCATTTAAGTAATTGAATTATATATCCTGCATTGCATATCCCTTGATATCTTTTTGATCTTGTTTTGACATCATTTCATCCATTGCATGTTCATGTATAATTGTTGTAAGAAGAATGACAAGTCCAGGGTAATAAGGGAAAGACCTAGTACTGGACAATATAGGAAAGTGTACTCGGAAGGAGGTTCATGTTTCTCGTAATAGTGACCCATGTTTACATGATTACATGATTACACGATTATATGATTACATGATTATATGATTACATGCTCCAGATTACATGATATGATTCTTGTTAATGTCACTGGAAGACCCGAGTACATAATCCTATAGAATTCACTGTTAGAGTCTAAGCGTTAACATGTTTTTATGTACTTGAACCTGTGGTATGGGTTGCAGGATTGTGTGCATTAGTTATGGTTTATAAAAGAATGCTAGACATAAGGTTAACACTAAGCACGTGCCTGACTTATGTCTACAAGTTACATGAATTCCTATTATAAATTGCATGTTTCTTGTTATATGACAAGTTCCCGTAATCATGGTACCTTGTTCCCAATTTATTGTACTTGATATTTGTTTTCAATTGCCGCTTGCATCCTACCCAGTTATGCTTGTTCTATGTATGAAGTACTGATTCTTGTCCCCTTGAATTAAATGTTGTTCCTTGTCATGTCATGTTTTATTGTTCACTGTTTATTGCTACTTGCCGTTCGTAGCATGCTCTAACGAACATTCCCCCAAAACTCTAGATGTTGAAATTACAGGTACAAGAGAAGAAGTGACTGAAGGACATGGTGAACAAATATTCTAGATTACGAAGCGGGATTCTTTTATTTAGCCTGCATTTAGTTTCTTCTTTTCATGATTTTCTAGTCACTACTGTTGTTTTCATACAATGTTTTCCAGGGCGTTTTTGTCCCGGAGTTTACTCCAGATGTTGGATATTATTTTGTGGATTTATTTCATGGATTATTGAAGTTTATTCATTGTTTATGTGAATATACTCTGCTTGCGTGGTTGTCATGGTATCTTATATTAATGAGTTGACTGTTACAACTTATGAATGATGTGTTTATATCATTCGCTGGGCCTTAGTTGTGTGCCCGTATTCTTGTATTTTGAAAAGCGGGGCATGACAGGTTTTTTGTAGTATTGGAGCTAGATTTAACTCAACAATATGCACACCACGTTGATCACATGAATATTTAATATCCAACTTATCATTTGGATACTAACCCTGTTTGAATATATATTGCAGACTATGTCTCGTGTATGCCCTTCGAAATCTCGGGACAAATAAAAACTGTCAGACAATGTTGTTATCCTCTAGATGCTGCAGCAAATGATTTCTCTGCGATAGGAACACAGCGAGCTGATGTGAGCTACCTTAGAGGCTGCTAACCGAACCACCGCTGGACCCTCACCCGGGCTATTGCTACCGAGGCATACAGTGGCAGATTTCAAGAGATTGCACCCACATAAGATCGCAGGCACCGAGTCACCACTGGAGGCTTAGCAGTGGTTATTCCAAACTGAGCCATTGTTGAAAGCAGCGCGGGTCTCCGATGTAGATCGGGTGGATGTAGTGAGCATCCAACTCATTGATCTTTCACTTATCTGGTGGAGTGCAAAAACCAAGAGGTTAGAAAGGCCTATCACGTAGGCCACTTTCATCAAGAGCTTCTTGACACAGGTTCGTCAAATAATGTTAATTATTGTTGAATTTCGTTACATAAACCATGTGTAGCAATATTAATCAAAACATTATTTTAACACATGGGACTCGATTTGTGAATGAGTAGGCCGCTAAATTCACTCGACTCAGCCGCTTTGCTGCAGCCATTTTGGCGAATGAGGAGGGCAGAGCCTGTAGATTCTTGTAGGTATAGACTTTGATATTCAGGATTGTATGGTTGTCCGCCAGCACTGTACGTTCGCTGTAGTTCTAGATGCAGCTAGAGTCCAGGAACATACCAACAAAAGGAGGAGGGCAGCCCAATGGGAAGTACAACATCCTGATGCTGCCTATTCTACAGGAGGGCTAATATGGAGACCAGCTCCGGCCCCTGTAGCGAAAGCATTGCCATATCAACCTACTGCTCCATGGAAGGACATGACATGTGATTTTTGCCACAAAATTGGTCACATGCACAAGGAATTTTTAGCGGCTAACTGTTTGTGCTTCGGGTGTCGAGCGGGTGATCACACGCTTCGACATTGCCTGCGAAGGAAGGTTGGCCCACCGACCGAGGGATCAGCTAAGCAGGGAACACTAGCTCATGGTCAGGGCAGGTCACTGCTTCCAGCTCAGAGGCAAATTTATGATCAGAGGAGAGCATCTCCTAGGGGAGGCCAGATTGGATGTCGTGGTCAGGCTTACAACCTAACTGCAAGGGAGGCAGAGACTGCTGAGGGATTTGTTGCAAGTATCATATTAAAACACCCTTTCCCTACACATGTTTTATTTGTTTCTGGTGCTACCCACTCCTTTATCTCTTCTCGCTTTGTTGATCATCAACATTTGCCATGTGACAACTTGTAAGTTTCCTAGAATATCACCACAGGTGGAGGTGTCATCGTTCGCTCTAAATTGTGCAAGTTGAGCCCTTTACTAATTGGTGGCGTGGACTTTAAATCATACCTCATTCTTATCAATAATTCAGGGTTCAATGTTATTCTTGGTATGGATTGGTTGGGAGCCACTCATGCCATGATTGACTGCCGAAAGAAGAAAGTAGTGTTCTGAATCTGGGGTCTCCAAGAATTTGAATTGCATGATAGGGAGACACCACTTGGGCGTGCTAAGGACTCTACGAACTAGAAGGCAAGTGTACTACAGTCATTGTGCACTGATGGTGAAGTTAAACCTAGGTTTGTGTGGGATTTCCTTGATGTCTTTCCAGAAGAATTGCTCGGGCTGCCGCCAGACCGAGATGTAAAGTTCAGTTTCGAAGTTCAGCATGGTACCGCACCAATCTCGAAGAGATCCTAGCCGTCTTTCTCCACAATTTAGGGATTCAAACCCTCGCCATGCACCCTACTCTTGTACACACTCCAGTTCCCAATAGACTGTTTGTCGCCCAAGGAGATTGCAGCGGTCGGTCTAATTCCGCCCTGCAGTGTCCAAGTGGTCACCGTCAGTTGATACCCGCGTACGGACCTTCTTAGAAACCGCATTGAACCTGGTCCTTACGACCCTTGGTTCCACATGTCCACCCATGGACTGACGCATGCGTGTTCACCCCTCATCGGGTAATGAACTGATATATACCAAAAAAACACAAAACACAAAACCTGCGCTTTAGGGACGTGAGCACCACGGGAGGTCAAATCCTCCGGGCCTCCCGCACCTTACTTCGGCAGAACTTTGGGAATCAACAGATCGAGATACGAGCCGGGGACGCAATCCATTAGCGGCCGAGAACTGGAAGTTACAACACCGACTATGGTTTACTAGGACTAATGCAATTTTCCAACCCCTTAATAAACCATTCTAACCCCTACCTTACTCAAATTATTCGGGTAAGAATTAGCTGCTTCCACACTTGCTTATCAACTTCTGGCCCCTGGTGATACCGGTCCGGTTCGCCACTTCCCCTGCTTGGACTCGTCTAGCATAACTTCCAATCCCTACGACTGGAAGTTACAACACCGACTATGGTTTACTAGGACTAATGCAATTTTCCAACCCCTTAATAAACCATTCTAACCCCTACCTTACTCAAATTATTCGGGTAAGAATTAACTACTTCCACACTTGCCTATCAACTTCTGGCCCCTGGTGATACCGGTCCGGTTCGCCACTTCCCCTGCTTGGACTCGTCTAGCATAATGGCCTATGCCTGCTGCTACTCCGGCAGTAAATATATAATTTTCTCGTGAGCTCCACTCACTGGCATGCTCAGACGCCCTACGCTCGGCAGAAGTTTAATAATATAGGCTTGATAGGTGCAGGGTATCCTTTACCCTAATGACTAACTCGAGTCACTCATCCCACTCGGGGAGTCAACAACCTCAATAACAGAGATCAACCACTCCTAGACATGAGTCATCGACACAAATAACACATAAGGGAAAAAATGCTTTCACAACCCTTAGTCCAAACCCAGACTAAGCGACCTACGGGTTTCTGCCCGAATCTCAAAATGGTCATCCCTCTATCGATACAACTCCGATTGGAGTGTATGGGCCCAACCTGGAAAGGTACGGTCCTAAGCTACAATTTTCTAGTTGATCACGAGCTTAAATTCAACCACCTAAGTCCTCGAAATAGCTTCTCAAGCTCCAACCTGCGTGCTTCCTCTGCACGGGCTGCACCTTACCATTAACACAAAATCCCACTCGTTAATCAGAACGACACAAACTCAAATTCTGTAGAAGGGTGTAGGTGTCCTCAACAACTCTCTAGTTGGTCATGAGTCCAAATTATACCATTAAGTCAGCCTAACACACTCATCTATCATCAATACACCAATTCACACAATTGGTCTCTCTAATTCAGAGCACTCAGCTCTACTCTAGTCCTCTGTCCAGTCTTACAAAAATCATAATAATTCAACCGTTTACTGGGATTGCCTCAAATTAGTTTTGTTGAAAAGGTCTAGGGGTCCCCTACAACTCTCTCCCAATTCATGATCCTCAAAATATGCCTCTAACAGGTCTCAATTTTCCAATCTTTACAGAGTATCAAAACTGGCTGAAAACAGCACAGTGCTCAATCACAAAATCACAGTAAATTGCACACTTGTCCAATTGACATAAAATTTATGGTAGTAAAACTAGATATCATACCCAACATCATGCAAAAGATCTCATGTCAAAATTCCAATTATATAGTGAGTACTATCTATTGCAAGTGAGCACAGAACCCATCAAGTTTTCTAATTCAACATCAGATACTGGTTATACATAGATTTTTCTCATGCCTCTAAAATCATCCAAATAATTTACTAATTTTTGTAGATAATAAACATGCATTCTGGAACATTGAGTAAAAATTTCAGATCAATATCATGCTTCAATAAATCACGAAAATTCCTACAATATCAGCCATCCTGTTTTCTTTTTCTGAGTCTGCCTTACGACACAGATCCATCTCACGATTTTATTAACATATCAAATGATCATAGAAAAATCTGAAATAAATCTTGAATGATCCTAACACAAATATGAACAAATTCTTTTAATTTCATGGTCTAATTCATCATGTTTTGCTCTCGCGAAAATCCACAAAATGGTACTCCGAACCAGTTTTTCTTAGTTCAATTCTGACTTCTACTTCTAACCTTTAGAAGATCAATCCCATGCATTGTAGCACACATGCATGCAATCAAAATCAATTAAAAGACAAGAATTTCAAGTTTAGAGAAACTTCCCACCCTTGGTTGTAGTAGTGGAAGGAACTTCTTCAAGCTTCTTCTCTTGAAAATCTCCTTTTGATCCTTCTTCTTCACTTCCTTCTTCTTTCCCTCCTCCTTCTCTTGTGGTGTTCTCTTTCTAAAATTTACAGAGAAAAAGGGAGGAAATGAAGGAGATGGGAGGGTAGGCCGGATTTGACAGGGGGGGGTAGGTTTAGGGCCTAAGTGGTTTTGTAGACCAAAACCTTGGCTTAAGCACATTGGTTTTGTGTTTGTTATGTTGGCTGCCCAACATAACCCTTAACGAGCTCCAACAAGTGTGAGACGCGTGTTTTAACGAGCGCACGCAACCTATATTCACTGTAGTACCATACCGTGTTATATTTGCATGTGCGTCGTGCCGAAAACTAGCGGTTATACTAGTATCGGTCTGTCTCGTTCTCGTGCATCTTTGGAATGCAACTCTTCCAAGAACCATCCCGTAGCCCTAACCATCCACCACGATGGCAAAATCGACCCATAAGACTACAATCAATTGCACGCATACTAACAATATACATACACATGTGCATATATTTAGGTATCGTACAAAAACGGGGTGTTACATCACTCCCTCCTTAGAATCGTTCTGTCCCCAGAACGTCCTTAGTGGGAGAAGAAAAACAACAAACAAAAGAAGATAAACAGAAAACACTTAAAATAAATCCGGACATAAAGCCTTCATGCGGCTCTCCGGCTCCCATGTGGCTTCTTCCACGAACTCGTTCTTCCAGAGAACTTTGACCATCGGGATGACCTTGTTTCTCAGTACCTTATCCTGATGATCAAGTATCCTAACTGGTTTCTCTCTACAGGAAAGATCTATCTGTAAATCCTTCGGAACCTCTGGCAATCGATGGCTCGAATTCGGGACATACTTCCGTAGCATAGAGACGTGGAACACGTCATGCACTTGAGATAGCTCGCCCGGCAGCTCCAACTTATAAGCCATCCTGCCAATCTCTTCAGAATCTTGTATGGTCCAATTTATCTCGGAGCTAACTTCCTGCCTTTTCCAAACCTGATAACTCCTTCGATAGGCGATACCTTGTGAACTACGGAGTCACCTTCCTCAAATTCCAACTCTCTTCGGCGGTTGTCCGCATAGTTCTTCTGCCTGTTTTGCGCTCCTTGAAGCCTCTTCTGAATGAGCTCGATCTGCTCCGACGTCTGTTGCACGATTTCTGGTCCATACATCTGCCGCTCTCCTATCTTGAACCAACAAACCGGCGTCCTTCATCTTCGTCCATACAAAGCTTCATACGGGGCCATGCCAATGCTTGCTTGATAGCTGTCATTATAAGCAAACTCTACCAAGGCTAAGTACTTTTCCCAACTTTCTCCGTAATCCAAAATGCATGCCCGTCACATTTCCTCGAGAATCCTGTTGACTCTCTCCGTATGTCCATCCGTTTGTGGGTGAAAAGCTGTGCTGAAGTCTGTTCTAGTTCCCAACGCTGACTGTAGACTTTGCCAGAATCGAGATGTAAATTTTGCATCTCGGTCAGATACTATCGACACTGGCACTCCATGTGGCTTCACCATGTTCTCAATGTAGACCTCGGCCAACTTCTCGACTATCCAGGTCGTCTTTACTGGAAAAAAATGGGCTGACTTGGTCAATCGATCCACAATCACCCATATTGAGTCATTTCCTTTAGGGCTCCTGGGTAACCCAGTGATAAAATCCATACTGATGTTCTCCCATTTCCATTCTGGAATGGGTAAAGGCTGTAACAATCCTCCTGGTTTCTGGTTTTCGACCTTAACTTGTTGGCACGTCAAACATTTGGTGACAAACTCTGCTATATCTCGCTTCATTCCTGACCACCAATAGTGTTGCTTCACATCGCGATACATCTTGGTGCTTCTGGGGTGAATCGTGAGTAATGTGGAGTGAGCTTCCTTCATGATGTCTTCCCTCAACTCCTCGTCCTTTGGTACACACAGTCGGTTACCAAACCATGGTGAAACCTTCTCTTATGCTGAATTTCACCGATTTTCCTTCGTGCACTTGCTTCTTCATGTCTTCCATCTCTGGATCTTTGGTCTGAGCCTCTTTCACTCGCTCACCCAAGCTTGGTTGTAACACCAACTGTGCCAAAACTGCACTTAAGTGTTGTGTAACCACTTCCATGCCTGCCTGCCTGATCTCTTCATCTAGCTCCCTCCGGGTCGCTATCAATGTTGCCATACTTCTCTGTCCAGTCGAAACTTTGGTTCTTTTTGGTCAAAGCTGTAAGGGGTATAACTATCCTTGCATAATTCTGGATAAACTTCCAGTAATACCCAGTCATACCCAGAAAACTTCTTACTTCCTTCACCGTCTTCGGTTGTGGCCATTCCTTGACCGCTTCTATCTTCTGAGGATCCGTCGCCACTCCCTCCTTAGAAGGGATATGGCCTAGGAATGCAATTTTCGATTTCCAGAACTCACACTTAGATAATTTGGCATACAACTGATGCTCCTGTAACTTGCTCAAGACTGTGGTTAGATGTTCAGCATGATCCTCTTCCATCCTTGAATATACCAAAATGTCGTCGATGAAGACCACGACAAATGAGTCGATAAACGGCCGTAGAATTTTGTTCATTAACTCAATGAAAATAGCTTGAGCGTTAGTCACTCCAAACGGCATTACCAAGAACTCATAGTGTCCATGTCGAGTTCGAAAAGCTGTCTTAGGTACATCCTCTTCTTTGACTCGTACCTGATGATATCCAGACCGTAGATCAATCTTGGAAAATACTGCTGCTCCCTGAAGCTAATCGAACAGATCGTTGATCCTGGAAATTGGGTACTTGTTCTGAATAGTGACTTTATTCAATTCCCGATAATCGATACACATCCTGGACGAACCGTCCTTCTTCTTAACCAGCAATACTGGTGCTCCCCAAGGCGATGCACTTGGTCTGATATATCCTTTCTGCAAGTACTCTTCAATCTGCTTCTTGATCTCACTTTGCTCTACTGGTGCCATTCGATAGGGTGCTTTGGATATTGGAGCGCTTCCTGGTTGAATTGTGATGCAAAACTCGACGTCACGGTGTGGGAGAATTCTAGGTAAATCCTCTAAGAATATAAGTGGAAAATTCCTCACCACTGGTATCTTATTCCCTCTTCTGGTACTCGTACTTCACTAGCAGTTGCGAAAGTCATTGCCTTCGATCTCTGCTCCCCATGGAATACAAGTTCCACTCATTCAGCTGAGATAACTACCTTTTCTCCTTGCAGTCAATGCTTGCCTTGTCTCGACATCCAATTCATACCGACAATGACATATGTTCCGGCAAAACCTAACTCCAACAAATCGATACTTAGGGTTTCTCCGCTAATCTGTAGCTTACATCCCCTATAGCATAGATCTGTAGTAAGGGTTGCCTCTGACGGCGTAGCTACCGTCAAAGCTAACTCTGGGATTGCCCTTTGTGTGCATCTTAATTTTCTCAAAAAAAAAAAGATTTTGACACAAAAGAATGAGTCCATCCACTATCAAACAAGACTGTTGCTAAAATTCCATTTATATATATGTCTTGTTACAACAGTACATCGTCCACCAACTTTCATAAACCCAAAATACAATTTAAACTTTATTACATTACTTCTTCAACTTCCAAAAGATCTCAAAATACAGTAGGTCCACATATTATCTTCACCTTGTCATTTATCCAGTTACTTGCTTGATGAGTATCCCCTTTGTAATTCTGGGCAATTTGACTTGACATGTCCAAGTTCCTTACAGTTGAAACAACTCTTGATCGCTGCTAGGCAACACGACTTGTAGTGTCCGACTTCCCCGCATTTGTAGCAACTCTTAGTCGCAATTGTTCTCTTGGGGTATTCTCCTTTAGAAGGTTTGGTGATTTTCCCAGTAGTTTTTGGCTTGGGACCTTTCTGAAGTCCCCACCAGCGGTTCTGGAGGTGTCTCATACTGCCTTGAAGCTGCTTTCGTTCTTTCTTCAGGTGTGTCATCTGTGCCTGATGAAATTTGATCTACTGCTGGGCCCAGTGGATCGCCTTGTCCCTACGTTCCGTTGCCCTTTTCATTTCCAGATTTCCGATGGCTATCCTCTGCTACTCTACCGTTGGGTCTAGCGATGGTGGAGGAGAGTTCTCCTCACCTTCGGTCTCCTGTAGCACTTTCTTCATTTCTTCTTCTATCGTTATCGTCTTCCTTGTAGGCATTGGCTTACCCACTGACCCATCCTGGATGAAGATATCTTCGAACACCATCTGTAAAACATAAACAGGATTTAGTTTCGGAATCACAGACACATCTTATTCTGTTTTCCTCCACTAATGTCTGGTAACAGACTAGCCACAATTTGGACTTGACTGCTCCAAGCATGTTAGTAAAAATGAAGTAATCTGAGACTGGTTCACATATAGGTAGGATCATAATCATAAGTTGTAGTGCTACCATATGATTTATAATTATCCTATTTGTCAACTAGAATCATTTTATCTGGCCTTCAAGTCTAATTTCCTACCGTGTTAGACTGCAATTTGAAGTCAGCTCAGATACCAACTTCTGTAGCACCCCGGATCTCCGTTACCGGACATCCGTGACACCTTCCAGAATCTTTACCTTCAAATGCATCTCAACACAGTAACAACACGGAAATTTAAAAACCTTCATTTGCCAAATAAGTCATTACATCATTGATTACAACCGATAACTTGTTCTTGGACAAGGAGTACAAATTATATCAATTCATTACAACTTATTACGAGTATTTACAGACTCCACTTGTAAGGCTATCAGCTGCTTCCTGGAATGGTAATCGACTGATTACATGCGGAATTTTGCTGAGCGGCCCATCGGCTCCCCTGTGACTTGCTCCTCAGCTTCAGGTTTCTGCTGCACGACTCTGATATCTCTGCACCTGTTCGGAAGGTATAACCGATACCTAAAAGGTGGGAAACGTCAGTACTTCGATTGACGCAAAGCTGGTGATAACAGGGATCCTCTAAAATTCAATCACAACCAATAATTTATACAAAAAGGAAAAGTGTTGTGCCAAAACAAGGGTTTAGTGGATTCGGGTTCTAGTGCAGTGTTATGACATGACCCTATGACTAGATGCAGCAAACTCACATGCCTAACTTCTAATGCAAGCAAGACTTTGGAGCACGAATGCATCCCATACTACATACGCCCCCAAATCTAACCATCTTTCTCCACAATTTAGGGATTCAAACCCTCGCCATGCACCATACTCTTGTACACACTCCAGTTTCCAATAGACTGTCCGTCGCCCAAGGAGATTGCAGCGGTCGGTCTAATTCCACCCTGCAGTGCCCAAGTGGTCACCGCCAGTTGGTACCCGCGTACGGACCTCCTTAGAAACCGCGTTGAACCTGGTCCTTACGACCCTTGGTTCCACATGTCTACCCATGAACTGACGCATGCGTGTTCACCCCTCATCGGGTAATGAACTGATATATACCAAAAAAGTACAAAACACAAAATTTGCGCTTTAGGGACGTGAGCACCACAGGAGGTCAAATCCTCCGGGCCTCCCGCACCTTACTTCGGCAGAACTTTGGGAATCAACAGATCGAGATACGAGTCGGAGACGCAATCCATTAGTGGCCGAGAACGTATCCCTACGACTGGAAGATACAATACCGACTATGGTTTACTAGAACTAATGCAATTTCCCAACCCCTTAACAAACCATTCTAACCCCTACTTTACTCTAATTATTCAGGTAAGAATTAACTGCTTCCACACTTGCCTATCAACCTCTGGCCCCTGGCGATACCGGTCCGGTTCGCCACTTCCCCTGCTTGGACTCGTCCAGCATAATGGCCTATGCCTGCTGCTACTCCGGCAGTAAATATATAATTGCCCCGTGAGCTCCACTCACTGGCATGCTCGGACGCCCTACGCTCAGCAGAAGTTTAATAATATAGGCTTGATAGGTGCAGGGTATCCTTTACCCTAGTGACTAACTCGAGTCACCCATCCCACTCGGGGAGTCAACAACCTCAATAACAGAGATCAACTACTCCTAGACACGAGTCATCGACTCAAATAACACACAAGAAAAAAATGCTTTCACAACCCTTAGTCCAAACCCAGACTAAGCGACCTACGGGTTTCTGCCTGAATCTCAAAATGATCATCCCTCTATCGATACAACTCCGATTGGAGTGTATGGGCCCAACCTGGAAAGGTACGGTCCTAGGCTACAATTTTCTAGTTGATCACGAGCTTAAATTCAACCACCTAAGTCCTCGAAATAGCTTCTTAAGCTTCAACCTGCGTGCTTCCTGTGCACGGGCTGCACCTTACCATTAACACAAAATCCCACTCGTTAATCAGAACGACACAAACTCAAATTCTGTAGAAGGGTGTGGGTGTCCTCAACAACTCTCTAGTTGGTCATGAGTCCAAATTATACCATTAAGTCACCCTAACACTCATCTATCATCAATACACCAATTCACACAATTTGTCTCTCCAATTTAGAGCACTCAGCTCTACTCTAGTCCTCTGTCCAGTCTTACAAAAATCATAATAATTCAACCGTTTACTAGAATTGCCTCAAATTAGTTTTATTGGAAAGGTCTAGGTGTCCCCTACAACTCTCTTCTGAGTCATGATCCTCAAAATATGCCTCTAACAGGTCTCAATTTTCCAATCGTTACAGAGTATCGAAACTGGCTGAAAACAGCACAGTGCTCAATCACAAAATCACAGTAAATTGCACACTTGTCCAATTGACATAAAATTTATAGTAGTGAAACTAGACATCATACCCAACATCATGCAAAAAACCTCATGTCAAAATTCCAATTATACAGTGAGTACTATCTATTTCAAGCACAGAACCCATCAAGTTTTCTAATTCAGCATCAGATACTGGTTATAGATAGATTTTTCTCATGCCTCTAAAATCATCTAAATAATTTACTGACTTTTGTAGATAATCAAAATGCATTTGGAAACATTGAGTAAAAATTTCAGATCAATATCATGCTTCAATAAATCACGAAAATTCCTACAATATCAGCCATCCTGTTTTTCTTTTTCTGAGTATGCCTTACGACACAGATCCATCTCACAATTTTATTAGCATATCAAATGATCATAGAAAAATCTGAAATAAATCATGAATAATCCTAACACATATATGAATAAATAATTTTAATTTCATGGTCTAATTCATCATATTTTGCTCTCGGAAAAATCCACAAAATGGTACTCTGAACCAGTTTTTCCTAGTTCAATTCTGACTTCTACTTCTAACCTCTAGAAGATCAATCCTATGCATTCTAGCACACATGCATGCAATCAAAATCAATTAAAAGACAAGAATTTTAAGTTTAGAGAAACTTCCCACCCTTGGTTGTAGTAGTGGAAGGAACTTCTTCAAGCTTCTTCTCTTGGAAATCTCATTTTGATCCTTCTTCTTCACTTCCTTCTTCTTTCTCTCCTCCTTCTCTTGTGGTGTTCTCTTTCTGAAATTTCTAGAGCAAAAGGGAGGAAATGAAGTGGGAAATGAAGGATATGGGAGGGTAGGCCGGATTTGACACGGGGGGGGGGGGGGGGGGGGTAGGTTTAGGGCCTAGGTGGTTTTGTAGACCAAAACCATGGCTTAAGCCCATTGGTTTTGTATTTGTTATGTTGGCTGCCAAACATAACCCTTAACGAGCTCCAACAAGTGTGAGACGCGTGTTTTAACGAGTGCACGCAACCTATATTCACTGTAGTACCATACCGAGTTATATTTTGCATGTGCGTCGTGCCGAACACTAGCGGTTATACTAGTATCGGTCCGTCTCATTCTCGTGCATCTTTGGAATGCAACTCTCCCAAGAACCGTCCCGTATACCTAACCATCCACCACGATGGCAAAATCGACCCATAAGACTACAATCAATTGCACGCATACTAACAATATACATACACATGTGCATATATTTAGGTATCGTACAAAAATAGGGTGTTACAGTCCTCCTCCTCTGAAAAATTAAAATATTATTTTACTATTTATTTTCTTGGAGTTTCGAAGCAAGGATCTTAGATTTCTTGCGAAAGGAAAGACTTTTCTGATTATCTTTATTGTTTAGGTTGATTCTTCAATAAGGTGCGTGACATATGTTCATTTTTGTATTATTCTAAGCATATTGTATGTGGTGATTGTCTGTTATAAAGGATGTTAGGAGTTGTATGATGATATAATGAATTATTAATAGATGGATGAATAAAATTTTAATCTTTTCATGAGGACTATGCTATTGATAATTTCAATTTTATATAGATGACTTGAAATTGTTGAGAACCTAATGGAAATCATGAGTATGATGTTTTCTTTCATGATCTTGCTATTTTGAACCCATATTATTAAATTTGTAAGTTGTTATTGCAAAAGTAAACAAAACTTCACCTTTAGTGATGACTATATGTATACACTCTGTTTTCATAATTTTGATGAGTATAACTTGACTATAACATATTATCATTGCATACATTCATGGGTAAACTATTGAAAGGGATTGTGTATGAGTTTAGTGGATTACTAGATGATTTAATGAATCAAAGGATCAAATTTTGAGTGGAAGAGGGGTTTAGTTCTTTTCGGGTCTGAAGGGTATATGGCCGAAATTGTTTTTTATTTTTTTGTGTTTTGCAATGTTTTCAATTGGATTTGATTTGTTTTAATATTAAGACTAAATCTGAACATTATACTACTCCTATTTGATGGATTTGATGCTTGAACTGATACTAGAAGATACCTATACACTTATATATACATATACTCATATGTTACTGTTGTGAAATTGGTTTTTGATGTTTTCATGAAATTTCGATTGAAATCTGAATTGTTTTGATGCTGAGTCTTATTTAAACAATATACTACTTATACGTGTTGTTTTCATGATGTTTTACTGAAGCTTAATCACATATATATACTTATATGAATTCTCATGTCCTATTTTGAAGTATTTTGTGAAAATTTACTCTTTTATGAATTTGATGAGATTTTGATTAGTTTTATAAACTCCAGTATAATAGACAAGTTGTATTTGATCATCTCAGGGTTTTAGAATTTTAGATTTGAGCTTTTAAAAATTTTAATCATGTATCAGTCGAAAAATTGCACAATTTTGAAACTAGTCGAGTAGCAGCTAACGGTCGACCGGTCCCTTTTTGAACTAATATGTGCGGTCGACCAACATTTGAAAGATTGGATTTTTAGGGCTTGTGCAGTCGACCGTTATCTTTTTGAACTGTTTCCGACAGTCGACTATCACCTACTGTTTTGATGATTTATTGAGTTTTCTTGCTGATTTCTTGAACAATTAATTCTTCGATATTATCGATTATTAATCTATTATTTTAGATAATGTTTTTACTACATATTTCAATATTTTACAGAGAGTTATATTTTGATTTTAATAGAATTTAAATTGTATTCCTATGACTTTATAAACTGAGATATATACGATTTTTGAAGGAATCGATGTTTTGTGATATCCTATGACCTTAAAAATTGATTCTCAGTTATTTTTTGGATTTTATCTTTTTTTTTTCAATTATGCAATTTTATGAGAATATCGAATGAATTTGGATTTGTTGGCTTTTAAGAAGTTTTCTTAATATGAGAGTATTGATAATGGAAATGAGAGTTTTTATGAAAGATTTTGTGTTGATGGTTTCTCAATTAAAACCCGTTTTCGATCAATAACTTTATTTGTAAATATTTTCTATGATTTTTTAAAACAATTCTTATTTTGTAATTGTTACTCTTATTATTACTGTTGTTATTATCATTATTATTATTTTTATCATTTTATCATTATTATTATTAGTGTTATTGTTCTTATTGATATTTTGGTCTGGTGATTAAAAATCCACTTATATTTACTAATTGTATTTGTAATTATTTTAAATAAATTCTATTTTGTAATACAAATTATATTTTATTATAAATCCTATTTCTATTGGGTATTTTATTTTTACCCTATTGGCACCCAAAACCCATTGTTTATTAAACCCAATAACCCCATTATCCTGTTTATATATCCAATACCTATTTACCCATTAAGTCCTATAACCCATACCCTAAACATCTACCCAGACCCGTTTACTCTACCCCAACCCCATTACATCCCCAAACCCTACCTATATATACATTAACCCCTGTACACATGCTTGTTCATCTTCCCAAACTTCACCGCCGCTTCATCTTCCCATCCTGTTCCTCGTCTCCGCCTCTCCTTCCCCCTGCTCCCGCTCATCTCTCCTTCCCTCCACTCTCAGCCTCATCCCACAACCCTCCCTGCACCTCGTCGACGCCTGTACCCTCCTCCCTGCCTCCTCTCATCACAGTGTCGCGACCCCCCACCGCGCCATGGCAGCAATAGTCGCGACGATCTCCCGGTCCACCTCTGTAGCCACCTGCGGCAGTCCCGGCCAGCCTACAGTGCCTCTTCCAGACGTACCGCGCAACTTCAGCGCCTTCAGCCGAGGGCAGCAGCAGCAACCGCAGCATCAGCCCTTGCCGGCGATCCCCAGCCAGGCTCGCCTCCTTCGGTGCTCCTCTGCCGTGCCGTCGGCTGCCGTCGGAGCGAGTGCATCCATTACGGCTGTGCATGGGTTCTTGATCATGGAGGGTTTGATCATCTTTGTTTGGAGCCATTCTATTGGATCGTGATCTCATCCAACATCTTGATGATGACTTTGATTGTGGGCCGTCGGATCTTCATTATCTCTCATCTTAATCTTCTTGATCATGTAGATTTTGATGGTTTAAATTTGGACCGTCGGATCTTGATTATCATCTTTGATTATGGACCATTGGATTGCTTCGTCATCATCTTGGAGTTCTTTGATCACTTTGATTGGTGGCCGCTCGATCGTCGATCTGATCCGATCATCATCTTCATCATCAAGATACTGATCACATTTTGATCTTGATCTAGATCTTCAATTAGAGTCGTCCGATCTGATCCGATCACCTTGATCTCTTGATCTCATGATCTTAGCCGTCCGATCGTATTCGTGGGTTATTTGATCTTTGGATTCGTGATCTTTTTCATGTTCGCTTGTTCGTGATTTTGTGTTCGTGCCCGTGAATATGTTCCCGTTATTCTTGCTTTGGCTTCGTTGTTTTCGTCGTCTTCCAAGCAAATAACTTGTACTCAAATTCCTTTGTATGATACAAGTCAAAAATACTACCTATAATGTAGTTGGGTTCTAGAGACGACTCTTGTGTGTTATTCTTGTTGGGTTTCGTCTCTATAGTGCTATTTGACCATAGTTGACTCACGACACAAATTCGACTTGAAACAACTAGGTTTTCGCCCGTCCCTGACTTGATCATGTATGTGAACTATTTGTGGAGAACCATGTGATAGACTTGTTTTAGATATGTTAATTACCCTATTTCATGATGTTTGGACACTTGGTAGACTCGATTTCATGTTTGGTTGCGTTTGGAAAAAGTTTCGTTGGATCTATGTTGATTTTTGGCTTTTGAGAAAAATCTGTGTTTTGCAGCTATTCTGTCTTGATCAGTAATTTAGACCATATTAAGGTCAGAATCTTAATTTCAGTATAAAAAATGAGTTTTAGAGGAATTCTTCTTCTTTCCAACCCCTCTGACCTTGCTTGATTTCGTTTTCGTATGTGTGAATATGACTGTTTTACTACAGAGGTGTATATCAATTCCAGATTTTGTTCTTGATGATTTTGATGACTGAATTATTTTGATACTTGTGCTACAAATATTATTTTGATCTGAAACTTTGGTTAGTTTTTCTATACCTATCTAGGGATTACCCAGAATTTTGGTAGATTTTATTGATGAGTTTTATATTTCGTTTCATGCATGTTTACAAAAGTCATACTTATTGTATTTTGCTCGCTGTCCTGTAAACAATTGTGTTTTCACCCAGATTCCTTTTACTGTGTGGAAAATGTTTGTTAAATATGAAAGTTAGTTTATTTTATCTATTTTCATCTCCCTTTGGCGGATTTGGATTTCGTTTCACGGATTGCGAGATATTTCAGTTTTCGTACAGCAGTGTTGGAATTCCAGATTTGCCAAACTACAGTTTCTTGATGTTTTCTTATTTTTGATGACTAAACTAATTTTACTGAAATATTAAGAAACTTTATATTTTGATTCTAGACATATAGGGAAATACCCCAGATTTTTTCTAGATTTATTTGAGAGGTTTCGATGCCATTTTTCGGACTGAGAATTCGTTTCACTGATTTCTGACCGAATATGTTTTATGGATTCAAATCAGTTTTGAGTTATGATTTTGTGAATTACTATGTGACTTATTTATATTCGCTGGATTCGGTTGGGAGTCTACTTCCCAGATTTTTTGACGGATCCAGATTTACATTTCTGTACCGACGAGATTCACTGTTTTAGTACTGTACTGTCATGTTGTCCTGAATATGAATATACACTGTTTTGCTCATTTATGTGACTGTATATTATCTATGCATGTTTATTTATTTTCCTGAACCTAATACTGATTACACCATGTTAGTTTGACACTATTTCGTACACATTCATGAATGTTTGATGACCATAATAAAAGTAACCAAGCCGGTATTTCTTAAGGGATGATCTAGTAGTGGAAAATATGCAAACGTGTACTTGGAAGGGAACTAGGGTTCCATACTACTACTGTTACTATTACTGTTACTGCTAGTGCTACTGCTACTGCTACTGTTACTGTTATCTGTTCCTGTCTACATTACTTCCTATAGGAAGGTGTAAAGGAGAAGAGAACCACTAGGTTCTTACTGTTACTGCTACTGCTACTGTTATTGATACCTGAGTACACTGCCCCATCATGGTCCACTATGAAATCTAAAAACGAAACTGTTTGTTGTAGCAACCATGTAGTAAAAACCGAGATGCATGAAGTGCTACCTAGCTAGTAATACACACAAGACTGTAAGAACATAAGACTGATACTGTTAGATTCAGACTGTTAGATTGATACTGTTAGACTGATACTGTTAGATTGATACTGTTGGACTGATACTGTTGTACTGATACTGTTATACTGTTACACTGATATACTGAGCTTATTGTTCTGGACACTGTTAGTTGCCATATGACACTGCATTTGACATAAAACATTTGTGCGGTTAGTATACCATGCTAATTGACTTTGTTTTACTGATTCATGCTAGTTATTACTATTAATGCATTATTCCATGCTATTTGTTAGTTTTCCATGTGCTTGTATCCTACATTATAAGTGACCCATAACTTGCAATTGACAGGTACTTGTTTTCTCTTCTCCTTCAATTATCAATTGCAGATTTTGGTTATCAGCTGCCCGATGGAGTATGTGATCTAAAGTTCTAGTTGGTTGTAACTTTTGCTATCTTCATTTAATTCCTGTTGCTCATTTTTAACATTGTATCTTGTACTCGGATCTATTTTGTATTTGGGCAGTATGACCCATAATTTTGACTTATTCAGATCTGATTTATTTGAGATTAATGAATTTTATTTCAAGTGAATTCTGTTGGTTTATTAATTCAATTTTGCATGTATGTGGTTGATTAACTTGCTTCTGACTCTGATTATATTGTGATATGTTGTAAAGATTCCTGAATAGCTTATGGATGATGAAAATCATTCGCTGGACTTCTGTCGCGTATCTGTGTTCCGTATTCTTTTTTGGAAGCAGGGCGTGACAATAATATATATATATAATAATATATAATAATATATATGTAATAATAATGTATTCAAATTATATATTAAACAATTTATTATCATAATAATAAATTATATAATAATATATAATAGTAATATATAATAATAATATATATTATAATAATAATAGATTATTATAATAGTATATATAAAATAGTGTATATGAAATAATAGTATATATAAAATTGTATATATAAAATAATAATATAATATAATTCATATATAATAATAATATAATATAATAATAGTATACATAAAATAGTGCATATAAAATAATATTATATTATAATAATTTTATATTATATAATAATATGAAATAATTTATTATAATAAACATATTTAATTATATACATATATATAATAACGTATAATAATTATAATAATATATATGTAATAATAATCTATTATAATTATATATTAAACAATTTATTACAATAATAATAAATTATATAATAATATATAAAATAATATATAATAGTAATATATAATAATAATAATATGTATTATATATATTATTATATATATTATTTTTTTATATATACTATTATATATATATATATATATATATATATATATATATATATATATTTATTTATTTATTTTTATATATATATTTAAAAATAAAAATATATAATAGTAATATATAATACATATATAATATAATATAATATATATATTAAAAAATAAAAATAAAAATATAATATATATAATAATAATATAATACATATATAATAGTAATAATAATAATAATATATATGCAACAATAATATATTATAAATATATATTTATAACAATATATTATAATAATAGTATATTATATAATAATATATATAATAATATATAATAGTAATATATAATAATAATAATATATATATTAATAATATATATAATAATAATATAATATAATAATAGTAAGTATAAAATAGTATAAATAAAATAATAATATTTATAATAATAATATATATAATAATAATATAATAATAATAATTTTATATATAAAATAGTATATATAAAATAATAATATATTTTAAAAATTTTATATTATATAATAATATAAAATAATTTATTATAATAAACATATTTAATTATATACATATATATAATAACATATAATAATTATAATAATATATATGTAATAATAATATGTTATAATAATATATTAAATAATTTATTATAATAATAATAAAATATATAATAATATATATAATAATAATAATAGAATATTATAATAGTATATATAAAATAGTATATATGAAATAATAATATATATTATAATAATAGTATATATATATATATATATATATATATATATATATATATATATATATATATATATATATATTAAAAAATAATAATAATAATAATAATAATAATAATAATATAATAGTAATATTATTATTATTATTATTATTGTTATTGTTATTATTATTATTATTATTATTATTATTATTATATAAATATATTTAGAGAGAGGATGTGAAAAAACAGAAAATAGTTGAAGTGGAGTTTAGTGAAAACTGTTTTCACAAAACAACCTAACCAAATGGGTTTTGGGGTTTTGGAAAAAAAAAAAGAATAAAACAACAAACCAAACAGACCCTACATCTTCCATTTCACCATTTCGCTGTAACCTAATGTCAAGATGATAAATATGCAACTAGAAGTCAATGGAGGCAAATTGCTACTAGATGTCGGGGAGGAAAAATGTGCAACCGAATATCCAAGCAGCAACCTGCAACCTGATGTCGTGAAGGCAAATCTGCAACTTGATGTTAAGGAGACAAGTCTACAACCAGACATCAATGAGGCGAACCCAC